>JAHQIW010001846.1:0-442500 GCA_019055375.1 Parelaphostrongylus tenuis | reverse complement strand
ACGCAGATCATTGGTCTATTAAATGATGACCTATAAGCCGATACACGTGTTCGACCTTGCGCTCTCGTCAGTTGGTCATTACCCTCGTCTTTTGTCAATCCTGTGTAGATGCCCATCCCACACCAAGAGTCGCGACGACGAACGTTTTACTCTATGTCCGGTGAAAGTATCATTTATTCATCATCAAAAATGACTATTTGGATCAAATTATCATCAAAAGCAATCGTCAAATCAAATTATTATCAAAAATGACTATTTGGCATATTGAAATTTGAGCTATGATCTTGAGGAAAACACTCGAAACGGAACATATAATATATTAAATATACTAGTCAAGAGCAATCGAGTGCACAACACTCTGTGTTCGTGACAATTTCACCGGACATAAAGTGGAAAACGTTCGTCGTCGCTCTCTTAGTGTGGCGACTGATGTACCCACACAGGAGTGGCAAAAGACGAAAGGGTAACTGCCCTATGACGAGATCGCAAGGTCGGAACACATCGGGCATATCGCAACGTGTATCGGGCTTTATAAGTCAGCCCATTTTGACAGACCATATGACATGCGTGGCTCAAAAATGATTATTGGCATATTGAAATTTGAGCTGTATTCTTAAGAAAACACTCCAAACGAAGGAGATGTAGAAACATTTCGAGCGTTGTTTCGGCTGCTTCTAAGGATTTCCTCTTCTTCACGAAACTCGTGAAATGCTTGTCGAATCGAATCTCTTTGTAGTTCTGAACACAGTAGAAATAAGGCGTCATTATGCGGTTGCAAGAGAGCGTTGGAGAAGAGAGTCCAAGCAAGATCTTGGTCCTGATATCCTCCATCAGTAGCTGTTTCTCAATCTCCATAACACGCAGTCCTTTACCGATCAAATGTCAACTCTAACTTTGTAAGGAAGAAATACTAAAACGATTCTGACTTCATTGATTTGATGTTTAGTCAGGACGACGTGATTTTTGAGACACCCTCAATCTATCGTGATCGGCATATCGTACGGCGCCTAGTTCTTGACTGTTATGGACCTTTTAGTTCTTCGGTGAGAGGCGATAGAAACTTTGATCGAGAAGACCTAGAGCCTTGGTAAAACGACTAGGTTATGATATTATGATACTTCCCTGACAGCATACATCTTGCATTGGAGGCGACGCTAATCACCTACTATATAGTTTGTAGCCACTTTTACAGAATCTCACGTGATTTAACGATACAATCTCACAATATAAATTTCAAGAATGCTATCTGCATCTACTCGAGCACACCTGCGCGACGCCGGCTTCAGCATACCAGAACACAGAAGGTGTAAGTCAAGTCGACCTGATGTATTAGGTTGGAAAGAAAGTTCTGAGGCACTTGTAAAAAATTGAAAATTTATGCATGAATCCTCAAACAAGTGTACCGCCAAGTTTCGGATCTGGTCGAAGTATCATTCCTTGGACTTCGAATCACAGAACTCTTGACATGCATATTTAACTTCTTTGAACGATCAAAATAGGACGCACTGGACGAGGCCTGTATAGGACAAGATTTTCGGCATTGAAAAGCGTTGAAACCAGCGTGCCACAGCAGATTAGCCCGTTTCTACCTTCCCCTTCAACTTCGTTGATTTCGTCGACTGCAGCTGGCAGTGAAAGAACTTTCTCCAATAATGGCGCGAATAAAACACAAACTTCGATTGCATCGCTGGACATGACAGAGGCTGGTAATAAAGTGAAAATAAAGGGGAATAATATCTAGGTCTTCGGTGTGAACTCAAACTCACATAAACACATATAATATTCCCATGATATGCATGGAAGTTGTCCCATGCTTATTAAAGTGTCTAGCACTTTCTCCCAACCTAGTATTACTTGCACTCGATTCATTTCCTCCCAGTATCCAAGGCGGTCTTCGAGCATTTCCAGTGAAATTGGCTGGTAATTAGGGATTGTCGCTTCTTTATAAATGCCCAGTCGATTTTCGCCTATTTGATGATAGTGCTGAGGCATGCTCACGTGAATTTTAAGAAAAGGGGTCATAATCCGCATAATGAATGGGATTACCACCACTTCGCTACATGATACTTCTTTCTCTTAAAATGAGAAATTCAACAAATCGCACACACAATTGCTTATTTACATTTAAGTCAAGATATAGCAATCTTAAAGAGTTCTGGATGAAGCGTTCATATGGTGTAAAACTCACGTGTGACAAAGGCAGACTCATAAAACAAGTGTTTCTCAATGAGCAGGCACAGAGTTGTTGACGATAAAATTCATTACAATGCAGTACAATGCAGCGCAATAATAATGACCGACGTTTTGGCTAATTCGCCTTCTTCTGAGGTTGAAGGAGTCAAATTGACACGCAGTTCACTTACTCAAATTTTGTCATAACTAAAGCACTTAGAACTTAATGCATAAATATACCCAGTGTTGTAGAGCGATGTGCAAAAACATCTAAAACAAAGACAACACTGGGTATATCGTAACATCATAATACCGCTAGGTGCGGCAAATGGAATGAATTCTAATTAATCATCGATACCCAATATCTGCCAGCACCAGTGGGTTCAGTATCGCTGTCGACCACCAACGTCAGACCGTTGACAGTTAGTCGCTCATAGATAGATGCGTTGTAGCGTTGAAAGAGTGGTGACAAAACGTGCGTCGGTAGTGCAACGGTTGAAAACGCACATCCGGATAAGGTGAAATGTGGGTTCGAATTCCAGCTGACGCAGAGGTTTTGCACATCACTTTATATTACTGGGTATATTATGACGTCATAACACCGCTAAAGGAGGTTGAATGAAATGATTCCTGATTAGTACACAAATGTTTAATCACAAAATAAACAGCTTCTTTCAAACACTCATCGTTTTGCTGTTTTACGGCCTTCTAGTTATTAATGGAGGCCAGCAGCGCAAAGTCTTTTGTCGGCGAAGAATGTGCCTGAGTTAGGTCAAAGGAAGCGATCTGCGGTGTGGAGCAAATTCATGCGTGACGAAGAGACACTCACCCTTGCAGTTGATTTCAGGAGTTTTGGAATTCCTGAAGAACGCTTCAATACCTTCACGAGCTGATGCTTTTAATTTCTTTGTGAAAATGCTGATTTCTACGTCAAATTCTTTTTGTAATACTTTTGTTGTTTATCCTAATGAACATATAGCTGGAAAAGCTAACTTGAACAGCGCACTCTACTAGGGACGCATATTGAGCAAAAATATCGCGAAGCAGATTTTTTATGTAAAAGTCAGTATTTTCGCACAGTAATCTATAATATCTCCACGAAAAACGTTTGCGGTGTTCTGGATAAATACCAAAAATTCAAAAATGAACTGCAACGATGAGTTTTTCGGAGCCTTCTACAAGGACTGTTATGGGCACTTATGCAGTGCAAGACACGTGTGTCGGTCTTCCAGCCTCGTCAGCCGCACAGCTCCTTTTTGTCTAGTCAATTCCTCGGGGATCTGCCCCTACATAGAGGAGACGACGACGGACTTTTTACACTCAGCGTACTATGGAACAATCACCGTAATACTCTTTCAGAGTGCTTGATCGTCGAAGGCATAGCGTTTGGCTGTTGCGTGGGCATATGTTGAAATTATTGGAATTAACTACTCACTCGAGAACAATGTAATCTAACAGTGTATTTTGAGCCTTTCTTGAGGCCTGTTCATATATGACACATACAATGGCTGGCCTAATTACGAATATAGTTTGTGTCCCCAAATGAGTCTAGTATGAATTTCCTCACCATGGGAGGCTCGTCGGATTAGCCTGGGGTCGAACAAACAACTTCATGCGCTTTGCAAAGAACCTCTAACCACTGCGCTGCACGGGCTATCTTAGTTGTGAGTATTGAGCGAAAATACAAAACCCAATTAATGAGCCGGAAGCTGTTTTATGCCCAATAATGTAAGGATCCAAGAAAAATGGCGGTAGGAGGTGGTCAGACTCAACATTCGGGATTTCATCTATGTAAATAAATATATGAAACTTACCCGTGACTGTGAGTTGGTTCCCGCACAAACAACTGCGCCGTTAACAGTAAAGCTGTTCTCACATTAGCAGCTGGCTATTTCTTTGAAAGTAGGAAAACTCGCTGTTGTCTGGAATAATAATCATTTGCAAATCCAGATATATTCCAAGTATGAAATAAAATGAAGACAAAAACAGCAAAAAGTCTGTTGTCCTTAAAACGTTGTGATCGGGCACTATTAAGTTGGATTTCAGTGAACAAAGATTGTATTCTGAATTATTATGGGGTATCAACTCTCGTTTTCAAAAGAGATACTTCACACCGAACAATCGTGAACTGTGACTCTTAACTTTGGTTCAGTTTAAGCCACCATCTCATCCTACAGGAATTTTTTTAATAATCATGAGAAAAGTTGGTCCTTTTACTTAACTATGAAAAAACCAATCGTGAAAGCTTTTGCTTTCGATCGAAATCTGATCAGCATCTCTGGCGGATGGTTGCAAAGTTCCTCTGATATATGCGACGTGCTAAGATTTATTTGTGTTGGTCTGTTCATCGCACTAATTTTTCAATCGACTCGTTTCTCCTGGCATTGACATGACTGCTGAAATTCGTTCTGCATCGAAAATCAGACGGTAAGATTAGCTATTTGTCTGCTAAGAGATTTTCATACTAACAAGATTGCCTTCAATATCACTCTTAGTAAGGAGTTTTGTAATTTCACAATTCGACCAGTATCACTTTCTATCGATCATATGTATTACTAGCCTGAAGAGAAGGTTCCTTAACACGCACGAAAAATTCGGATTTTATGTCCGTGTAACACAGTATCGGTTGTTGTAAATTCTCGAAGTAGCTTAGGATATTTCCATAAGAAAATCCAGCTGCAATGTTAGTTATAGTACATTGAATACATTAAATTTGCGCTTCAGTGCATCAAAGCAAGACAATGTCAAACCTCAAACCGCAAATAAGACTAAGGAGTTGTTTGATATAGTGGAGGGAGTCGAGGTCTTGCCACATCCAGCCTACAGTCCAAATGCTGCGCCGTCCGATTAAGGTCTTTTATCGTTCTATACAACATTTTCTGCGTGGACGCCGATTGGAGACATTTAATTAAGTTGAAGAGGCATGACAGGAGTTTTTTTGATTCAAAGGTCAAGGAATGGCGATTTCGAGCAGATCCGGAAGCTTAAATAGCTGGCAGAAGATTGTGGATAATGATGGCCTTTATTTTGAAGAGTAATCTTATTGTGTACAATTTGATTCATGTATGAACTTTGAGTTTTCAGCGAGTGTTAGAGAACTTTTTCCTTAATCTATACTCAGTATATATATATATAATATATATAATATATATATATGCATATACGTGTGACGAATATATATGTTTTACACTTCATGAACCAGGGAACTATATACACGCACATATATATACATATATACATACATATATATACATTATACATATATATGTACATATATATACATAGATACATACATATTTATGTACATTTAAATACATATATGTACATATATATGCACATATATACATATATATGCATGTATATATACACATATAAACATATATATAAATATATATATTTCAATCCAATAGTAGCTTTACCGATTGTTACACAGGTCTTAATTACCGTCAATTCATCTTATGCCTAAAACACTAGTGCCTCATCTGCACACATGTTTGTGTTTCCTCTGTCTTTATGCCTCAAATCTTTATGATAAACCATAGAAGAACTAAAGCAAACGGTTCCGAATTATCCTACATCTGTCAGATCTCTTTGCATTCAAAACAGATGCAATTTAGAACAAAACAAATACCTGGTAATTTATCACTCAATCCATCAGGCTGGGTGTGGCTGCTGTGCTCATCTGCCAGGTGGTCCTCTTAGCTGCTAACTTTTGTTTCATCCAAAGAACTCAAGTTGTTTACCGTTCGTGATTTTCGTCACGGCTTCTTGTTTATAAGTGTAGCGAAGCGCATGTAGTTCTAGAAATACTCTGGTCCGTTGCTATTTGAATAAAGCTCATTGGACGTCGTAGAACAAAAATCATTGAAAAGCCATGTCAAGAGCATGCTTCGTTGAGGAGGATACATTGAAATAATCTGGTAATCGAGAAATACTTAGTTAAAAGCTTCATGTGTCTGCGAGTGCGATGTACTTGGCCTGTCCGGAACAATGAAACACTGACTTCGTAGATCGCGTGGCCGTGACCGTCACTCTATAGGCTAGATTTGCATTCAGTTACCTCTGCAAGTGGTATGAAACAGGTTCGAATGAGTCCGGTTTTCCTTTTTTGAGCATAGTTTGCCAAGATAGAGATGAACTCACCAGATCAGATCAATAGCCATATTAAGGCGAACCAATGTCAGGAATCACTATCGTTCAGGTAACCATGCTGCTTAATGAATCACAAGTGCTGGGGAAGTCAGAAGATTCTAGTTTATCATTCGAGTCCCTAAGGAATGGAACTGTGGACCCAACTTGCAGAATATCTCTTGAGTAAAAACTGTGCTAGAGCTTACTACCACCCAGTGTGAATGATGTATGTGGACCATTCCGATGTTTAATAGTATCATACAGACGAAAAATACAAGATACTGAACTGGTAAATACGAGTTCTCGTCATATCTTTCAAGGAGACTTCGCCGTTTGAGCAAATGTACAACGATATACCGTAACTGTTCATGGTTAAGCCGTGATCCTTCAGATGTATCTCGATGCCATCGCGCACCAGAAATGTGGCAGTTCCACCGAAGATTGTAGGAGGCGGTGGCCAGCGGCAGGTCAAGTATTGTAACCTCACAGAGAGGAAGTACGAGGATGCCCGTAAGTGGCTAGCTGCTATTCATATTACTTGGAGTATATCACAGAATCTTGTGTCTTCGATTATTTACTATTATTATTATTACTATTATTATTATTATCATTTTATCACTATTATTATTACCATTGTTATTATTATTATTATTATTATTTATATATTATTATTATTATTAAAATATCATTATTAATACTATCATGTTACTACTATTATTATGGAAGAGAGGTTTTTTTCACAATACAAAGGAAAAGCGAGTTCGTTTATTGAGTATTACGTAAGTTGTTGATTGCAAAATTAAACCATTAACCTTAGTCAACTTTATGAAGAAAAAGCTTTATAATAATAGAATAAGGAAGTGAACGTTAGTGTTATTAATATTATTATGAAAAACGCAGACAGAATAGGTTCATAGCGCAGTTTTTAGTGTGTTTAAGTTTGTCACTAAACAAATTTTATACTTTTCATGCTGCACAATCAGTGCGATTTCAGGCCACAATTCTGTACCAGATTTGATTCCAGTCCAGTCAACACTTGATCTTATCGAAGCTTGCAAATTCAATGAGCATGAAGCAACTGTGGCAAACGCAAGCACTGGTGAGTTTGCCTATGAAGAACTCAAGCAATCTACCCGGATACGTAGGAAGCAAATTTGGTCAGCATTTCAAAAAGCATAAAAAGTTTTGTGATACAGTTCTTTCACAATAGTTTTTCCACTTTCCATATTCTTTCTACAGCTATCTATCACCGTTAAAAAGAGATCAAATAGTGGAATATCGATGAAAAATCTCTCTGATAAGTTGAGCCATAATCTGTCATGAACAGTGCTTAGAATGATATCATTTCACTGTGGCGAAAGTAAAGATCTGCTCATAGCATAAGAATATTGAAAAAGTAGCAAGACGTGTAACGTGACACCCACTACAACATCGAATTCTTTGCTCTGTGTTTCTCTCAGACGTGTTTTGATCGCATCGGTGCTATTAGCAATCACTGGCCAACGGAACTGATCTAAGGAGTACAAGTCAGGATTTGAATTAAACTGAAGATTTAGTCAGAAGTTTGTCACAACGTTCCACTTTCCAAATGTTAAACATTGCCTTCGGACCGATGTCACCAAGCATTTTATCACTTATTTCTTACCTAGATACTTGGTCGGTCCGTCTTCACTGATATTGCGAGCCCCAGCGTAGTTTCCATTCGTTTCTTTCGCGCGCAAATGTCGTCCATGGTGGCGGCTTGTTTCGAGCATGGTGACTTATGCGAGGCCCATTCCGTGATTATAAGCTCATTGCCATCTCTGGATTTAACCTGCTGAATATTAAAAGTTATTCAATATTTTCTAGCACTATTTGCAGGCATATAGTACAAATATCCCATTAAAAAGAATACACTTTCGATGAAACAATGCGTGACAAATTGTTGTAGTGAGAAATGTGAAGAAGTTTTTAGTGCCGTTCCTCGACTATCGAATGGAATCCGCAATAATCCGAATATTGGGTCTTTATCAATCAACTTCGTTCAAGCTCGGGTAATGAATCCGTCTTGATTTATGGAGGTCAAGAGCTTTTGCTACTCTACAACACCGAACACCAACCCCTGCATGGCACTTTGAGCTCATCGCGCAGCAATCAGTTTTGCGACATAGTGTATGGATTTTGCGCTGCCTATTTGTGTTTCATAAACCAGTGGAAAAAAACTTTGGGCTGTAATCACTATATCACCCACTTCTGGCGTGTTATTCGTTCTGTTTTGAAAGATTAAAATTTTTCAAATTTTTTGGTTATCAACTTTTTCATCGACCCCTTATCATGCCCATTGAAAAAGGGTTCAACAAGGAAATACGATATCGCCAAAGCTGTTCACCGCCGCACTGTAGATGATAAGTTCGCTCGATGAGAACGACAAGGGCATACGCATCGATGGAAAAATCCTGTAAAACTTCCCTTTTGCGCATAACACCACCATAATCTCAAAAAGCACTGGTGAAGCAGAGGCGATGCTCAAGAGTCTCAATGAAGCGAGAAAGAAGATCGAAGTACACATAACTCCCAGTTCATGAACGATCAATGGTGCAATGAGGAACAACTTGAACTGGACGGTTCTCCGATTACGGAGACCACCTCCTATGTGTACCTTGGTCGCTCAGTGAACATCGAGGACAACATGAGAAGGAACTTAACGGGAGAGGCAGAGCAGAGTGGCCCGCATACGGGCCTCTCAAAGATATCACCGATGAAATAACGGGCTTAGAACTAGCGTGCTAACCTTTTCGATTTCAACAATAGCTATCTCAAGTGCTCTGCTATGCGGCAGAGACATGTGCCGATATTTCGACCATGTCAACGGTGCCGCAAATGACTCACAGAGCTCTTGAACGATGTCTTTTGAAAATCAGTCAGCACTCACAACACCTAGCCGCCTTGACCGACTCAGATCTCAGAAATTCGTCACACTTTCGAGATGCAGAAGAACATGCGTCGATAGTGAAACACACATGGATGGGCCACATAGTAGGAGATTAGACGACTGATGGACGAAACGAAGTGAAGGGTGAACTCCACGAGAATACACCCGCCCCCGAGGACGTCCACCTACACGTTCCGCGGACGTGTCCGCTAGAAGAATTAATCAGTTATATTTGCACTTGCCGATATTTTACAGATTACGGTATAAAACTCGCTCCAGCCGCCATGTTCGAATCAAACCACTTCCATGGGCGACGATGGCGGGAAGAAGACAAGGGAAAATGTGCTTAGGTCCCCGCAAATCGTGAAGGCAGCTCGTGCAAGTATTCAAGTAAGTACGTATATTGATGATCATTTTGAGAACCCTCAATAGGGTTTTCGACGCTAGGTTCAGCTCCAATACTTTTCGGCAATCAACAACGAATGCGCTGTAAGATAAGACGTCACAACCAGGCTATCAGTCAAGGTGACGTGCCCAACCAATGTTCTACCAAGTTTGAGATGAAGACGAAAAAACGATCTGAATGATAGAAGTACTGGGATTTGCACAATGGAAAAATACTGTGAGAACAGGTCAATATAGTGTCAAAAGTTCCAAAAATTTCTGAGATCAAATCCCATTTAAGCTCGGCATGAATAGTCAATATTGTGTTGAATTTTTTTTTTTTGGCTAATACGAGTTTGTCGTCCATGAAAACTTCATTCCACGGAGCTCAATGTGACGACTACAAAGGCTTGCATCACTATAACTACTGTGGACGCCTGACATGAATTAACCCTAAGCCTGAAAATTTATTTCTTCAACATGTTCATGTAGATTCAAAACACGAATAGTGAATCAAGTGTGGAAAAACTGCAGTTTTTCTAGTTCTAGAGTATATGGAAATATTGTTAGATATTCTGATCATATAGACAGAACACGTAGCCTTGCTTTCTTGAGTGCTAACATATGCGTGATCGAAGAATAAGAACTAACAATTTTTCAATTTCAAGACCCGCAAACATCTTCGACATAGCAATCGATGATTAACGTGACTTTTTTTCCTAATTGTGATTAGAAGCGCTTTATTGTAAAGATGACCAATGAAGCGAATTGAGTGCTTCTGTCCATAGATGAATGCTCGTGCTTTGCCTACACTTTACAGGTGTCAAGATTACAAATTTGTCTATTATTACATCTGATGAAAACCCCACCGTTGAACTATGACTCGTATTTTGAGGCTGTGATTGGAAGTAGTTAAAAGGAAGAGACAAATTTAGGCAGTTGAATACTATTTCAGGCTTCTCGGCAAATTTTAAGATATCTGAAGTGAACAATTGTGATTTCACGATAAATCTTCAGCGTATGTTTCTTAATACCGATTTGAGCTCCCTAGACTCAGTTCTGCTAACGGGTGTTGTTGATACTGCTGATAGCACCAATAGACACGATTACAACATGGCTGAGTAAAAAGCAACTCTAGGTGGCTGGATCACGAACTGCGTATCAATTGAGCATCATAATGCGTAGTCGAGTGTTCGAATTATCTCCACGACATGTTCTAAGTTTTGCTCGTATCTCAGCAATCTTGTAGCTGTATTTCACATCGTTTCACAGCGATGAAAAAAAAACAGGCAGCAGTAATTGTATATCGAAGAACTAGAACCACTGATAATTTGATATCATGAGTATTCTTCATATTCTGTAAAATCGTTTGGAACCTCATCGAGGTTGAAACGTCAGTGGCATACATGCGTTTCGGCAGTGTGGCCCACTCCATCAGTGCCACGCCGTACACTGAACCCTAGTTTATAGCAAGGATGGGGAGACGTTATGGTGATAGCACGTGATATTGTGTCATCACCATTTCCTTCAGTCGATGCATTACGGCTGGTAGTAATATGTAGACATCTTCACAATAGACTGTTCTCAGAATTCTCTATAAACATACCCGCTATAAAGTAGAGTTCAATGTGGGGCGTGTGGCACTGATGAAGCGGGTGATACCACCGGAAACGTACGTATGCCACTGATGCAACAATTTTAAAAAGGCTCCAAACAATATAAGTACTACAGGAAATGTTTATAGCGAGGTTCAGAAACAGTCGATCGGAAGCATTTTATTTATAGATTTATCCATTTGTATCTGAAGATTTTAGTAAGCTCTCATACATAAGCAAAACTTTATTTGAGAATGTATTCAAAAGCCATATGTTCAATGTCAAAAAGTAGAAATATTGTTGAGGATTGCTGATTAGAAAATACACAAATGTTGTGGCTTTTCATTCTATGAAATTACCATAGTGGCGTGTAATCCACGTCTTCTTCCTGCAATATTTCGAAACTCATTTGAGTCAGCTACACTGTCCAATATCTGATTTTTTGCTCAAAAGAATCGTCGCCTTTTCTGAAACAACTCAAATATAAATATTATCAACGTGAAACCTAGTCGATTTTACTGACATTTAAGCAGATTTGACATTCAGTGAAACGGATTTAGTAGCCAAAAACATGCGTTTGCAGATGTCTATAATGATGGCGATGCCGACTTCAGCAGTTGTCTGCCGTCGGCTGCGGGACTGACGTCAGAATTTTCAGTGAGTTCTACTGAATCCTGATTTGTCTTTAAAGCGTTTGATCAATCAGAGATTCTTTTAGTTTTACTTGGAAATGACAGGTTTTCGTAAAGAAATCAGCATTCTGATTTGTCTATCACCTAAATATTTATGAATGCAATAATACATTAGAGAAAGGAGGCTCCCCATGACAAAAAAATTGCCTGCCAATAAAAGTTTGGAAGGTTTACTATAAAAAAAAACGATTAGAGAGCTCAAAAAGGCTATTTTCGAGTGCTTCTCATGTGTTTTCATCCCACTACGACGCCAAAATGTACCAACGAGAAGAGTGCGAATGGAATATTGTTAAAAATTTTTGTGGGGATTCGTTTCGTGACTCAGTTCTGTCGACTCTTTCATTTCACAAATCATCGTTGTCATGAGCATGTCGATGTTTTCGGAGGCGATGAGTGATTCCCCGGCATTTAGGCGGACGACTTCCAAATCGTCACTGATTTACGTACATAAGTGTCAGTGTTCTTCGTAAATTTGCTCAGCTATCTTGATATTTACTCCAATAATATTGAGTAATATTCGAAACTTTGGAGCTCGGACGGAAACGCGTGTTCACCCTTTCAGGTGGCACATGCTAACTACTGCATTACCAGCTACTGTTCTGTTATAACCCTTTCTGCGATACAAGGTATCGATGTGTCAGCAACCAGACAAAACCGTTGTCGGTAGGTTACTGACAGATCGATATCTTATATAACAGAAAGATCCACAAAAGAACAGGAGCTTTGGCAGTGCAATGGTTATGCGTTCCCGGAAAGGTGTAAATGCGAGTTAAACATCCAGCCCGAGGTTCAAAGTTTTTCATGCCACTCAGCATTATTATCATAGTTACAAAATCATACCACTATCAAAAATAAGAAGCGAATAATTTGAGAATTCTTGTTTATTGCTACTTCCACGTTCTGGACCTCTTAATAATTCCACTCCCAATCAAATGTTTGTAATAGGGGCTAGGCTTTTATGGTACCCTCATGACCGACTTAGCGCTCCATAAAGGTAACAGCAAGAACTAGTCAGCTCAAAATTTTGCTATGAAGCCGCAAACATCTGCACTTAATATTCTCGAGGCTACAACTTCGACCGCAGCGTGGATAGCTTTACGTCTTGAATTCGAATAGTTTAGAAAAGAAATGCTGTTGTTAATGGAGATATTTATGTTTGCCAACATATGTGTAGCAACACATGGCTTGAGTTGTACGTGGTCGTCATTAATCTCCGCTCTGCTGCGGTTCTGATGAATTGGTCGATTTTTCGATTGAAGCTTGGTCTTGCACAGGAAACTGCCGACCTACCACTCTCTAATGTTCATATGCCGCGTGGTTGTCTAATTCACGGCAATCAGCAACCATTTCCATTCACACTGCTAATGGTTCTCACCGTCATTTTTCACTGATCCGCCAAATTTTTTGTTGTAGGAGAAGCAAATAAACTGGATGTCTAAGTCATCGAAGCGTATCGTTGATAAAGAATCTCTCTAAAATCTAATTAATCCTCATCAAACAATCTTCAATATCTTTCTTTCAGAACTGCACATGTAGCTGAATGAAGGGCCAGCGATATTTTTGTCATTTTTGTAATTGAGAGTGTTTTGCAGTGGGCGCTACCAGGACTTCGTTCTTCTGGAGCTTCAACTGTTCAATCGAACGCCCAGAGACTCAATAGCAATTTCACTCACTCTAAATCACCCCCTGCTTACGATATGGTGGGCTTCCAAACATAAAAAATCACATAAAATCTAAACGATGTTTTTGTAGCCACATCAATAACGTCTTTCAGCAAACAAGCGCCAGCTATTGCATGAAGGTTTTGATGAGATGAAGAAAAAATTCTAAAACAATCTTTCTCGTAGGTACTTGACAAGTTTTTAGTCAAAGAAAGAAATGATTATTTCGTAACTTAGGAAATCATAGACGTGAATGTATAGGAGGCAATAGATATGATGTTGTAAGCGTTTTCGTACATTGAAAAACTCCTCTGACCTTTATTAACGTGACTATGAAAACGTTATGGTAGATGCCTTAACTTTGCGCCCTTTTCGTAATTCCGAATGCAACCTCAGTCCACTTATTCTTGAGGAGGCTTCGCCCTACTGTTTTTCTGTTTTTTCCTCGACTTTTTGTTTACCCCAAACGGATTTTTGCTAGGGACTGTTTGCTGGACAAAGACTCTCCATTGCAAATTTGATGATCGTTCAAAACCTTGATGCTCGGGGTACTGCTTTATGCACTTTTTTTTTAATAAAGGCCTTTCAACAGCGTTGTGGCACTATAGATAAAATTTCGTTCATACGCACGGCACGTTTTTCGCGTTTACGCATTTTCGCGTTTTTTTTTTGCAGTAAAATCATTTCCTAAGACTGTTAGTACCTTTTCACAGCTTAAATCTCGAATCCAAAAATTCTTGTCACTCGATTTTGGGGCCTTTCTCCGCTTCGAGAAAAAAGTTTAGATAAAACATACGACTCTAACTCTCCAAGATTTTCTTTACATCCCCATATACTTTTCGCCCTTGATCTTGTCCTGTTTTAAATTAGGCTTCGGCTTAGAATTGGTGGTTGCTTTGTTTGGCCACATAAAATGAAAATGAAAAGCTCAAGCTTTAGATCAATAGTTGAAATTCTTTTGCCAATTTCCATGCAAAATAATAGAAATCTCTACGTTTTGGAGAAAAATTTCAAATGAATGACGAAAATCCGCGCGATAACGAACGACGCGTGTGAGGCACAACATTAAACTTAACTTTACAGCGCTGTAGAGAAGTTTTTTCCAAAAGTCAAGCGTATTAACAAAAATTTCTGAGACTTACACTACTTATTGGTTAATATTAAGTTAAAGGAAAAGCTTTGTCCGGTGAAACACAAGCGCGATTTCAATCGAGCTACGCGACGCGTGGAAAACATAAGTTATTTTTAATGCTACAACATGGGAAAGGCCATCCAAAAAAAAAACATAAAGCGCTTTTTTGAGACTTAAGCTTTCAAATTGTTGCTGAAAATGCAATCGGAAATCTTCGTTCAGTGAAAAATCCTTCTTCAAAATCATTGCCGGATGATGACACAAAAAAGCTTTTTTTTTCTGAATTTCCGTCGATGTGAGATGTACCTTCGCCATCTCCTACGCATACTGAAATTCGACTTCGGATATTCATTTTTGGAACGAAACACCTGCTTCTATTTTCTACGTTTTCCTCTTTATCTTTTTTAACCTTTGCAAAAAATCAGTAATTCTTATACGTTCCTTGAGTGTCTCAATTTCAGCTGCAGACTACAGTGGAAAAGAACGGTTCGCCTCGAACAGTTGTGAATAGGAGATTGATACTGCGACGCAAACTCGCAGCAAATCAAGAAGTTTCGGAGCAGATCGCAGAAAACGACAAAATTAGGTGGGAGAATGAGTTTTTCTAAGACTGCACAAACGGCAATATATCACTTAGGTTTGAACAATGGTTTTCTTGTATGAAACCACTTTGTATTTCAATCTGAGAATTCCACAGTTACTCATTAATAATACTTTTGAACTTCAGTGCAACACTTACGTTTGGTTCCGGTAGTCTTAGTCTTATGAAACACCTTTTTTGACTCGATCGGTGGCCCTGAGAGTGTTTTACTCAAATCCCGAAAGCTGTCAACTTCGTCTTCTATGTATAGTAGGGTGAATGATAACGTTTATTTTGCTGTTAATGACTAAGTCAGAGCCAGTGTGTCGAACTAGTTGCTGTCAAACGTAAAAATACAGTAAGATCCAATATTCTTGCAAACTGAAATGATACTTTTTCCGTTTCGTAGATTTTTTTTCAGTTAGCAAGAATTCATAACCTTCATAAGTGCTCCAAAGAAGATTATCATGACTATTACAAATTGACGATAAAGTACGTCTAAGACCACATGTTTTCCCATAGTCAATTTTGTGGATTAAATCTTCTTTTAAAGTGTCTACAATTAATAGACAATTTGATCTATGCAGCTGCTTCCACAAAGTTTATTTCGCTTTCCTTGGTAGAGAAATCTATTGCAAATAATCAAGCTACAAATCTTTGAGAACAAATCTTGTCCTGAGCCTGCTGGGGCTTTATATGAAGTACATATTTCATTAGCTATCAAGTGTTCACAGAAAGTGCAGAAAACTTTCTGTGCACACAAAGGAAATTACTTCAAAAAAGAGGCCACTGATAGATGCTTTTATTTCTCTTGAGTGCTATAAAATTTTATTACCGTAACCAACGAGATCTTCCGCACATCGTTTTCCAGAGCAGCTCGTGTGTAATATATATATACTATATATATATATATATATATATACAACAAGCCATGCATTTCAAAGATATCATCATTTATGCGCAATCATCAGTGCTTCAATTTGGTGTTCTTTCTTACTTCCAGTATAATTACATTGAAGTAGAGGCTTTCGAGATTAGGGTTTCTTCGATTTGATCATCAAATCGACATTTCAGTAATAACTGTGAAGCATATGCGTAGCTTATTTCACACGCAATAATTGTTTATACATGAAGGAGATGAAGGAATAGAGGGAAACTATGAGGCATATACAAGATGAACACTCGTGAGCTTTGAAGGAAAACAGTTCTGTCGAGCGGAAATCACAGGAAAGTCCCTCCGCGTCGTTTCCTACACGGACGCCTGTTCCCCTTCGAAGTGAATGAAACATGATTTTATAAATAGGCGCCTCTAACTGCTGGTGACTTCAATATGTAGAGATAAAACGTGGCTAAGAGAAAGGCAGAGTTAGGTCCTCGTTGATTCAGTGCGTGACACATTGCTCATATCCCAGCATTATTATGGTGATATTTCGCATCATACCCTGCCATGGTGCCTCAGTGGTGTAGTGGTAGAGCACGCGTCCTCGGATAGGCTGAAACGTGGGTTCGATTCCCGCCTGAGGCCGTGTTTTAAAGAATGAGCGCATGTGGCGCAGTGGTTAGAGGTGCTCTGCGTCGCACACGAGGTCAATGGTTCGATCTCGCGCTCATGGCTCACCAAGCCATCCATCCATCCGGGGTCGGTAAATTGGTACCAGACGGGTCTCAGACTTGTCTGGGAGGATGAGCAGCACTGACTCGGTTCAGCGGGAGGCCACCGCGAGTCATTGTAAAGGCCAGATGTGCATTCAATCACCTCAAACGAAGTTAAAAATTAAAGTCGAATGCATGGCGCATCCCTCAGGGATTGATCAACGCCGAGAGCTTTATCCTTTTTTTTACCCTGCCATGAATTAGGAAAGTATGAGAGTTTTCTCCACTGGTTGATATTCGGGTTCTCATCTAACAGCTGAAAATCGTAAAACTGCCAGAACCTAAAATCATGTGCACGGAAAAGTTTTTAGCTCATATGAGCTTTAGCAAAATGAGAGTTTCGTGAAGTTATTCAAGTTGAATATTTATTGGTGTCTAATTTAAATGGAAGCTACATCTGGGTGCAAAAGTGGGCTCACAACTGTGCGATTAGATCATTGTCGAAGAGCAAGAGAATGCAACGTAACAGTTGCTGTACG
Source organism: Parelaphostrongylus tenuis (assembly GCA_019055375.1). Classification (NCBI taxonomy): domain Eukaryota; kingdom Metazoa; phylum Nematoda; class Chromadorea; order Rhabditida; family Metastrongylidae; genus Parelaphostrongylus; species Parelaphostrongylus tenuis. The sequence goes on along the minus strand of JAHQIW010001846.1, from coordinate 425,110 downwards.
TATCACTCAGGAATGCAACCAAATTGGACCATGGGTTTTTATGTCCGTTTTCAGCTTGACGCTTAGAAATATTCTTTTCAGCGGCAGGCACCATCCGTCATCGGAGATCCCAAGAGTACCGCCCCATATCACTTCGTCTCCTAAGAGCATGCGCTCAGACAGCACCTTCAGCGTCGATTCGGGGCAGTGCTCAGGTAGTGTTTTCAGAATTTACTCTGTTTCCTCACAAAAAGTATCCACAGAGGTAACACTGCGATCTTGAACTGAATGAAGTTTCTAAGGATCCCAGTGGGAAAAAATTATTCGTACACTACTCAATAGAGAGAGAGAGAGAGAGCGTGAGAGAGGGAGAGGGGAAGAGACATTGCGCTATGAAACTTCTCTGTAGGTAATACCTAATATGTAAAGTTAAGTAGATAGATGCGCTGTGATGTAGAAAGAGAGGTGTGCAAAATGGGTGTCAGTAGTGCAAGGGTTAGAGCACGAGCTCCTGGATAGAATGAGGTGCGGGTTCTAGTCCCGCCTGATGCGAAACTTTTGTGCATCGCTCTACATCAATGGATATGTTTGAAACATCATACTACCGCTATAAGCGGTTAAATAAGGAAATTTCATTAGAGTTGAGTTCTCAAGTTGGTTGTAATGTGCTTTTTTCATGTATCAAATGTGCTCCTGGTTATTAATTGGGATTACCGAACCTTATTACAAAATTCTTACATCTACTTCTTTCGCGATTTTTATTGCTGTGTGGAGCAGGAAACAAATAAGTTCTAAAAATCTGGTCATTAATGCTTATGATGGCGGATATTTCTGCTACTCGTATGCCCTTTATTTGGAGAATGAGAGAGGCTCGCGCTAGCATGTTCTCCAATTCCTGTTGATGCAGGAGTGCACTAGTGGATTCACTTCAGTTCAAGATCTCAAAAGCGTCATATATCCATTAAATTCGAATCGAGAAGCTCCGATTATCATTTGCACTTTGCTGTGCTCCAAACCCAAATGTTGACTTTTATTGCACACCCGTTGTCGCTAGGGTGCTTCATGTAACCGCACCACTTGATTTTCGGCATTTAGCATTTTGCAAAAACATCCCTGGTCTTTTTTTGTCAAAGCAAATGTAGTGTTGGATTTCGTTTTTCACTTACGTGATACGGAGCACATTTAGTAACATGGTCTCTTTAACGCGTTTGATGACGTCCAATTTTCTAACGCCTACAACCAGATCGTTGCTTTTTCTTTAGCTATGAAGAGCTCGATTTTAAATCATTCGTTGTTTCAATATGTCAACACTGATACATTTAGCCGACGTATCCAGAGGTAGAGAGTTTGCTGAATTCGAATTATGTGTCTGAAACGGTTTTATGTCCCAGAAAGTTGGAAAATGATATTCGAATGGAAGTCGGTTTTTCAAAACTGTGTCGAAATCAATCCGATATTGTTCTACTTGGCTAGTACATCAAATTTAAAGCCCCAGAACATTCGTTTCTTGATATTTGAATGAAAGTCGGTTTCCAAAAACCATGTCGAAATCAATCCGATATTGTTTTACTTGGGTAGTACTTCAAATTGAAAGAACGTTCAATTAAAAAAACAAAAATGATATAGTTTCCGAACATTCATTGTAATTTCATAGCAAATTTTTCACAGTTTTCAAGAGTGGCTATTAATAGTATTGATGGGTTCATATCGTTCTCTCGGACCCCTATCTTTGAGTGTCGTTGGCATTGCAAATCGGTGAATAGTAGTTTTCCCTGCGCAAATTCTACGTAGGAAAATGTTACACTGCTTACGAATGCCGGACTTATTACGCTGGTCATAAAAGGTTTGATGAATTTTTCATGCTAGCGGGATAAAGACAATACACTCTCGTGATCTTCCAAGAATCTTCCGACCACGTGGATGCGACCCGTGTGAATCCTTTCTGAAATCTCATTTCCCACATCTCTCTGCTTCGTGTCTGTCGGCCTTGTTCAATAAGCTATGTAGGAATATATGTAGAATTCACATTGAGTTATAATTGCGAATATCGCGTGGATCACCTTTCTGTTCAGAAGGCCCTGTTTGAAGCAAATTTTTCTGATTAATGGAATGTAAAGAGTGTGATCTTTTTGCGGAAATTTCCTTGTCTATATGGTACACTGCAAGTTTTTCATTGCCATTAGTGCTTAAAGACGAAGATGGGTAAAGCTGGTGTTGGTCCACATCGCTCTAATCGTAAGCGTACAACCCAGGTTGTTGATTGTTCGGAGGAAACGATGTCCATAAACAAACCCGGATGACGAGAATACCTACGCCACCGACTCCACTATTTCATGTTCTGAGAAACAGTTTTTAACCACCATCATAGACAACATTAAATAGACGGCGCTTTCTCGCCTCGGTAAAAGCGACTTCGTCCTATTAATTGCTGAAATCCTTCCACATGTGGCTTTCAGCGGGTGAGTCAGATGCATAAAAGTGAATTATAAGTGCGGATCATCACCTTAGTCCGCTCAGAGTTAGAACGACCAATAAGAATGAGACTTTAACGCCCTTTCTATACCCATGCTAGTCAACGTCTTCGTTGCATAAGGAATTTTTCCGGCAAGAGTACAAGGCTTATTATTTCAGTGTGCTTTGCAAAAGGTACTCTCAAAACTATCATTGCGGTCTGTCTTATTGCTATGTGAGGCTTACTAAAACAATACTCAATCACCTCATTCACTGCCCACTCTCACGATAGTGAAATTTTGACCGAAATAATCTCCGGAATACAGTCTGTATGGACGAGAACACACCAATGCACGTAGTCATCTCGCAGAATGGTTGAAGAATCCATGCCATGAACCCACCAACGTCAGAGGGAAGCCTAGGCCCGGCTTTTGACCCTCGTCTTACCCATTTGGGGATGCACGACGTATCCTTGCGTCTAATGAAATTGAAATCTTTTCGTGACGAATTATAGAAAAGGTTGACTGACTATTAATGTCAATTTATTGTTATGATATCATTTCTATTTGTTTTTTTACACAGCCCTTACATTTTACTGTGCGGATCTCAGCACTTCTAGATCTCGATTCAGTTCCTCGCATTCATTGTTTGTGGTACCTACAAACATTTATCATGTTATTTCCAGCGCAATGTCTAAAAGTATTATCTATCCATTACTTTTATTTATTGTTCTTTTTCGATAGAGCATAAATTTTATAGGGGCGAACAAAAGAAACTCATGTAGAATCCTTTTTGAGGACTTTTTAGGCGATGTGGCGCTAACGTCTCAACAATCGTTTTCATCATCGAAGGAAGACAGAGACGACAAAGAGCATCTGGAAGAGCCGTCTTCTATCTTTCACTTCTATCAGCAGCGATGTCTGCCTGGATACGCTCGCATTGCCAGTAAAGTTTTATTATTTACACAAAAATGAATCGTGAACGATAATAAATCGGCGATTTCAGTGTGAAAATCTGTCGGCATCAATTCTTCGTGAAAAATAATTACTTTATAGAATACGTGACATGGCTCTTTGATGAATGGTGAATAGAGTGGGACAGGTTCAGCCTGTTGACGATGTTTATAGCATTACTACGCTTTAATTATGACTGGAAAAGATTTTAGGAAAACTGCTGAAAGCATAAAAAAAACCGAAACATCTATAGATTTGATTCCGCGAGCACTACCGGCGAAATAGTTAACTCACTTCTTGAGATCTGCAAACGAAGCTGATTTCCGAACTTTCACTTTCTCTTTCAAAACCATTGTGGTCGTGTAATTTTTATGTGCGATTCTTTCATGGAAATCAATTTAAGCGTCATAACCTCCAATTTTTGCTTAATGAAAATATTAAAGCATGTTTATTCTTGGATCTTTTGAGATTTTTTTGTTTGTAACGAGTGATTCATGAGACTATACATCATTAGGGAAGTCTTTAGATAACTGTACAAACCAGATGTAATTCTCATACATAAACAATTCCTCAGCAGGAAACTGATCAGATGTATGCTAAGTGATAGTGATACCGTTCAAAAAAAAGCAAATCCACGTGTCATTCGCCGGGACTTGTTAAGCTTTTATCTTGTTGGGATCCCGAAATTGATACCAGACTTGTCTGAAATCAGTTTGATTCCCACAATCCACACAACTTAGCAAATTTCTGTGATAATGATGCTAGGATACCTTAGCGAACTCGGAATTTTAGGACGAATCGATGTGTTCAATATTCAAGTGCATTTTTACTCATTTGAATGACGTTCTTCTTTAGTAGTGCAGACTTCAGCATAATTTCCATTTGTTTTACTCTCACGCAATCGTCGTTCATAGTCAACGGCTTTCAAATGAACGAAACTGCTTAAGTCGCAGTAGGACTCCAGCTACCAATCTAAAGGCCTTTACAAAGTATAGACGGAAATAGCCAAAATCGAATGATGATGCTGAAAATCCTCAATCTCCAGAACACTTTGAAAAGAATTAACGCTGTTTTGAGCTTCAGCATAGGTATACAAGTGATGTGTACAGTTGCTCACTACGAAGTAACAAGATTAGAAAAATTTATGAGACCGTACAATTGCTCAGTACGAAGTAACAAGATTAGTAAAATTTATATAACCTCATTCACAACTTGCCAAGACCGACTATTTATTGGCGTTGGCATTTTTATTATGATAGGGCTTCACTAATATCGATAACTGTAAGGAAGCTCACGAGGACATATTTGAATGCATTCAACGAAGTTGATCGCAAAGCTCTATAGGTACGATGGACCACGTGTTGAGGATGGCTTCTTCAATCTCCTCTCTGCTTTCCGCTCCATCAGATCCTTCAACTGCCAAGGATCTACTGGAGAAGACGAATGCGTTTATTCAAATAATCGAAGCCAGTCCGTGCGCACAACATCTACCGAAATACGTACGCTGTTTATCATGATGCTCGTTTAATTGTTCAACGAAACCAATTTTATTATTTTCATCTCAGTGTGTCGATTTGGTAAAGGTAAACTGTCCATCACTACAGATAAATTTGGAGAACCCATGACGAAAAAGCTGAACGTGTTGTTCTTCGCACTAAAAAAGAGTGGACTTGCAGGACACGGGCGTTGTTAAATTACAAGTGAACGATCTACAACGAGAATCCGCGGAATCCGGTCGGCCATTAGGAATCACTAACTATTTCACGATCGTCTTGCGAAAGATGATCGAGCAGGTTTTGCAGATATTTTGCAAGGTTAGCCTCAATATGTTCACTTATCACTCCTCATCTTAATAGTGCAAAAAGGCAGGAGAAATTGGAACAGAAGTCCAATATTAAACGGAATCTCTAGTAGCTGGGGATTCGTTGATTAAAATGCATAAACGTTGACAATTGAGGTGTCAAACGATCTTGGCTATGCGTTATAAATTCGTTATCATTTGTGCCATCGAATAAGTCATTGAACGCATATTTGGCTCATATAATGACTTGCAACTGCCTACCAATGTATCGAATCAATTATTCTGTCCTCCCAAACATATGGCGTACAAGTTTATAGACTCCGAAGAGATAGGAGACCTCGCTTATCTGGGAAGCGAACTGGCAACTATGTTTGTATTAGAGAGCATTTCTAGCCTCAGTGCTGAATGCATCTTTATCGAATCAAATGGGAGGAAAAAGTCCGATGAGAGAAAATTACAGAAAGTGTAAACTTTTCAGATCATTACTAGATATCTGACAGAATGCAGTAATAAGGATCGCCTTGTTCTCATCGCCCTAGAGCATTTCATCCATTTGATTCTCTTTGGAGATGAACTTTGTCTCGAGGCTATTCAGGTATTTTCCATCATCAATTGAGTCTATTTTGTCAGTTTAGTCAACTATCTTTACGTGTTTCGCATTATTTCTTCTTTTCTCGCATTTAAGTGACACAATTTCTCAATATTGAAGATTTGACCTATGAATTGTCACAAAAGCACTATGTATTTGCGGTTGTTAATGAACATGATATATCTTATAGGTACAAGAAGCACTTTCAGTGTGGTGGATTGAACTCAGTGTTGAAGCTCGTGAAACAGCCTTCTACACCTTCCGACACATGCCAGTTGCTTCTTAGGGCGCTTGCAGTTCTTTGTGGAGTATCGAAAGGTTGTCTAACATTGCTGGCGGTTGGTTCTTGCTTCAGCTTTATCTCGACTATCAGAAATGTGATTGTTAAGGTTTTCTTTGAAATGTCCTACTTCTCTACAAGTCCTTTCCGTCAAAAGCCTTGTTGATTTTATAGTATCAATGGTTCTCTTTGTTGATTAAGCAGTTTTGCACACTAACTCAACGTCAGAACTTGCGCCTTTATATTCAAAACGTTTTGGGATTAATTCTGACTATTCGAGAAGTGACAGACATTCATCTTAGCGTGCGGCACGTAAATTATAATGTGCCTAGCTACAGTGATTTTGATCCTTTGTAAGTATTTTTGAGCCCGCTATGCTCTTTTTGGGCATTTTCTCGCTTTTGGGAGTCGGATAATAGGACGATGATCTCAAGAAACCACTTCATCGCGTCGAACCCGACTAATGTTTACTAAATCAATACTGAAGCAATTCGCGCTGTTATTGGTCTGGACGTTATGGGCTGAGGAATCTCAACACCTAATGACTTCTTTTCCATGTTGTGGGTATTGGTCAAACAGAAAGCTTCCAGTCATTTTCTGCTTCTTAGCTGCTGTTTCTGTTTGGAGTGAACAATTAGAATGTGCATTTACTGATTCCTTCCTCCATCCAAAAAATGGCCAGTTTTACAATCCCACTCTGATGACCAGGAAAGAATAAGCTTGCGTCACGGTAGCACTCAGCAAGTGATCCGTGGGCCATAATGCTAAGTAGGGAAATGAAGGCATCACATCTAAGGTATTGTATCCATTGTGCACTTTTATACGAACTGATCCTCAACTAGAATGATTGAAGTTTCATGGTATCCGCTTCAGAGCACGTAATTATCAACACGACTGCAACTGGTAAGTGACGTAAATGGCATATCATTACATGAAATATAAGCCGTAGCATTTTCTCTTCATTTTTCCGTTGTAAAAAGCGTCGTTTAAGGACGTTTGCGGCCTAAGGTCAGATAAGGTGCACTTCGAGCATCTGTGATATTCCCTATGGTCAATGAAATGCAAAATGCTCGTCAACCCATATATTCTCTCGCATCCCAAATCGGCCTACGAAGTGCTTTTAGATATTGGCAGCCATTGACTGTTGTCCATTAGATAGAGCTTAGCCTGCGATACGCCTTCCAACCTATTGAGAACAGTGTTACACTGTGAAGTACATTATGAGGGCAGTAGTAGTGATTCTGCTCATTACAAGGACGGCTTAGCCCACTATAGAGCTGGTTCGGCGGCACCTCAAACCCACTAAGCCTCTCATCGCTGTGAGTTGGAAAATTGCCAGCAGATTTTTCTCGAACAAGCTCACTCACTCACTCACTCACTCACTCTCTCCCTCTTTCTTTCTCTCTCTCTCCAAGATTTGTGAGAAAGATGAAAAACCCTTAAACAGTGACCAAAGGTAAGTGCAAAGGAGCTTGACGACTTTCGTGTCGAACAAATGGGAGGAAATTGATGAAATAAAAGTGCTGAAATCAGTGTGACACATGTTATGCCGCACTATTTTTCATTATTTTTTGTTAACATGACCCGACATTCCATTCGCTTCATCGTATTACACGTCCAAAAGAGTCATAAAACATTTTTCGTGTTGTACCGACTGCTGCCTGGGGATTTCGGCTTCATTACAAATGTCATGGATTGCTGGTAGGGTCGCTTCTCCTTTTGATGTCGAAGATAACAGAACTAAGGCTTCTTTGTATTCGCTTTCCTACTTTATTGTAAGCTCTTCCTTTTCGTAGTTGTTTTAGCAGATATTTTGCCTGTTTTCATGACCTATCACTGAATATCATGTTATGATAGCTGAGCGTAGTAGAATGAACTATGTGATCTTTTCTAAGGACATTGCAGCTGGGAGGACAAGAAGTTGTGTTGACTCATCTCTCAAGCAATTCCATCCCTTCCTCGATCGAAGCAGCTGGAGTGCTGACGCAGCTCACAAATCCTCAACACGCTTTTGTACAGCTTCAAAATCTCGAACCGATCCTCACCAGATTACTTGGTAAACTTCACTCTAATGAAAAATTTGCAAACTAATTTCGTAACACCACATCACTGGAAAAGATGTGTAGTTAACCCATGTTGCTTCTCCATTTATTGACGTACAGACAGTCGACGAATACAATCTGATAACACATTTTAAGCCTTTCATGAGATCTGATAAGGCACTTATAGTGCTAAACGTACGTTTCGGCTTTCATGTGAAGCCTCATCACTAGAACATGTCTTTGGTTAAACAGAGCCTCTGCATGTAAAGGAATCGACGCTAAACATTTTACACTGCATGCCGGTGAAAGAATCACCTGACATTGTAGTGACAGTCGATTCCTCGATGGCTGGTAAACCAAATATAGTAATAGTCCCTTATATGTGGGGACTGGTTGAACCATAGGCATGTGCTACTGATGAGGCCTGACATGGAAGCCGAAATGTACGCCCAACACTATAAGTGCCTTATCAGACCTCATGAAAGGCTCAAAATATGTTATCAAATTACATCGCTTGGTACTTTGTGGTTATAAGAGGACAAATGAAAAACTGATCTCATTAGTGGGAGAGGAGTTTTTGATAAGAGTGTTCGTAACCATTCGAAGGACAAGATTTCTGGTTACAGCCCCGTGTAGCCGGTTTCTCAAAAAACCATTATAACATTATTACACTGCAAAATTCAAAATAAAACTAGACTCGCCGCACATATTTCTCGCCAAGCACAGCTCTTTTTTTGGACTATTAGTGATCATTCGATAGCGTAATCGTTGCTGATCCCAACGCTGAGGTTGTAGCCTAAAAGGACTGTTTCTCGTGCATTGCAACAGATAAAATAAGTTGGATTGGCGAGTGCGACCAAGGGGGCCCTTGACCAATTCAAGGCTGGAATCAGCAACAATTACGCTATCGAATGACTACGGATAGTCCAAAAAGAGTTTTGTGCGGCAAGGAATATGCGCGTCTCCTCACAAGGAATTTCCTTGGGTAACGGCATCAAAAAGGCTTTTTCGATGATCGGCACGTGCGCTGTCGAAAGAAATCTTAGCTTTCGAATGATTTTTTATACCCCTATGGAAAGTTTCTCTCCAGCCAATGAGTTCTGTTTTTCATTCGTTTGTTATAACCACAAAGTACCTATCGTTTGATAGAGGTCTCAAAAAAGTCGAATAAGAAGTCGACAAATATACAAATTTCCAAAATCAGCCAAGTGCAAAAATCAAAATCCGAGATCGATTGTCTTTTTCATTTCTTTACCAACAAGAATTAAACTCATAAGATCACTCTAGAGCTCATCGACATATGCGACACCGGAGAAACATTGCTTTTGGTATCAGCAGCGTTGTCAAACGCTTCACTGCAGGATCCCTATGCAATCGACATACTCTACAGGTATGTTATCCCATTGGCTTCGCTATCGTACTTATTAATATATTCTCTAAAGGCAAAATACTATTGCACGACTAATAAATGCTTACAATCGCCAGGACTGTTCCACGATTTTCGTGCAGGAGCAGGTGAGACAATATGTAATGCAAGTTTACCTCAAGCCCTAAAGACTGTTTGCTGTAGATAGTGACAATACTTTGTCGACTGGCTGCCCGTCGTTACGAAGAAGCGCTCATTTCCCAGGGTGCCGTTCCTATGTTACTTGAAATGCTTACCGTGACCGACAGCAAGCACTCCGACTATTGTAAAAGAATTCGCTATAAGGTCAGAGCTAACCTGTTCATATCTTACTATGTATACTTTTTTGGCGGAAAAGTGAGTGAACAAGCTAGAAGTAGTTTATCCTTTAGCTCTAGTCCTACTCCTTTACTCGGCATAGAATATCTGGTATGTTTTTCACTTTTTTTTCTCATTTAGGCAGCAGTCTGCATTGGGACGTTGGCCGCCACAGGCATCGGACTGAAATCGTTGTACGTTAATAAAGGTATATTCTATAGTCTAATACTACCTGATTTGCAAAGGATATCGACTTTTTTATGTAAGCATAAACGATGAGGCTTTTACATCAATCAATCTCTAAAAGATGCGCCACGCACTCGATTTCACTAAGCATCGTTAGAGGTCCGTGAGCATTGTTAAAGATCGATATAACGCATAGTTGATCTATATAATGACTTGCGGTGGCTTACGATGTATCATGTCAGTGCTCATACACTCTGAGAAAAGTCTGGTAACTATTCTCTAACATAGGAGGAGTAGAAGTATAGGTGCCCCTGAGGCGCAGTATCGAACCAACGACCACATTTTCATTCCCAGGCCAACTATCTATTAACCTCGGACAAAAGTTTAGTGGCAGTAAATTTCATTGTATACGGTTATAATATAATAATAATGATGGCTGCCGTTTCGGCGTTATCGCCTTCTTTAGAGCCTAGAAAGATCAAACTGATTAACAACCTTTTCATTTTAACACTTTCATGACTCGAGCAGAAGACACTTGATACATGAATTTTTAGAAACACAGCTGATACTCGATCAACCACTATTTTGTAGCTCATAGATTTTACATATGAATAATTTGAGCAATTCAACATAAAATTTCCCAGGCTTCGCGATCTTGACCTACGTTCTGGAGATGGAGAATTCACCAGCGAATCCTTTGAATATGATATGTACGAACATAAGGAATCGACTAGAAACGAAATACCAGATCGAAAGTACTGTCTAGCACTTTTTTGAAATTCTCAGCCTTTTCAGATGAAAAATGGTTGTCCACTGCTTTCTTTTTGAATACCATTACAGTCGTGCTTTCTTTTCTTAAGTGTTTAAGAACATACTTCGGTTTAACAACTTAGATTTTTATCACATAATGAGTATAAGACTGGATTTTAGCTTTTAGATACCAAAACACAAGTACTTCACTTGAATTGATTTGTATAAAAGATATTGTTATGATTGTGTACAAATAAAGTTTTACAACAAACAAAATTCGACATATGAGTTACTGATCTTCCAAAAGTACATGCTGTCCCTAATGACATGCTCTTGGATCACCTCCAGATGCGGCAAATGTCTTGATCCGATTTACCAAATCGTCTGATAGTCCATGCTCCTTCTTTAATTCTTCTAGTTCAGAGAAATCGCTGTATCCAGCGCAATATGCATTCATCTAAATAGGTAGATACTACACAGATCAACAATGATATGTTAATATTATTAACACTGGCGTATGATAATGGGACAAAAATAAGAAATTCTCATTCAAAAAGATCAAAACTAAAAGCCTGATAACATCTTCATTTTTTTCCTCATGTTAACGGTACTCGCCCAAAGAAATATAATCTCCACTCGATAACATACTCACTCCCCCCAAAGGGAGGCTGTAATATTAATAGATAGATGTACTCCGATAGACTTATCTTAAGCCTTTTCGAGGTCTGATATGTTCCTTGGCTCATGGACGTTTCGGCGGCATCGCTATCATCAGGGTCACGTGCCTCTCATTGAAGATGGGGAGACTGAAGAATGTTGAGGCCAGATAACATGAAATGTTGTCTAGGCCATTTTACAGTCAAAGTTCGAAAAGGCTCGAACACAGTCTTACAAAATATATCAAAGTTCTAAAACGAGGTTTCAAAAAAATGGCAAGGCTTATAGAATCAATAAAAAGCTGCAAGCAATTGACTGTGAAACAACCCAGACAAACGAAATGTTGTCAGGGTCTCATTATTCTTCGACCTCCATGTCTATATGTGGGACGCATAGCTCTGATGATGGTGCTCTCGACAAGTAGGTGAGGCATAGACCATATCAGACCTCATAAAGGATTAAGACAAGTCTATCAAAATATGTTGAAGTTCTAAAACGAGGTTTCATTAAACAGTTGATATAATGGAAAAAGATAGGTGCTTCCTTAGCAGTAACTGTTGAGGGGAACAAGGTTAGCATAGAAAACACCACAGTGAGATTTTCGCAGAAAAAATTCTGTAATGGCACAGGCTTGTTGGGATTGTATGAGAAGGTACTTACCTTAGCAGCAAGAACAGAGTTCGCAACTTCGCTATCGTTTAGTTTCAGCTGAAACACATAGACGAAAATTAATGTACGGGCAATTACTGCGGTTGGGAAGAAAGTTAAGGGGCACTTTGATAAGCATGAGATAACTCCCATGCATAATATGGGAATGTTGATTTCTTAAGTGAATTTCTATTACCAGCACAGACTGAGTCTACGACGAGCTTTGGAGAAGTACCCGGCCCTGGTCAACCGAAAGCTCGCTTTGATGCAGCAGTACAATGCCAGATCGCACATCGCCAAAAGGACCAAAGACTAGTTTTATGAACTGAACGGAGTATAGGTTCCACCGCATTCCGCCTGCAGCCCAGATTGCGCTCCAGCCGACTTTAGCTTTTTCCGATCAATGCAAAACTTCTAAGGGTCGCTGATTTGAGTCGGATGAAGTTAAAGAAGCATGTTAAGAGTTCTTTAATTTGAGATCGAAGAAAAGGTAATTCGACCAGATCCGAAACTTGGCGAACCGATGACAAAAAGTTGTAGAAAACGATGGTCTTTATTTTGAAAAATAGTTATTATTGTTTCTGTCTGAAATTCATGCATAAATTTCCAATTTTCTATAAGTGCCCCACAAATTTCTTTCCAACTTAAGAGAAGTGAGTATGACTGACTTCATTGAATATGTCTTTCTGATTTCGAAGCCAGTATTTCTGGTGATAGTTCTCTGCTGGATAGAACTTATCTAACTTGACAACATATGTCTCGATATCGCCATATTTGGACTAAAAATCATAATCATTCACTGAATATTCCGTATGTCCGAAAGTGAACTATGTAAACAAAACTTGGCCAATTTATACGAGTTCTCAGCAATCTTTTTCTCCTCATCCGTCTCATACAAGATTGCCGACTGGTATTGTTTCTTCCTTCGTTGTGTCGGATCGTGATGAGACCAGAAGAACTCAAGGACCTTCTCGTACGACATCATGTTGGGATCGAACTGTACCTCAGTGACCTCTAAAATAACCAATATCAATAACTATATATGAGAATTCTTCCTGAAATCCACGACGTACCAGTGTGATCCCCAATGTTTCCGTAATTAGGATTTATAGTTGTTCCACCAGCATATCCAACACGTGTCTTTCTGACTCCTTTGAGCTGAAATCCCACAAAACCCACAATTATCAGAATGTCATCAAAATCATGGTAATTTGTACATCGAATTTTCAGGATTTTATACTGGGACTACTATCCTGTGCCACAACAATTAAAGTTGGCCCACCACACATTTATCAGGGGTGGTCTGACCCGGTAGAATGGGAAGGGGATGAGTTATGGCATTGTTTACCAATTGAAAACTCAAGAACAAGGCATTCGGCATTGATCAATTTCTTAGACATGAGGCTTATCCAATTTCATCAACCCATTTCATTTTATTTATTTCGTCTTATTTTTAACTATGTATGAGCCGGTGATAATGGAATAATTCGTGTCACCAGTAGAAGTGTCACTCATCTTTGCAACGCGCCTAAGATTCTACTGGTCTTTACTTTTTCGGTGCACAGAATAATTAACAAACTTTTGTACGAAACCGTGTATTTCTTTCTTCATAACAAAACTCTTATGGATATATTTCAGTGGGCTCTACCCGATTGTAGGTTTACCTGTCGTAGGATAGAAACGTCGAGTTTCCCAATCTAGGTGACTCTGGTGTAGGGATATATCCTAACTGTATATTATTTTCTCATCTGATTAACCACTATACTGTATCACCTGTATCAATTGTCGTCGCGTTGATGTCGAGTGACTCGAGCGGGTACCAGCAACTCTTCCATTTTTCCCTATCCCGTGCAAGAGCAGCCCAGTGGGTCCTCCTCTCTCCAGAGATTCGCAGAGCATCATATCTTACTTCTATCGCTTTCGTGAAGAAATCGCACCAACGGGTCAGTGGTCTTCTTTAGAGCGCTTGACGTCCCGAGAAATTCAGTCAGTAACGGCTCTCATCCATCGGTTGTCGTTGAAGCGCATCACGTGTTCTACCCACCTTATTTTCGATATCCTGGCGTGTAGAACGGCGTCTCTGATTTTCGATCGTTGACGTAGGTCGGAATTTCGGATCCATTCTCTCATTTGCGAGATAACTATAAACCTCTATACTACCCAGAATCAAATGGCAATACGTGCTATGGAAAACACGTTGTCAGTGCGAACGCCGTCCAATAAAAGGACTGAGGAGCAGCGTTTGAATATTGACAACCAGTAATGCACTCCTCGGCCGGGAACTGAACCGTGGTCTGGCCAGTAACAGGTAGGCGTGGACACTAACTACTATACCACCACCTATCAAATAGCAATACTTCGTTTAGCACATATGTATCACTGCAAAAGTGTTTAGCACAGGAAACGAGAAGGAGTAACGTTCCAATATCGACAATCAAAAACTACTCCCCGGCCGGGAATTGAACCCGGGTCTCGCACGTGACAGGCGCGGATACTAACCACTATACTACCGAGGATTGAATGACCCTACTTGCCTCGACACATGTGTCATTGATGGCACCAACTAACAGATTAGAATGAAAATTCGTGGCGCTCAAAGTCGACTTTCAGGAATACCCGATAACTATGATAAGGGGGTAAACCACTATAGGATATAGAATAATAAAAATTAAGAATACTTCCTTTATAAGCAAGTCCGAAGTTGTTAATTATACTGTTTATTGAACACAACAGTAATACAGAATATCAAAGTACAAGATTCAGCATCTTCAATCCGATAAATATAAAATGGAGGCAAGATAGCGCAGTGGTTGGTAATGCAGTGCGTCAGGAAGTAAGGCGATAAGACGCTGGTTCGATTCCCTCCGCCCGCCCCAACGGGTCGTGTAAAATAAAAAGAACAAATAAAGAATGCTACAAGTTGGTAGCATACATCATGACGTCAAACCATACCCAACATGTATCGATTGAGCTTTGTGATCTATCGAGTCGTGTTGTATTCAACTAGGGAGAAGCTAATCAGAACGAACGTCAATCCCATTATCCGAAGAACTTTTCAGAGCACTTTCTCATTTACATAGTCATTTCGGAAGGAAAAAAATCAATGAGGAAAAGTTGAACACATGATTCTGTTCCTACACGGTATGTTATCTCATTGGAGACCACCACTAATAGGCAGGCTGCGGCGACGCGCCGTCGCTTTCGCGGCAGTCGCGGGCAGGCAGTGTCTGCATGTCTGGCTGCTTTACCACGAGAAGCGACGCCGCCATTACCATAGTTGAGCGAGATTTGACGTCGCGCGGCTCAGTACAAAACGTACGATATGGTCTTACAACGTATATTACCTTAGACTTTTACCGTTCAACGAATAGATATTACCTTAGCGAAGGCGGATTCTCCCCAGAAACATTGCATTCCAAGATAAGCACGTGCGAGCGACATTCTGGGAAAAAGGATCGGATAGAACTGGAGACAAAAAAGAGAAAGGATACAAGAAGAATATGGAAGTAGAGAAATGAAATAGAATCAGAGAAGAAAAAAAGAGAGAGAGAGATGAAGTAAAGAAAGAAGAGGAAAACAAACGGAAAATAGGTGGAGGCCACTGACGACGAACATCAGCAAGCAATCATAGTAAACGGGGAAGTAAATAATCAATAGGAAGAGGAGAGGCCGGGATGTTAGAAGAGAAGAAAAAAGGAGAAGAAGAGAAAAAGAGAGAGAATTAGAGAAAAGGAGAAAGAAGGAATACCAGAGATTAGATGCCGTCAAAGGCGACTTTGGGAAAATTCCACAGACCATGTACGATTTGGCTAAAGTGCAAGACTATTGATTGGAGCGGGGTGGTGTGACAGAGACTAAAGCGGAGAGATGTCGGCGCGTCCATCAATCTACCAGGAGTACGCCATGCATTGGACTCAATTCGTAGCAGCGTAAAGGTGGCCACTTGCTCCTTTAGCCCTTACAATAACCTACGGTTGTGGCCTACTGATGAGACAAGTCAGTGCTGCAAGATGAAATTCTGGTGTGTAAACTTTGAGAGACCGATGCACCGGAGTTTGTCGTAGCGCTAGGTTGGCGTTGATCTCACTCATAGCATGGTACGATATGGTGCGTGCGGCGCAGTGATTAGAGGAGCGTTTCAACGCGCACATAGTTAAGGGTTCGACCCCGTGCCCAAGGCCCATCGAGCCTCCCTTCTCACAGGGGTCGGCGAATCGGTATCTTAGCTGTCTGGGAGGATAGCAGCACCAACGTCAGTACAAAATTAGGCCACCGCGAGTCATTGTAGTGATCACATGCCATGTACAGACCACCTCTACGATACTACGAATAAACCCAATGATGTAGAGTGGTGTGCAAAAAAGTTTGCGTCATCCGGGATTTGAACCCAGATCTTACTCTAGAAATCGTGGAAAGATTGGAGTGCAAAACGAGCGTCGGTGGTGCAACAGTTCAGCACATATTCCCGGAAAGAGTAAGATCTGGGTTCAAATCCCGGCTGACGCAAACGTTTCTGAACACCTTTCTACATCATTGGGTTTATTTAAACATCATAACACCGCAAATGGCGGTCAAATAAGATGATTTCCGATTGACTACGTATAGAGTCAAATGCGTGACGCGTCCTAGAAATTGGTTAACGCCGAGAGCTTCAACCTCTTCATAGTACCAGGGTGCATAGTCTGACTTAGTAATTTAAACGCTAGTTCTCAATGGACTGCCCGTTTTGTGGTTCGCCAAGCTGCACGTGCTTACCTCTGAGTCGGACTTCTCAGATTTGAATAACATCGTTGACTATAGTGCTGGATTGAGGAAGAAGTTCCTTAACACCCGTGAAATATTCAAATTTTATGCTTGTTTCACACAGCATCGGTTATTGTAAATTCATGGGAGATCAGACTATGCACTGATACTATGAGGAGGATGAAGGAATATTTCCAAAAGAAACTGCACGGCAACGCTAGTTATAGTGCATCAAATTTTAGATTCGGATTCGTCGAGGCGCACGCTGATTTAGCAAAACAACGCCAAACCTCACACCGTAAGGAAGAATTAGAGAAAAGTGATGATGAATTGGAGGGAATCGAGGTCCAGCCGCATCCAACCTATGATCCAGATGCTTCATCGTCGGATTCAAGGTATTTTTCGCTCAATAAAACTATTCCTGCGTGGACGCCAATTCGAGGCATTTTGATCATGTTGAAGAGCTATGTCAGAAGTTTTTTCATTTCAACTCCAAAGAATGGTATTCCCAGCAGATCTGAAGGCCTGTAGATCTTTGGCAGAAGATGTGCATAATGGTGGTTTCTCTATTAATACATAAATTGTGGTTTAAATTTAATTCACGTATAAACTTCGAATTTTCAGTAGGTGTTAATGAAATTTTTCGTTAATCTGAAAATAATTGTGGCATAATAGCGTTACAAGTATTATATATATACTTGATATTATTATAGCCTTTATTGATCAGTTTCCATAGTGTTTTGTGGATAAATAAATAGATAAATATATACGAATAAATGAGCATGTATATATATAAATATAAGTAATTCTATACATAGCACATACATGTACGCGTGCATTGTGCATATACATATATGCATATGTATACATACATATATATATATACATATATATATACATATATATATATATATATATATATATATATATACGTGTGTGCATACCCTACGGTAAGACGGAAGCCATTGCCAATTGGAAACCGTGTGAAGAGACTGAGCCGCTTGTATTCACTCTATGATGGGAGTGTTTTTGAGGTTAGTGCAAACAAAGGTTGAAACTAATAAGAGATCCGATACTAACAAGAGAGGTTTTAGAACGAGAGGGCGATGTCCAGGAATGAAAAGCCCATTGAAAATGTAACCATTCGCCCATCGAAACGCGTGAATTTTCAAAATAAGAGTAGAAGTACGTACGACAGGGAGCAATAACGATTTTAATTAAACTTTACAGGAGAAAGGATAGGCAACACTAGTTGATTTATGGAGAATTTTGCCACAGAGAAATCTGATATCAATTTTGCCGGGGACACTCAAGGGATGAAATGCTTGATCAGTTTGTGGCATGTGATCGGTCCAACGACCAGATGTGTGTGTCGCAGGATCACCCTAACTACTGCGCCGTATGGGCCCATCGCGTGACAACTGGTTTTACACATTTTTGTTGTTATGTATTAACCCGGCACTTTTACATTTGGTAGCACAGATCTAAGCCTATACCTTTTGCTGGAAAAAATTTTTGTAAAGAGTGTTAGTAATCGTTCGAAAGCGTAAATCTCTGGCTAGCGCTAGACGTGCTCATTTTCCGAAAAGACCCATTAATGACGGTTCAGTGAAAGAAAAACATTTTTGTTTCACACGCGCATATTTCGCGCAGCACAGAGCTCTTGGACTATTAGTAACGATCGCTAGCGTGATAGTAGCATTCCAACGCTTTTCTGATTTCTGAAGAGACCGCGTTTCGCAATATAGCAGGTGAGATAAGATGATTAACATACGCATGTATGTGCTTTTTGGCCAGTTCACGGGCTCCGGGGATGGGGGACGGCCGGGGAGGTTGCTGCTATTGTCGATCCATCACGCTTATGCGCAGTGCGATTTTTATCAATCAATTAGGAATTGTTCTCCGCTTTGGAATAAATTCCAGATTCAACGTGTGACTCTGGTACTCAAAGATTTTCTATACACGTTCATGTGCTTTTCGTGCTTCCAGCAATCTAATAGCTGAATTGTGCGGCCCGATGTGAAACATAATTTTATTCTGAATTTTACAGCGTTATAAAGAGTCCTTTCAGAGAACCGGACAACGTATCACGCTAGCCAGAGATTTAAGCTTCCGAATGATTATTATGCTCTTTGTGAAGTCCTTTCCAGCGAAGGAATAGTCAGATTTCGTGCTACCAAAGGGCATGACCCTCCGACCGGTCTCTTGCTCAATTTGCTTTCATCCGATCAAAGAATTCCTGCGTTTTTTTTAAAAAAGTTCCAAGCTCAAACTTTGAGTGCTTACTTACCACAAAGAGACTTTTCAGGCCTTGCCTCTGTGCACTAGTCTTTCATGGTTCGCTTTCA
The DNA here is from genome assembly GCA_019055375.1 of Parelaphostrongylus tenuis. Lineage (NCBI taxonomy): Eukaryota > Metazoa > Nematoda > Chromadorea > Rhabditida > Metastrongylidae > Parelaphostrongylus > Parelaphostrongylus tenuis. Next base: position 405,960 of record JAHQIW010001846.1, on the reverse strand, counting down.
GCGACGAATTTTCACTACACTTCTAAGAGTCATTCGATAGCTGAAAAATTGCGATTTTAATAATAGCCTTAAATCCTGAAAGACTTCTTTAGTGCAGTGTAGCACCGAAGAGAGAATTCACGTTTTGCCTTAGGAGTGTATTTAGGGTGCGGAAAAAGTTTTGATAATTTTTTCTCAGATATTTCGACAGTAAAAGATACTGCGTGAGCGAATCAATTCATTCAATTGGAGGAGTCATTACGTTTGCTAGATCAAAAGTTAGAACAATAGACGAGAAAGTTCACAATCCTTGTCCAGCACCTTCCCTTGTGTAGGCGATTGAGAACAACACACTACACGACTCGTCACCGCAGTTCATTTTGATGATCCCAGCACTTCTTGGATTTGACTCGCCCCATCGCAATCGTCCTCCACCAAGGTCTTTGAACAGTTTACGGGTTGCCTCGGCTGCTACTGGAAGACCTCGTCTCCTTCACGAATGTCGTAAAATGCTGGTCATGACTATGCTCCTTGCAATCTCAGTTGTAGCCGAGCTAGAGCCTTCCCACGCATTCAGATATTGGATTGCAAAAGAGAGCTGAAGGAAGGGATCGAACAAGCGCCCCGTTGCTCAAATCGCTTCCTAGATGACTACACCACTACCCGCTGCGCTCCCTTCCCGTGCTATCAAGATGTACACTAAAATCTCAGGCGTCTCCTCTCGTTACGGACGCAATCACGGACATTAGGCGTCGGAAAATTCCCAGAGTAGTTGCGAAATCACTTTGTGCTTTCATTCTAATCTGCAAATGATTGCTGCTTCTTCACAAATCTTTTAGTCATCCAAGACTCGCCATTTTAAACCATCTGCTCTCTAATTGACGCCATTTTTTCTACACATTTCATTTTTTCATTTATTTTCGCTCGGATTTTGAAGCCAAGTCAATTTTTCCATTTTTTCTCAATAGAATAAAGGAAATGGCCACTTATTGATTTTTCTGGTCCGCAGACAATTTACTAGTCGGATTATCAAGAAATAAGGTCGCAACAAGAGAATGACGTTCATCAACACCATTCGAAAGCCAAGCCAGCAGAAGAAAATGCCGTTGCAAAAGGAGCTTCAAAGTTGCGGCAGCCGTAACAGTAGCACTGAGATGGAATTCTGTGGGGATGCTGGGGTTAAAACGGGGTTAAAGACGAATAGAAAAAGGTTCTCTGATCCAAACAGCGTTGAAATGACGTTGAAAAATGCTGTGCTTTTTCTTGAAAAGCTAGCTTAATCATAGTTGATTTTTCTGCTCTGATATATATCTCTCTATTTTATACACCCTTAGTTTCTAACCTAATGGAATCGCAAATCAATTTTGACCCACCAACTATTCGCCTCCAAACGTTGCCTTCCAAATATTGATCACAACAATATTCCTTCCTCTGGCCTTTTTACGGAGTTGATCTTGCGGAATATTATTATATACGTGTATATTATATAATATAATATAATATTATATTATATTATTATTGTATACGTATATACTATTATGAGCGCATGTGGCGCAGTGGTTAGAGGTGCCCTGCGCCGCACACGAGGTCAGTGGTTCGATCTCGCGCTCATGGCTCACCAATCCATCCATCCCTCCGGGGTCGGTAAATTGGTACCAGGCAGGTCTCAGACTTGTCTGGGAGGATAAGCAGCACTGACTCGGTTCAGCGGGAGGCCAGCGCGAGTCATTGTAAAGGCCAGATATGCATTCAATCACCTCAAACGAAGTTAAAAATTGACGACGAATGCATGGCGCATCCCTCAGGGATTGGTCAACGCCGAAAGCTTTATCCTTTATCCTTTTTATATATATTATTGTATATTATATCTGCGGAAGGAATATTGTTGTGATCAATATTTGGAAGACACCCTTAGTTCCCTAAATTTCCAATAGCGAATTGGTTATGGATGGAATTGGATCGTGGTTCGTTCTGATTTGAAGGAACAAATGAAGAACCGATTTCATTCGCTGGAGAGGAACTTTTCTTAGGATTTTCACTAACCATTCGAAAGCTGAGTTTTCAAACTACAGACCTGCGTCGCCGGTTGCTCAAAGCACCCGTTTATAGTGCTGTAAAATCGAAAATAAAACTATGTCGCAGACGCGCATAATCTCGTCGGGCAGAACTCTTTCTTTGGACTATCTACTTATCATTCGATAGCGTAATCGTTTCTGATTCCAATAGTCTGCTTATAACCTGAAAAGACCGTCTCGCTGACAACGCAGCGGGTAAAATAAGTTGATTTTCGCATCTACGACTGAGGTGGACTTTGGCTAACTCACGTGCACGTGGCTGAGGCAGCCACGTGCACTAGCGCGATGATCGATAGATCATTTAGCGTTCTTGCGGCATCGCACCATCGCACCTGGCTGCCTCAGCCAGGCGCACGTGAGTTGGCCAAAGTCCACCTTCGTCGTAGATGCGAAAATCAACTTATTTTACCTGCTGCGTGTCAGAAAAAGGGATGCTTACGGGATGTAAGCACGGCGTTGGAATCGGCAACGATTGCGCTATCGAATGATGACTAATAGCCCAAAGGAAGAGCTCTGTCCGGCGAGAATATGCGCGTCTGAGACATGGTTTTATTTTGGTTTTTATAGCAATATAAATAGGGGTTTTGAGAAACCGGCGACGTAGACCTGTAACCTGAGGTCTCAGCTTTGAATGGATACTAACAATCTTATGGAAAGTTCCTCTCCAGCGAATGAGATCGGTTTTTCCATGCAGTCCCTTAAAATCAGAAAGAACCTTACTGAGACAAAGTATCCTAAAATTCCATAGCTAGGTGTGTACTGGAGAATATGTGGGTGCATACTTTTTATTCTGGGATTTTATCATTCCTCTTTTTCCTTGCTTTTGAATTTTTGATTTCGATATTGAGTAATGTGCAAAATTTTGACGTTAGCGGGAATTGAACCCGCATTCCCTTTCAAGTATGGAAGAATTGTTGATCACATATGTCCAGCATTTGGTCAGCATAATGGGGATCAACGCCGAAAAGGCTTGCCAGGCCAGACTGTTGACGGTTGATTGCTGACAGGTTGATGCGTTGTATCGTAGAAAGAGTGGTAGTAAAACGGGGGTCGGTAGTGCAATGAGTTAGAATACGCGCTCGCCACGAAAAATGTGAAGTGCGGGTTCGGTTCCCGCCTGACATCAAACTTTTACACATCACTGGACATCATTAGGTGTATTTGTAACGTCATACCACCACAAAAGCAATTGAATAAAGAAGAATTTTAACGTTTTTTCCCTTTAATTAGGTACTTTTTTCTTTAGCAGTCATTAGGAATTCGGGAAGCTGCCGTGTCTATCCGCCCTTTTCTTTGCAAAAATTTAACCCGATCTTATCTATGGAATTTGTTTCTGTGACGTTAAAATGTACTGTGCCGAAGTAATGCACTAGCAAGTTTTGTTTTTTACCTACTCTTTTTTTTCGGGAAACATGTTGTTTCGCGCGGCCGTACGAGCTGGAAATCCGGTTCTCAACCGGTTATGCCAAGGTCTCCGACGACTTTCTACTGTGCCGACAACTACTCAGACAGTAACTGGTAAATTGTAAAAGTTCTATCTTGTATAAAACAAAGCCAATATATATTTCGTTTTGTGATCTATTCATTTGACTCAGAGTGTAGCTTCTTCGGCGCCAATTTCCTATAATAGTGAGGGACGAGTAGCCGAATCGCATGTGCTATTGATGAGGCGAGAAAGCGGCAAACGTACGTCTAACACTCGCGATGCCATACCAGACCTCTAAAGGCTTAGGAATTGTTCTACCAGATTACAGTGAATGTCTAAACGAGATCTCAAAGTAGTCGACTGAAAGTGCTGATATATGAGATACTGGCGTAAGTCTCAAGCTAAGCAGGCGACAATCGACAATCAATCACTCTGAAGGAACGCCACTTTGGGTGATTTTTCAGTTGCCCGATCGAGCTTTTCGCCGCCGATTCCCTAAAATAGTAGAGGACGAGTAGCCGAATGGCATGTGCTACTGATGAGGTTTGCGAGAAAGCCGAAACGTACGTCTAGCACTCGAGATGCCACACGAGATTTCTGAAAGACTGAAGAAGATCCTACGAGCCTGTATCTATTTGATCATGCTGGTTTTCAGCAATGATATGACGCCGAGCATATACATCTAAGAAGGTTGAGTGATATACAAAAAATAAAAAATCGACCTCAACCGAGGAGTTGAACACGCGTTTCACCCTTACCAGAGTCGCGTGCTGCCACTCCACCACCATGGCAACCGCTTTGCGACCACTTTTTCTTTGATATGAACTGTGGAAGCTGTCAAGCAACCAACTCTTAACCGGTTCGGTCTGGTATGCACGTATCGCACTGAACCACCTTGTGCTGTCAGCTTATGTTGACTCTGTAACGTATCTCAACAACATACCACTGCTAGAAAGCAGTAAAATCAACGAAATATAGGTCATACATATAGGAAAAGCTGTCAGCTCGATTGATTTTACGACGGATATGTGCTTACCCACGCTAAACCCGATAAGGATTAGTTACTGACAGCTTGATAATTCATACTGAAAAAAAAGTGCTCGCAAAGTGGCGGTCTTGGTGGTGTAGAGGTAACGCGTGCCCTCCGGTAAGGGGTTTTGTCGAGCTCACCTCCTGCTTGAGATCGTTTTTTGTGCACCACTTCAGTCTTCTGTTTTGTAAATTGTCGGACGAGCATTGTTGGGAAGTGGTCTTTTTTAAACGCTTTTCAGACGTGCAGACGCAGGAGAGTGACATGTTAGAGACGATTGATATCGAGGATCTTCCACGAGCTCAGAAACGATTCGCTAAGCAATTTGAGAAGGTAAAGCCTTACAATGAACATCTGGCACTAATTTGAAGAAATCCATTGTCTTGCTTATAGTGTATAAACATCATGAGTATTGTGGCACAGTAGTCAGAGATGTCTGCGGCGCCCATACGGTCGATGGTTCGATCCCATGCCTTTGACTCATCAAGCCTCCTTCCTATCTCTTCGGGTCAGCGAAGCGGTACCAGACTTGTCTGGAAGAATAGCAGCGCTGATGTAATGCATCGGTAGGTCACCGCGAATCATTGTCAAGGCCAGATGTGCCACTCAATCACTTGCACGATACTGCGATGGAGTCGATTGCATGAAGCATCTTTCAGGGATTGATCAACGCCAAGAGCTTTATCATTTATCCTTTGAGACTTCACTGTCGAAAAGGTGGGCATAGAGCATGTAATAGTGATCGACCATCCTTTAGAATAATTGTTTTGTGCTACAGTTTGATCTCGAGTAAGAAGGATGCTCTCGGCGTTGAGTAATCTCTGAGGGATGCGCCAGCATTCGGCTCCATTAGTAGCATCGTACAGTCGATTGAATGCATATCTGACTTCTGAGATGACTCGCACTGGCCTTACGATGTATTGAGTTAGTGCATCCATCCTATCAGACAACTCTCGTATCAATTCGCCTTTCCGGAGGAATGAAAGGCTTTGTGAGCCTTGAGCGCGGAATGAACCACAAATGTGGGTCGACCATGTGTGTGTGTGGCAGAGCACCTCCATACACAGCGCCACTCACACCCACAAATGCACTCTATACTTAGGAATTTCTTTTGAATTCCTTGTTTTTTTACCTACTCATGCGTTCTCTATGAAGTCGAAACTGCTTGTCCATGAAATTTTTATTAGGAGCAGTTCAGACTCGGATATCCTTCGTTTTTTTCCAATGTTTAGGTCTTGAATTGTTGCAATTGGTACAGCAAATGGCTGCCAGTCGCATTAATATGACTTAAGAGTTATCGTAAAATTCTAAACACTAAAAGTTTCTATTGTTTGTTGAAGAATGAGTGGTCGGGCAAACGTGCCTCGGTGGTGTAGTGGTGGAGCAAGCGTCCCGGATAGGATGAAACGCGGGTTCGATTCACGCCTGAGGACGCGTTTTTCTCACCACTCAATTCTCTTAGATTCTATTGTTCTACTCGGATTTGAAAAAAAGCGTTGAACCTCAGTGATGTGTCGGCGAACAATTCATTATCTGCTCTACAGCAGCTCCTATCCCAACATTGACGGGTTTGGAACCTATGTTTTTACATTCTGTGAAGTTGAAGGTCCAGTCTTTCTCAGGATTTGCTGTGCGCATCCTAGAACCTCTTGCATTTGATTCGTTTCCTCGCATTCATCTTCCATAGACGTCTGCGAATATCTCAGGTGTCGCTTCGTTTGCTGCTTGAGAATATTGTCTTCTTCATGCATATCGGTTTGTAATGATTCTCCTTGAAATCCGGAGGAAATGGAACTAAGGCATTCCTAGGCGTTCAGATACATTGCACCATTAGCCACGGTATTACCCTGCCCCGCATTTAGATGGCAGCAAGGAGGAAATTTGGCACTGATCGAAAATGTGAGAACTAATCCTTACTTTGTCACTGCAAAGGAGCTCGAGTGACGTCACAATTCACGAAATTGTTTACGACTTGTTGTTAACGGCTAAGTAAACATTCTATGTGTGCTTGTACAAGAGCGATAACGTGTCAAATATTTACATTTGAATGAGTTATGGTCCTTAGCAAGCACGGAGTGTGCTGAAGTGTTTTATGTGGCAAATTCGGAATGTCATCACTATGCAACCTCCCATGTGATTTATTGCCTCATCGTAGCTAGCAGGTGTTCCTGGGTGTTTGACTGCGAGGCACAGAGGGGGACAACTTTTCAAAAGGGCCATCCATGCTGAGAAGTCCGACAATCCTTCCTTCCTTAAAAAGCTCAGCTAAGAGTAGACCGTACCGCGAATGATCGTCGTCTTGATAACTATTAGTCGCGAGAGTGGTAATCTCTCTTCCGATTCACAAAGGGCTGGCGACTACAATGATGTGGTGACGACCTGAGGAAGCCGCTGGCAACGTTTACCTTGGGGCTCCAGGTAGCGGAACAGTTAAACAAGCACGGTTTCTCTGTGCTGGAGCTCGGACTTTCAGTGGAAACGAGCCGTTCAGGTATCCAAGTGTTGGTATGCAAACAGAGCCCAGTCGATTTCCAGTCAATCTCCGCAACCACTCAGACAACACTGTTCATCGAGTTTTACCTGTCATTACAGTGTAGTGAAAAGAAAAGATGTGCCGAAACAACGTTTCCACTCAGGGATATTTCCGTGTTCTTGAGAGGGTAAACTGCGCACAGGGTGAATGGGTTGGACGTCTACTCTCGCGAGTCCTGGGAGCACTTTTTCCTGTAGTTTCATAGCCTCTTGATTGAGACTGAGATGAGATTGTCTCTAATGAGGGTTCCTTTTGAGTATTGTGACGTGTGCGAGTATCATATTGTGATTTGTCAAGCTTTTGATGCAGCCCATTGATTTTAGTTATAGACACACCTGCCAATCGAGTAGGTGCTTGTATCAGAGAGCTTTCACATCCTTATGTAGCTGCTCCCAGAGTCCTTTCCAATCATCTCTTACCCGTTCTTCTCACTGAATGAGCGGTTCATTGTAACCCATTATTGTTGCTTGTTCTCTGGTCTGGATTTTCCAAGATGTGAGATGAACGCACGCTTAGGCATTGTTTATGTCAGTAGAATCTCGGAAAATATTGTGATAGGTTCTAACATACGTCTCCGCTGCATAACAACGCTGGAGGGACTGTAAGTTGAAGAGGTGAGTGCAGACTTCGGGATCCATTGGTCAATAGCTTCTTTGAAGGCAACCGTGAACAACACCGGTTTCCTTCCTCCGTATAATTCCTTCTATGTTGTCCTCGAGCGCTCAAGATAATCTTACGAGAAGATCTCTGTAATCAGAGAGCCTAATTTGGTTAGCCTTAGCAGCGTGAGTTTATCGTGAATTGGATTTTCTTCCAATGTATACCAACTTCAGTCTGTTTTTCCTTGTTTCGGGCGTTAGTCATCGTCATCTCTGAATCACTGTTATTTCTCGAAGAATGATGTCAGCGTTGGGCATAGTTGACGTGAGATGTTTGAAGCTTTTCAGCCAGGGAATCTATTGTTTGGCATCTGTCTGTATGCTTTTCTTGTTCTTCAATGAGGAAGGTTTTGGAACTTTTTTCCTCACAAAAGTGTAGAGTTCTAGATGTGTCCGTGCTAGTGCGGTTCTACTGGAACTAATTATCTTGATGTGATTGCTTCTGAAGATCCATAGCTTGCCAGGTTTCCTTCACACTCTTTCATAGGCTTATCTATCTATCGGAATTCATACCACTGCTAGAAGCGGTTGAATAGAAAGAATTTTATTTGATCTCCTCTGCTATATCTCAGCATTCAATCACGATATCATCCCCTCAGTACTTCAGATTACCAAATAAAATCCCCATATCTCCAGTTCCAAGGCGTGATAACAAAGAACCCCACCGCGCCGCGCCGCCGCAAACGCGGCATGCGATCTAAGCTAATAACAGCTCAGATCGTTGTCAATGTGTTAAGAATCATGAGAGTCATTTTGCTTCTCACCCCACGCGACGCCAAATCTCATTTAGGTGGTGACGGCGGCGTCGCGTCTCGTGGGAATGCGACGGCGCGACGCTCACTCTCTTCGAAGCATAAAATTCAGGTATAATTCCGTCTATCTGTGTGATTTTCAACCCTTTTGGAAACAGCGCATTTTATACTTTTCCTAGAGTTTTAGTAATCCTTAAATGAGCTTGATTCTCGAAAATTCAGATGTCGCATTTCATTTTTATACTAGCATTTTCAGTGCTCTGTAGCAGCAGGAAACAGAATAAGTTTTACACTCAGCGTGGTTTCTTTTCCGGAAGAATATTTTCCTTAGTTTTCTCAGTACGTTTCGAAAGCTTAGATCTCGATATCTAAGCTATACTTGTTTCTGAAAAAACATTTAATGTGCTGTAGCAATGAAGATGAAGTTAACTCTCACGCTTGGTGCGTTTTTTCGTCAACCAAAGCTTTTCCTTTCGACATTTAGTATCATTCGAAAGCCTAAATCCCTATGATTTTAATGATGTGCTTGGTTCTCAAAAAGATCTTTGCAGTGCGTTGTAACAGTGAGAATAAAGTTAGGTTTCAGCACTTGATGCACATTTACTACTCAGCTAGGGTGATAAATGGCTGTGTGAATGGGATTCGCAACATTCGCAATAAATAGCACGCAGGCGGCTAGTGTGAGTCGTTGCTCGTTCAACCCTTTTGGGATGGCGTGTCGGAAAGGATACACAATTCTCTAGAGGTTTTTCTCGACTGGAAAAAGCATTCTTTCCTAGACTTTCAGTTACCATTCAAAGAGCATAAATCTCGACGATTTCAGTGATGTGTTCAATTTTTGAAAGGTCTTCTTACTGCATCGTAGCAACGAAAATAAAATTGTGGTTCACACTTCGGTTCGCTTCGTTTGTTGGGCTTGGGTCAGTGAATAGCTTTGCGGTGAACTTCTGGTACGTCATTCAATAGCTCAAGTCTACTGAAATTCTCAGACTCAAGATTAATTTTCAGAAAGGTTTTCACAGAAGCGTTGAAAGAGCGAGGAGAAGCATAACGTCTCGCATTCGGAGTTTATTCATGCATAAGAGTCATATATGCTCGAAAAGCGTATGAATATGTAGCGAAAATCATGTATTATCAGAATAGCACGAAAAACCCTCAAGTTTTTTTAAGCGTAGAAAAAAGACCTAATTAGATAGCGAAACTCGCGCACGTTTGCTGGTTGCGCTGTGCGATTGACCAGGTGTCGCTCTGAAATGGTTATCAGACTTCTAAGACTTATTTGATGGTATGAAATTAGATGATTCTTTGCTAAATGTGTTTTTGAAATGGTCTTCTTAGAGCAGACGAGCGAAAAGAAGATAACGTTTTACACTCCTAAGTTTAGATTGATTAGGCTAAGGCTCAATAGTGAGTTTATTTGGCAATGTAAATGAAGTGAGGCCTATGTCTAGAGGACGATAGAGTAGATTTTCTTTCACAAGTCTAAAACGGAAAACCGAGTAATTTGCACGAAACGGCGAAGAAATTCCAAGATGAATAGTGAAAATCGCGCCCTTTCGAGGTGGCTTGGCGATCGCTGACAACTAGGGGACTCGACGGACTCGTGATGAGGATAATACGCGCCGGACGTGAAAGGTAAATTTTTTTTGGCTGCTGCAGCGCATTAAGAAGTCTTCTCAGCTACTAAATACTGTAAGTTTCTGCCCTTACAAATTCGTCAGTCAAGTCTTTCAGCACATTTTCACTTTTCAAAATGTTTTGTATAGTCGTGGATCATGAAGGAATGCTATATCTTGGATATGAAGGAATGCGCAGCTTCGAAAGTAAGAGGAGTTCAATATGGAAATCTGATTTGAACAAAGTTTTGATGATATATGAAAAGTAAATTCAGTGATCACCGTCATATCTTCTACGAAGTAAATAAATAGCTGATGTTCCGCTATGACCTCTCAGAAATTGGAATTTTTGAAAGTATGATCACATGGAAACCCTATTTGAAGGTGGAGTCAACTATTTTAGATTTATAGCTCCTGAAACATACTATCTTCTCCAGTGCTTTCCTAGCATCGAAAGCAGAGAAAAGTCAAACTGCTGACTGGCGTATTCATTAGAACAACTTTTTATTGACTTCGGAATTACTAACTGTTTCTATGATAGCGTTCGAGCTGTGTGCAAGAATGTGAATAATTAATAGCTTCAAACCAAAGATATCTCCACCTAGAGCGTACTGTGCAGTCACGTTTACTACGTATTCACTTCAGTATTTTTATATTTTTTCGTCCGAATGTCAAAAGACTGCCGCACATGAAAGATGCATAGATGAGTAATCCTCTAACGTATAATTTAAATGGCCGAGAAGAGCAATCTGTGCTGGAAAGTAGGTGCGCGCCTGCATTTTTTTCCGGAATATTGTTATGCCTAGTTTTTTCCTCGCTTTCGAAACTTTTCGTTTTTTTCATTTTGAGAATCATGAGAAAATATTTCATTACCGAAGAGGCGCGTGTGTTTTTCATCCTTTTTTTTTTGCAAAAACTAAAGGACTTCTATCATGGAATTCTAGGCTAATCTTTAAAAAAAAGACGCCGCCCAGCGAAAAATGCTCCAAATGCGAACCTTAATCTTCTCTAACACCACTTACATACGAACGTTTTTACGCAAATAACACCATTTAAGTACGAACCACTGTATCTTAGATGAGTGTTTTCCATTACCCATTTGGTCATAATTACGTCGAGGCATGCTTGTGACATGTTGAATCCCTTCAGTTTACATCTCCCGATTGAAGAGAATTAAGTGGGCGCAAAAACCCGACCATAGGCGGGAGATGAACCCGCATTTAACCCGTTTTGTGGGACGTGGATTCCACTCCCGCCTGGAGGTCAGAATTTTGCTCTCTACTCAGTTCTCTTAGGTGCATTCGAAACATCATGAAAGTGCAAAAGAGCAGTGAAAGCGTTGGGGGTTTACAAGGCGATATTGCCCAGCCGGACCAAAACTGTCAAAGGTTGGTAAGTGATAGCTATAATAGAGACAATGAAGAATGAGTGGAGGCGAACGGTGCTTCGGTGGTGTAGTGGTAGCACACGCCCGAGGTATGGGTAGTGAAACACGAGTTCGGCTCTCGCCTAAGGTCGAATTTTTGCCCACACACTCACTTCTCTTAGGTGCATTCGAACATCATAGAACTGCGAAAAAGCAGTGTAAGCATTGGAAATCTTCAGTCTTTTAATTAGATTGTCACGTTTTCGAAAATCATGTTTATGCATTTGAAGGGAACGCACTCGTGCGTGAGATGGACTTGGCGGACAACCCTTGCACTTCCCTTTTTTCACTGTCCTTTTCTTCAATAGATCAATTTCTCTTCGCATTTCGGGAAGATTTCGACGTTTCTTTGATCTCATAAATGCTCCGTGATTTCCTCTATGCACTCTTATGCGTAAAACTTCTTGTGAGGAGGTAAAATTTTATGCACATACTTCCACATTTGTAATCAAGACATTTGACTGTGAGACCCACATTGAAGAGATCCCTTATATCAAAAGTTCACCTCAAAGTAAATATGATAGAAATAAGGAAAAAAATTACTCAAGTTATTGAAATGTACACACAAAGGATGGCATATACGTGAGCTATTAGAGGTGGTTTTTGCATATATGCATATATATGTACATACGTATACATCTACTTATATATGCGCACATGTATGCATGTATATGCATAAATACACATATACACATGTGCATGTATACGCACGTGTAATATATGTATATATATATATATATATATATATATATATATATATGCATTACGTAGTTATATTGGGAAATAGATGCTCTGCTCAATGATATGCAAAAGGTCGATGGGCTGCGATAATAAAACTTTATAGCGCCTCAGTGTCTTAAAGCGGTTCATTTTTATGTACAGAAGTTCTTCACCGGAGTTTTTGTTTTCATTCGAAAGCTGTTAAATGTGGCTACAATATCCAAACTAGTCTAGATAAAGCTACCTTATTGATAATGTGGCAATTGATTGTTTTCATCAAATCTCGTTACGATTGTTCGCGTAAACAAGCCCTTGAAGCAATTGACACTTGTGAACGATCAGGTGGGAGGTGATCGAGAGGACATTCTCCACGAACGACAGATGCCATAGCATCTCGATACCTCAAGCTGTCGATTGGTTACAAAAACTTCGAATAAGAACTTTCGTACACCAAAATAAACCGTAGGAAAAAGTGACATTCCTATCGGAGCCGTCCCATCGTCAGTGTGCTGCATATGAGCCGTACCCTACGTGGTCATATCTTCTGGACTGGAAGCATTTGATGGAGGATCATAAATGGAGTTGATAGGAGTTTTTCCCAGCACCGGAATACATCTTCAGTTACGAAGGAACCAGATGATTTGCCTATGAAATACGCGTTTTAATATAAATAAATGTGTCATACGCGTTTTGATGTTCCTTGTAGTTCGCAAACGAAGTCCATTTAAACGGATATTTATGACTTGCTATGGGCAAGCACTGACAGTGGTGGTATCCACTCGAACCTTTCGATGATCAACACGGTATACGGATGCAAAGGGCGCGTTTGGATCGGTGGTTAGAGCTGCTGTGCAATGCACACGTGGTTTATAGTTCGATCCCGCACCTCAAAGCTCATCAAGCCTTTCAGCCTTTCGGAGTCGCCAGATCGGTACCAGACTTGTCCGGGAGGATAGCAGCACTTATTTGGTACATTGTTATGTCACCATCGCGAGCAATTGTAAAGGCCAGATATGATTCAGTCAGTCAGTACTTAAACGGTATTACGCATGGAGTTGAATGCATGGCAACTTCCTCAGCTGTCGGTCAACGCCGCCGGGAGTTTTATCCTTTCATGGGGTTACAAATGTTGTAGATAGTCATAAATAGTGGGGGAAACCTTTGCATCCTTGGGGCTTTTCCTTTCCGAAGGGATTCTGTCTTCTATTGTTTTGCTGTGTTTGTTTCTGTTTTTTCAATCTGCTGCCTCATCTATATCGGTATTTCTTCAGATCGAGTGCCAGGATTGCTTTACTTTATTCTTCAGAAGAGTAGCTCTTATTTTCACCGGTCACTCTTTGACAGAACTTGCTTAGGCTTTTTTGCCTGAGATGTTTCATCTACTCTTTATCCTGCTTTCCTGAAATATAAATCTTTTCCACTTTGCTTCAACACTTCCAACTTAATCGTTCAATTTAGAACAACAGCTGTGGTCGCAATCTAGTCGGTTTTTATTTTGTAAAAAAAAAGATGCGAAACGCTATCACGCCGTCGTCGTTCACAGTCTGTTGGCCGGCTGGTGCTCCGTATGTGTCATATTCCGTGATGCCTTGAGAACACACACATCGATTTTCGTCCTCTTATCATCACGTAATCTATTTGCATTTGATTTCAGCTGTGGCATAGATGCTTCGATTTCATTTCTGAGTTGTCGATTGATAATTATCGGTAGAATTCCTCTATATCAGTCTACTTTTGAACCACTTTTGAGACAAGTCAATCCCCACTTTTTTCCAAACTCTAGGACTCTTTCGATAGCTTAAATCGCGGCGATTTCAATATCGTACTTTGTTCTTTGTAAGGCCTTTTCATTACGCTGTAGCATTGAAAATAATATCGAGTTCCACACTCAAAGCGGGCATCATCGCGCTCATTGTCGTTATTTACAAAGTATCCTCCGTTGCGTAGAAATTTCTAGGGTTTCGTGTAGTAATTGCAGAAGAAGGTTAGCTATATCGTTCTATGTGCACGAGGTCTTCATCTTCATACTATATTATCAAATAAACCCGCTACTAAGCCTGAGCTTATGCGGCCTAACCCCTAGGAGTGCGAAATGTAATCTTCTTCTCGCTCTACCAGCACTTCATGGAGACTTTTTCAAGAATCAAACATAGCTTCGAAATTACTCAGTTTCATGCTATCAAATGACTGCTGAAACCCTGTTGATGGCCATCCCACAAGCCCAGCCGCATCGCTCTCGTTTTCATTCGAATGGTGCAAAATCTCACCCGCAGGGCCACTTATGCCCCAGCCAAGCGAAAACTCGCGTGCCACGTGTGAATCTCTATTCTATTTTCGCTGGTACAGCGCATTTGAAAGGTCCTACCAGGGAACAAGCTCAGTATCAGAGCCGCTGGGATCAAAGCTATAAAGTGACTACTAAGGATCTGAAAAATTGTTGTGGTACTAGTAGCAGCTAATGGCTGTTACAGAGTCTGGACGTATGTTGTGTTAGACCATTCATATATCCGATATAAAAGGCTAACACAAAATCGTGTTGAATAAGATGTCCATACTCACTTCACTTGAATATTGGACGGTCCGCGTCTACGAACTGTTTTAAGCCCAGCACATGAAAATGTACTGGTTAAGCTGTTTTGTTTCTCGAAGTACCAAAGTAAGCTTAGCGGGGCTTCCTCAGGTCGTCACCACATCAGAGCACTCGCCAGCCTTCGCGGATCAGAGGGAGATTACTACTTTGCGACTAGTTTTTTTATCAAGATGTCAGTTATATCTGGTATGGTTTACCCTTAGCTGAGCCTCCTGGAGGGTGGAGGAACGTCGGACTCTCAGCTCGAGTGGCTCTGCTGGGGATCGAGCCGCACACTGTACTTCACAGTCCGACAGAAGCAGGAAAACCTCTCTGTCACTGTAAGGCGGTAAACCTTTTGGGGGAGATGTCCGTAGGATCATATTTACATCATTATGCCAGTCGAATGCATGCGCACTCAGGTTGCACGCCGAGAGCTTTCCTTATCCTTAGCCGAGGTCTATAGAAAGTCATTCTTCTGAACTGTAGTCGCGTTTTAATCAGAGGAACTTGTGGGACCATATTGGAAATCTAGAAATGCGTTTGCATTTTTAGCCGTAAAATCATTTATGTTAGAACCATTTTCGATCAATATAATTCAAGTTCAATTCAATCTCTTTACTTGGAGAGGTCTGAGGTTTCTTGAAGTACTGATGAACTGTTAAGTGGATTCCATATAATTCAGGTGAACGAGGAGCGTATAAAGGAGATCTTTGTGAAGAACTACAAGAATCACATCGGTCTGGGGGTGTTGATATGTGTCGTCATTGGAATCTACTACTATACAATCTATGCCGTGAAGCAGGAGACTTTCTTAGAAGAGATCGATGAGGAAATTGCTGCCGAAAAACCGGAGACTCATGGACATTTGCGACCTGCTGGAAAGTGAACTGCTCACTTCCCGATTTAGGAATTGTTATCTACAGTGTTTCGCCGTTTAGTCCTCTTCTTTCGCATTGTTTTCTAGATACTTATAAATAGATTATCATCTTTTATACTTCTTTTGTTATGGCAAACATTTCTGTTTCAGCTGGAATGTTTTTTCAACATCTTTCCTCCATTCTCGTCTTTTGAAAGTGTTAAGTTTTGCGTCATTTTGTTGATCGGTGTAAAAGATTGTCATTGATTGTCGAGTATTTTTGCGTGTCGTTCGTTATGTGTCTTATTTCGCATTACATAAATAAAACAAATTTCAGGGAGGTTCTGTAGGACTATGAGTTCTGAGGAGGCGCCACAGCCGCTCGAGAATCTGTCAAAAAATCACCTGTATGCTACCCAAAACTTGTACACCGTATCTTCCAAGGCAATGTCGAATCAGTCGAAAAATCAGTAGATAATCCAATGCATGAGGACAATTTGAATCCTGAACAGGTATGGAGATTTGTTATAGTGGATGATCATTTTTTCCTATATTTGACCTATAGATTTGTTAGAGACACCCACGTGAAAGCGATAAGCCATACAAAGTAGGACTCATGAGGGAAAATGAATTTTTTGTTGGCCATTTTCAGCAAGAGTGGCTTTTTTTCAAGTCAAATTCTTCATAGCCTGATAACAGATCTCAGCCTGGTATGAGATTCTGGTAGGGGACACACTAGTGCTAGATAGACGCCTGTTTCGCCCTTCTAGACTTCTCGCTAGCACAGTGCCCGTCGGTTAGACGATTCCTGGGGATTTACCCCTATATAAGGAATCGACGCCGAATATTTGAATTTGGATTTTTTTTGGTTTTCTCAAACGAATTTCATCAAGCGATTCAGGTAACCTCCACGCCTTCGTCGTCAGTTTTGTGTTCATCTGAAATATCCACAGCTAAAGAAGGAGGAGCTGATGCCAAGGAGGTTCGTTCAGCAGTTGTCGACGACGCCACACGTTCACCGAACATCTACCAAGCGCAATCCACCCCACACGATACAGAAAAGGATGGCTACTTCACTGCTGGTAATTCACCACCAACTCCAGTACCGCCGGCTCGCACAAAGAAAAAGAAGGTTGGCTACAATGACTCATTAGTTTGTTGTTAGATTTCAGTTTTCTTGTTTTAGTTGCGGAGGACTTGCCCTAATGTGAATTTCTTATGAACTTGTACTTCGAGGTAGTGCTTTGGGCTTGTAAATTTTGTAACAGAGCTGACTACATAGAAAAATTCAGAATTCGACTCGCCATAGTCGCGGGATTGGGCGAGAGGTAAGGATTGTGCTCCATGTAGTAACTCTGAGCACTGCGCCATACGCGTCTTCTCAGCCACGGTATCTAGAGGACGTTTCCAGCATATGCCCTAAGGAATCATGCTAAGCTCAAATACGAAGTTTTCGAACGCTAACTATCAATGAGGGATGATTGTGGCGTAGTGCTAAATGCCCTGCGACACACTGGTGGTCAATGGTAAGATGTGGCAGTCAAGGCTCACCATGTCTTCCATGCCTTCTTGTTTGACGTTGTAGTGCCAGGCTTGTGGGAAGATGGCAGCACTGAGTTGATACATTAGTAGACTACCACGACTGACTGTGAAGGCAACATATGCATTCAGTCACTTCAGTTGATGTTTGACCAAGTCGAATACATGGCGCATCCCGAGGGATTGATAAGCACAGAGAACTTTATTCGTTTTGCTATGGTTGAATTACCCATGGTTTGGTGTGTATCTTGAATCTGTCCAAGTTTAGAATGAACTCATTATCTCTTTCGTATCAAACATTTTAAACACGTAGTGATTGCGATATACTGACGTATAACTCATTTGCTATGGACTCTTCTGAAGATGGGTGGAATGATCTGCAACACCAAAAACTTGTTAAGGCTGCCGCACTCGTAGCTGCCATATCTCAACCGGAGGGCAAGCAGAGAGAGGTGTAGGTTCTTGTTGATCGTTGGATAAGGCTC
Source organism: Parelaphostrongylus tenuis (assembly GCA_019055375.1). Taxonomy (NCBI): domain Eukaryota; kingdom Metazoa; phylum Nematoda; class Chromadorea; order Rhabditida; family Metastrongylidae; genus Parelaphostrongylus; species Parelaphostrongylus tenuis. Next base: position 388,292 of record JAHQIW010001846.1, on the reverse strand, counting down.
TTTAAGGTTTGTTCTTGCTCGTTTTCATAAGGCGGGCTCATTGTGAGATAGTTCAAGTCTAACAATGGGTAGGATATTGGTCACGTTCTAGACAACATGGAGTCTCTACCACGTTGAGTTCTCGCGCAGCGAGCGGGGCGCATTATGTGGCGGTGTGGTTTCATTTCGTGGCGGCGCCCACCAGTATAATCTGCCTGCTGCGCCGCAAGCCGTGGTCTGCTTTTAGACCACGTGTTTTTAGACCACGCGGTAGTCAAGAGGTTGATGTGATGCAATTAGCTTTATAAAGGTAGCTAGTGAGGAAGCAAGGTGGTGGTTCAATTCCTTCCTTGAACATTCTCGTACAACCGCGCGGGTACGTCTGAGCTCGGCGTCTTGTGGAGTGCAAGGAGATTTGAGTCGGCCAGTGTTCTACGACATTAAAGAAGACGAAATCCTTAAGCAGCAGTTGAAGTGACACGTGAAATGTTCAGACCTTTTGAAGGATGTGAAGAAGCGAATCAAAGGCTAGAAGTTTGACAGTAAAATGTGATGATGGATTCTGTCAAATAATAAGATAGTTGCTTATGTGATTGTTTAGAGACGTGTGGCGCCGTGGTGAGAGATACCCTGTGACACTCACGTGGTCAGTGGATCGATTCCGCATCTAAGGCTCACCAGGCCATCTATCTTTTCGAGATCGGTGATTTGGTATTAGACATGTCTGGAGGATAGTCGTTTTGGTTTGATACATCAGTAGGACACCGCAGCCATTGTGAAAAGCCTTCATGGTGTGCATTCAATCACCTCTAACTATGCTACGAATGAATTCGAGTGCACGGTGTTTCCCGCAGGAATTCATCAACTCGTAGAGCTGTTTTATCTTTCTGCATGTCAATACAGTCCACTAAATGAGTCCACATGAATGTGTGGTTGGTCTTCTAAATAATTTCTTAATCCTTTTTCACTCGGGAGAGGGAAAAGGGTTGTGGCGCTGCTGTTGGGTGCCCTTACGCAGCCTCTTCAACTAACTAGTATGCTGTTATTGAGTGTCAAACATCGCATTTTTTGCAGGTGACGGAATTTCGGTGTTCGGATGTGAGATGGTTCCATCGGAGGAGTGATGCTGATAAATGGACGAATTTCAACGGTATCCTGTCTACCTAATAGATTTTTGTCTCTTACTCTATTGAGAAGTGTATACGCTGTGAATTCACTGTTTTCCAGGGAGGGATTCCCTTATCCTGGAGGCCAAATATCGAACTGTGTTTGGAGTACCAATGGACGACCAAATGACAGTTGAGCTCCTCGAGCGTGGCCTTACTTCTCGACATTCGGTTGTTGTGATGGATGGCCTATTTAAGTATGTTTTTGTAGCTCTAGAAAATGGTTTACCACCTTGTCTTTGTGTCACATTCACTTGCCGGTTCGCTGAATTTCAACGGATGAATTTTAGAATATGTTTGGTAGCTCCACCAAATTTTTTAGAGCAAATGATGATCTCACTAAAGTTGAAGCTATATACTGGAAAGGAGATTCATGTGAAATACGAAGAGGCACATGGTTCAGTCAGGTGATTTTTTGACACAAAAGATCCATCTATGAAAATTCCTTCACTTTACTGCTTTTTCACAGTTTTATGATGTTACAAATTATCTAAGATTGCTGAATGGTATAGAAAATAATCGATATTAAGCGCCAGTTGAGCCCGCCTCTCCACCTATACCGAGGGCTTGTGATAGCACCACATCAGCAAGACCACCGTTCGAGCTACCACTCTTTCGTCGATTTGAACTATCGTAGCTGTGAGAAGCCAACCTTGGTTATTTTCCGTTAGTCAGCGACAAATGATATTCAACCCCATTCGTTGTACAGGAGCTTTTCATAATTGTGTTAGTAATTATCCGCAAGCTTTAATATCTGGCTACAGCGCTAACGTGGCCGTTCTTGAAAGTACCCTCTTATAACGCTGTGAAAATCAAAATAAAATTATGTTTCACATCGGCTGCGCAATTCAATTATCACTTCGCTGAAAGCACGAAAGCTCATGAACGTGTAGGAGAAAATCTTTCAGTGTCAGAGTCATACGTTTATCTGGAGTTTCTTTCGAAGCGGAGAAAAGATTATTAATTGAATAACAAAAATTGCACTACACATGTGACCTACCGAAGAGCCATCAATGTGGCCGTAGCGAAATCGCTGCAACCCTCTAGCGCCCGCCACTCCACTGCGTATATTAGTCAAAAGAAGCATGCTCTGTGTATGTGAATTAATTCTCCTTGCTGCGTTGCAGATATTCTCTTCTACTGCATTACAGAGAAACAGTCTCCGGAGAAAATAAGGGCCTCGTTGGAAGTCCGTACCCAGAGAAAGAGCTCTGCTTTGCGAGAAAAGCGTGTTAACAAATGTTTTTCTTTCGCTGAACTGCTATAAAAGAACGTTTCAGAGATATAAGCCACGTACCGTGCTAGCCAGAGATTTGAGCTTTCGAATGATTACTAACATTCTTATGAAAAGTCCCTGCCCAGCGAATGATGTCAGATGTTTGTTTGTCGCCATCTAACGGAAAATTTACCCAATCTGTGGTGGGTTTAGTTTTGCAAGCACATATCGGAATGATACCCAGCTAGGCCGGAGTGGCCTCGGAGGTGTGTGGTAGCACAAGCCCCAATACGATGAAACGCGGTCAACTCTAAACGAGGTTGTAAGCTTCACATTACCACTCAACTTTATGTCAAGTTCTACAGGCGATCAGTTCTAATGGGCTGCAGTATGTGTTTTGAAGCTGAATATTTTTTTGTTAGGATTGGCAACCACTGGAACCACAAGTGGCAGATGCTATCGAGGCCCATCACTTGCAATATTTCGAGGGCAAACTATTCCAGAAGGTTTAACTGTTTTTTCGACTAAGGAAGCAAGTAACAAACCACGTAAGTTTTTTTCCTTTTTATTGTAATATTTTTTTGTGAGCAGTTTAAACTTTAGAGTTGACGGAGTTGCATCTGGAGGGAATGGAAATTCGATGGAGTTCCGTGATTGACGTTTCTCTGTCGTTCAAGCGAGGAGCCATTTTTAGGTGATCTTTGATCTCAATAAGTGACATGTATTTGATTTTATGTAAGCACCATGAATACTTTCATTCAGCCGCTCTCTAGCAGTGGTGGAAGTTATAATTAGAAATCAGATAATGTTGAATAATATGCAAAGCGTCGAACCTCGAAGGGCAATCGAACCCACGTTTTACTCTCTCTGGGGGCACGTGCTAACCTGTTGCCCAAATAGGGCCCCTGTTCTGCTATCACTCTTTTTGCGATACAAGGTATCAATCTTTGAACAGCCAAGCGTCATCGGTTTGGCCTGGTAAGCTTTTATTGGCAGTGAGCCCAGTCACTCTACATTATTGGACTTGTAGTTTCGGATTTTAGTTTAGTAGCATGTCAAGTATTACTCAGAATATCTGGCCTCTGTTTAGGTATATTGGTTGGGGAAAAAGTCAAGCCTTACGGCGAGGATTTCACAAAGAAGCAGAATGGTCTGATGGTCCTCCTGAGGCTAGTCATCTCATTCTTGTTGTTCATGGCATCGGACAAAAAGGATACGAAAACCTCATTGCAGTAAATACACAGCAGTGAGTTATTTGTTTCGGCCCATTTGTTTGTTCATTTACAGTTGTAGAGCGTGTCCGACGACTTCCAGTTCCTATTGAACTTGTCAATTGTAAATTTATTTTATTTTTTCGGTTATGAGGGAATTAATTAATATTCGACCACGTTCGCCGTACAAGGATTTCTCATAGAAGTGTTAGTAATTATTTCAAAGCTTGAATCTCTATCGAGAGCCTTGCATGGCTCGTTTTCGAAAAGGCAATTTGTAACGCTGCAAAGTTCAAAATAAAGTTATTTTTCACATGCGCATATTTCCCGCCAGACAGAGTCTTCTAATAAGACTATTAGTAATCATTTGATAGTGTAAGATTTAAAGGTTCCAGTACTGTGCTTGTTTCATGGAAGAACCGTTTCTCTGCAGTGAGGCAGAGGAAATAAGAACAAATTCACACACGGGGCAAGGAGACTTTGGCCTTTCTACGGAGTACGGGGCAGAGCGCAGGGCACCGTTTCACACGCCGGTCGACCGATTGGCCCTTCCGCGGATGTCATTCAACTTGGAATTGTTCCTCGTAACTCCAGATTAAGCGTCTGGCTCTAATACTCGAAGATTTTCTTAACACGTTCATGTGCTTTTCGTGCTTCCAGCGAAGTTATAGTTGAATAAAGCGGTCGCGATGTAAGAGAGAATTCATTTTGAATGTTACAGCGTTATAAAAGAGTCTTCTGAAAACCGGCCACGTACGGCCCTAGCTAAAGATTTAGTCTTTCGAATGACGTCTAGCAGTACTATATGAAATTCTTGCACAACGAATGAGATCAAATGTTCATCTTTTCCCTTTTAACTGAAGAGAACCTGTTTTATTCATTTGTTTATTCAGATCAGATATGTCAAGCTTACGTTGCGTAGTACTTATACAGTTCTAATAATCTCATTCACAGGGTTCGTGATGGCGTGCTAAGTGCGATAGAACGATGTTATCCCGATGACAAGATTACTCGTCCTGTGTTTCTTCCGATAGAATGGAGATCCGCATTAAAGCTTGGTACATTTCTTGATTTGCACTTGATTTGTTTGAGCGCATGTGGCGCAGTGGTTGATGGTGCCCCGCTATGCACACGTGGTTGACGGCTTGATCCCACGCTCACGACTAACCAAACCTTCCATGCCTGGAGGGTTGACGATTTAGTACCAGACTTGTCTGAGAGATAGCAGTACTGATTTGATACATTGGTAGGCCACTATGAGACATTGTAAAAGTCGGGTATTCAATTAGTCACCTCTAGCGGTGCTGTGAACAGATTTGATGCATGGCGTATTCATTAGGTAGATCAACTCCGAAAGCTTTATCCGGTACTTTTGCGTTTGGTAACAGAGATTTTTAAGCCTATCCGCTATGCTGAGCAAGAAGTTTTCATAAAGACTGTTAGTGATCGTTCGAAAGCCTAAATGTCAGGCTAGCGCTGTGTGTGGCTTATTTTCTGAAACACTGTTTACTAACGCTGAGAAATTTGAATTAAAATTATGTCTCACACGCGCTTATTTCTTGCAATACAGAGCTCTTTCTTTACACTATCAATAGTCGTTCGATAGCGTAAAATTTACCTGTTCCAACGCTGTGCGTATCTCCTGAAAAGACATAGAAAATAAGGTTGATTCACACGCGCGAGCAAGTGTTCCTTGGCTAATTCACGGGCTGTGGGCTGGGAGAAAGGCGCAGGGGGATGGGCGCGAACATCGGTCTAAGGCGGCTAAGTTAGGTGTATTTGATTGGAAATGCTTCTCCGCTTTGGAAGAAACTGTGGCAGAAACGCCTGGCTCTGGTACTAAAATATTTTTTCTACTCGTTTATGTGCTCTTCGTGCTTCCAGCGACGTAATAGTTGAATTGCGCGGCCGATGTAAAAATTTCTGTATTTTTTTAGCGTTATAAAATAGTAGTTCAAAAAAACCAGCCACGTACAGCGCTGGTTTGAAATTTAAGCTTTCGAATGATTACTAACACTCTACGAAACTTCTTATCCAGCGTATGGGCTAGGCCTGAAAATCTGTGCTACCAAACGGATGAGAACCCATCATCCTCTTTTGTATCTGATTTTATTTCTTTCTTGTTGCGTGCGTTATGAAATAGTTTCAGATGACGGGGTCACCGATGTTATAACACTGCCGAAGATGAGTGGTATGCGGAACGCCCTGAACAGCACAGCCATGGATATAATGTTCTATCAAAGCCCACTTTATCGTAGAGAGGTATTGTAGCTGTCTCTCGGTTACTGCTTTATCCATTATGTTGTCTTATCGTTTCTTTACTTCATTGCTGTTTTTGTAATTGTATAATTACAGATAGTCGGTGGTGTTGTTCACCAACTTAACCGTGTATATTCGCTATTTGCCGAGAACAATCCGAATTTTCTGGACCCGTGTCCATATTTGCCCACTCTCTGGGATCTGTTATAATCTACGACATTCTTCTACATTGGTCTCCTTTCTTGCTTTATGACAATTACGTAACTCGTGCAATGGTAGGTAGACTTTTTTAGAAAAGTTTTAGTTTTTTCTGTAGTCCGTCGTGGACACGGATCTACGGATATTGAGCGGTTTACTTCATGTTGTTAGAAATGTCCAGTAGAAGTATAGAATACTGTAACTTTGGCAACCCTGTCAGTCATATGCGAGTCATTTTCTCGATGGGTATTCAATTAACGCGTGAAATCTTTTGTGGTAATTTTTGTGCTATAGTGGACGTGGTCTGAGAAGAGTACCACTTTTGTTTCTATTGTTTATTCTGTTAAGAAGGATTGAAGATGTCCAGTCATTCACTCATTTGGCGCGTAGGTGTAAGTCACGCGTAGGTCGAGATTGTGGATTACTGAGGAAAGTTGTGTGAGTGTTGAGGTGGTCTATTGGGTTGCCAAGAAATTATCCGGGTAATTTCATTTTTGTTGATCATTTTTCAAGCATTTGAGTTTTTGTAAAAACAAATTATTCCGGAGATTTTCTCGCTAGCCCAGTAAATGCAGGTTTCATGTTTCCAGAATGTTACCTGTTAAATCTGTTAGATTTTTTATTTTACTCGTTTTAGTAGTGTTGTGATGTTGTAACTACATATTCAAGAGTACTGAGTGCAATACAATACTCGAGCTGAGTCAGGACTTGAACCCGCGTATCACCAATACCGGATGCACTACCATTAAACTACCGTTACTACCATTTTGCTCGAGTATTTTATTACATTTTAGTGCTCGAGTATTAGGCTTATCTATCAGCTGTTGGCGTAAGTTGGATTAACGCCGATATGTGCTTACCAGAGGATATCCATTAAAGATTGATTTCTGACAGCTATGATAGTTTAAAGCGAAGATAGAGAGGTAGCAAAGTGGTGTTCTCGATGGTATGTGTAATGGTCGCACGTGCTCCTGGTATGAGTGAAAAGCTGGTACAACTCGCTCCTGGGGTCGAGAGTTCTATGTATCATGAAGTTTCCGCGGATATATAGTTATAACATCATAATTTCGGTATAAGGTGGTAAACATAAAGAATTATTTATAGATTACATGTTAGAAGTATTTCTCGAATTTCTCGACATGTAACATGTGTCAGATAGAACAGGGTCTTTTTTCCATAATATATTGTAGTGAAAGTCCAAAAGAAAATAATTTGAGGTCGATGCATTTGCGAATATGTTAAGATCTAAAGTGATAGGTAACATTCATGATCTAAGGCCGAAAAATCTGATGGGTTCTTTCTGATTATAAGATTACAAATGAAAAACCGACCTCATTCCCTAGAGAAGAAGTTTCATAGGAGTGCTAGTCACGATTTAAAAGCTTAGTTTTCAGGCTATGGGGCACCTTCGCCGATTTTCGAAATAGACTTTTTTGACGTTGCTACAGAATGGACTTTCTTGCGTCGCAGACTTACATATTTCTCGCCGGCCAGAGCTCTTTCTTTGTGATATTAGTGAATTTTCGATAGCGTAGTCGCTTCTGATTCCAGCGCCGTGCTTTTATTCTGAAAAGACCGTTTCTCTGAAACGTAGCAGGCAAGTTGAATTCCCATATGCGATCAAGGAGGTCTTTGGCCAGTTCATGTGCGGCTTGGCCATAGACCCCCCTTGACCGCAGATGGGAATTCAACTTGCCTGCTACGTTTCAGAGAAACGGTCTTTTCAGAATAAAAGCACGGCGTTGGAATCAGAAACGACTACGCTATAAAGAATCTACCACTGAGAAAGAGCTCTGTCCGGCCAGAAAAATGCGCGTCTGAGATATAGTTTTGTGTGGATTTTACAGCGTTACAGAAAGGTATCTTTGAAAACCGGCGACCTGGGATTGTTTCCAGAAATATAAGTTTTTCAATGGTCACTTAACGCTCCTATAAAAATTTCTTCTTCAGCGAATGGATCGGTTTTTTCATTTTTCCATAATATGTAGATAGAAACTCGTATTTTTCACATTTAGAACACACATCTCGAAGAATGCACCGATCCCGATAATATCAAAGTGTTGAAAGCTTTCCAAGAAGCTCGAGAAGTGTACGTTTTTGCGTTGTTTTCGTTTGATTGGTGTGTTTATTTTTCTTTCATCTTCATTTCGTGTTTAGTTTGTACAAGAAACTCGATGGTGGAATCAACAAAATGTTGCAGAATGACGATGAGCAACTCAAGTTTAAGGTGCCTCCTCGTTCGTCGCTTATATTTATTATCATGTAGATGGATTCATTTATCTAGCTCCAAATCAATTCAACAAAGTATCAGGCCTACTTAGAAACTTTCACAATTTTGCTAACTTTATATTTTCAGGTTAAATATTTATTTGCTGCCGGAAGCCCTCTTGCAGTTTTCTTAGTGATGCGAGGCGCCACACATACCGATTTACTTCCAGCGAAAATGAATGTTTGTAAAGTTTAAATACGAGCATTTCTTTGTCATTCTGATAATTCCTTTGAAAAGAAAAAACTATTTTTAGGTGGAGCGTCTCTACAATATATTTCATCCATATGATCCTGTCGCATATCGACTGGAACCGTTGTTCACACCGGAGTACCGGTATATTCGACCCATAAAGCTGTTCACAAGCAATGACCTACGTGGTATGATTTTTATCGCAGTGTTGTGGATGTATTGCCATATGACGGCTTAACCTAAGCGCTTTTTGATGTGAGAATGATTTCAATTATCCCGTGTTTTTCTCTTTTTTGAAGAGCGCCTGAGGGACTGGGGTTGCAGAAGCTCTGCGACACACATGTCGTCAGTGGTTCGATCCAGCGCTCTAGACTCTCTACGCCGTCCATCCATCCGGTGTCTTCCAGTTGGTACTAGACTTGTCGGGAAGGATGGCGGCAGTGACGTGCAACATTGGTAGGCCACCGCGAGTCTTTGTGAAGACTAGATATGCATTCAATCACCACTAACGATCTTTGATGAAGTCGATTTCATTGCGCATCCCTCAGGGATCGATCAACGCCTGCAGCGTGATTTTTTTTACTTTATTTTTTATCGATGTCTTTTTGATGAGCAAACGTGGGGTTGTTGAAAATAAGATCTATTGAGTACGTAATGAAAGGTAAAAGGAAGGAAATCTTGATGTAGATCGAGCCTTAAGGAACGCACCATGCATTTGACATAATTAAGCGCCGTTCCAGGTGATTGAAGGCATGTCTCGCCGTTACAATGACTCGCGTTGGCCTACCGATGTATCCAGTCAGTGTTACTATTCTTCCCGGCAAGTCTGTACCAGCTTACCGCCCAGACGGGATGGAATTCCTCGTAAGCTTGGAGCTCGAAATCGAACCATCGGCGTGTTTGTGGCAAAGCACCTCCAACCTCTGTGCTATGCGCGTCTATCAAGAACAATCCAGTACTTATGATGCCGGCGTTTCGACGGTTTAGCCTTCTTTTCGAGCCTCAGATAGGCGCCAATTTAGCTCACAGTCTACTCAGTCAAATACTTCAACAACCAAAGTAGACAGGACTCAATATGTAAATGTTTACTTGCGTAGCCATCAACTTCTTTCAAACTACTGCGTGTCACGAAACGGAATTACTCAATCAACGCCGAGTTTAAGCGATAGTCCGTCTGGGAAGAATTTACTTTATGTGAAAATGAAAATTATTAAGCTGATTCATATGAGGCTATGTTTGATGTTTTCCAGCTCGTAATCCGTATGAAGAGTTGCCTTTGGAGGTCCACAAGAGTTACATGAAGAAACTTAAAAATGACAACAAATTGAAGAAAGGCAAAGCTGTAAGTTAGCATTCCTCTCACGATCGATATAAATTCATTTCACTGACTTTTAGTAGTAGATCAGTGTCATAAATTTACAACTGTATGGTAGCAGAATGCTATGATCGGTGAGTGCAGTGGGTAGCAACGCCCCCGGTGTGGGTGAGACGCGAGTTCAACATCTGCTGATTCGACATGTTTTTTATACCACTTGGAGCTTCTCCGATGTTTTTTTTTGCGTTTGAAGCAATGTAACGAGAAACTCGTACAGTTCTATACTTCTTCCGTCATCATAAAAAACAATTCATCTCAGATTCAAAGTCTTCAAAAAAAAAGAATTCTTCTGTTTCAGTGCAGTTAGAGGTTGTTCCCGTAGGAGAGAAAAATCAGTCAAAAGTTCAGATCATTTCAAACTCGGTTTGGGCATTGTATCTCATTTTGTTCATTTTTGTTCTTAGCATTTGTAAGCTGGGCTTTGACCACAGATGACCTGTCCCTTTTTGTTTTACGATGCTTTTTTCTCACTAAAATCTATCAATAATTACGTCTCAAAATAGGAATTTCTCGTATATTATCATTCTCTTCAGGAAAATGTCACTATTTTAGAATGATGCTCGCAGTGGAGGCGATGAAGACCTGGACGAGGAAGACGAGTGCGACTCGGATTTTGATGCAAAAAGTGGAGGTTGGTGAAACGAGTTTTCACTTCTCTTATTCCTCTATTCTCAAAGCAGATCTACTTGAATGAATTTTCGAAGTATGTATGCCTACATTACTCAATACTTATATCTCTTTTTAATCTATTTTCCATTGTAAGTCTTTGCGTAGATATTAAATGACTCATCTTCTCTATCGTACTGGTCTCAGTACAGGAATCTGTTCCGTTTGATTATAACTTAGTATGACATTTGCTCTATCTGTACTGACTTTTGTAAGGCTTTGGTTTAGTATACTATCACAACTGCAGAAGAAACAACATTGTCTTTTATAATGGTCCCAGAAACAAATTCGAATGACAGGCACTTTTCCCCTGGTCCATCGTTTTTTTTTTTAGTTGAGTGATTATGAAACTATGGATAGGTGGACCTTGTATTTTAGTACGCTGCCTGGCGTGTGGTTGTAACATCCGGATTTGTTTGATTGACGTTATGTTGGGCTATTGTTTCTCTCAAATGGCTTTTGTTTGGGAACTAAAGTTAAAGTAGTGAAATGGAAGGTCGTATTCCTAACGTCTATTGCCCACACGACTGCTTTATTTCATTCGGAAACACACTCCGTTTTTGGGTCTACTTTGAATACATATGTATGAATCTGTGTCTCCTGTAATCCCACTAACTACCGACTCACAGAAGCGGTCACCAACAAAATTTTCTTTCATAGTTGTCACGCACAAATACTGTATAGTAGAATACGTTTGCTAGAAGATCTCGAAAAGTGCTGCACTTTTGGATGAGGTGTTTTTATTTTCTGTTTTTGGCTTGAGCATGACCATGGGTAACTTTGTTGAATTACACTTATGTCAACCGAGAAGTATTGAGGCATTCTTGAAACCCATCTGCACGTTGTATTTGGGATATTGGAGGATGATCTAATGCTTAGTGATGCAAACCATTAAGGAGCAAGTCGCTGGTGCGACTCCATACTCCAGCATTCTCTTACAAATTAGATAGACGCCTAGGGGCGCCCTAGCTCAACTACTTCCAAGGTTGCAAAGAGAATCGTCTCAACGAGCGTTCCACATTCTTGGAGGAGTTGAGTTCTCCGAGCAGTAGCCTTATCAAGACGTAAAATATTTGAAGACATTTGTGGACGATAAATGCTTGGAGACGAATCAATTGCCAGAAGTGCTGAGATGTGCAAAGTAGCAGGTGATAACGGAGTGGAAAAATAAGGAAAAGTTATTCAGAATGTAAACCCAATAATGTAGAGTGGTGTGCAAAAACGTTTGCGTCAGCCGGGATTCGAACCCAGATCACAATCTTTCTGGGAACAGATATACGTTCAAACTACGGTTTAGCACATGCTCCCGGAAAGAGTAAGATCTGGGTCTGAATCCCTGTGACGCAAACGTTTTTGCACACTACTCTGCATTATTACTTTCACTGTAACATCACAACACCGCCATATGCGGTTAAATAAAATGAACTCTAATTCAAGATGTACTCAAAAGCTTCATGCAGCCATAATGAGCGAGGTCATTTGTTAAGTGATTTTTGACATTGAATCAAAGAAGAACCATAGAAGCACAAGGCACATAGATGCGAAACGCATGTCTATTAGGTGTACAAATATGACTCCGCCGTTTTTTTTACGGTTAAATATTCAATCAGTACAAAGTACTTCTATACTTAAGTTTATTTAAGTACATTTTCCATAATTAAGACTGACATCTTCCCATTTTTTGGGTAATTTGTTAATCTCGTCGAAGAAAAATTTGGAAAGTAAAATTGTCAAAAAAGATGTTAGGAGGGTAAGTGTGGTAAGGTGAAACCTCCTAAAACCTTTCAACCTCAGCTCTTTTATGACGTTTTCGTTCTATTTGCAACATGAAGTCGGCAGTTATCATTCAGCAAACCACTTTGTCGTGTCTTGCAGCTTATTCCGGTCGTTTTATTTGCAACTCATGATTTATTCTGGTAAATGTTGTTGATAAAGTGCTGTATTAACGGTTTAACCACATTTGAAGAACTTTTAGCAGAGGACGCCTTTGTGATCACACTAAATGCGCACTTAACGTTTTTTCCCAGAATCGTTTCCGTTTTGCAGTCGATTTTGCTGTTTGCCCGAGGTCAGTCCATGATCGTTTGCTCCTTGTATTGTCAAAATAGATCCGCTTTTTGTCCCCAGTCACCATGCGATGCAAAAGTTTCGCGCAAATGGCATTTTTCTGGTACAAAAGTCGCCATCTTCAAAGATTTATGAAAATCAACATGTAGGATATTTCGCATATAAAAGCGTATTAATAAATAGCGATATTAACGCACTTTTAAACAAAAAAAAAAGCTTTTTCATGTTTTTATCTTTACTCCTATCACACTAAAAGGTATTTAAACGGCGGAGTCATAGTCATATTTGTACACTTAAGATTTGCGAATCGCAGTGAAATTTTACTTATCTTGAATGAAGAGTGGTTTCAAAATTACTAAGAGAATTAAGTGGTGAGCAGAAACATGGCCTTAGCCGGTAATCGAACCCGCTTCATTTTATCCGAGGACGCGTGCTCTACCACTACACCACCGAAGTACATTTGCCCAACCACTCACTCTTCAACATCTCTATGTTTGTTGTCAGCCACCACTTTTAACAGGTTTGATCGGGTACGCGATTTCGATTCTCGCCTGAGGCCAAGTTTTTGCTCATCACTCAATTCTCTTAGGAATTTTTGAAACATCATGGCACTGCGAAAAAGGCAGCGAAAAACAATAGAAATTTGGACTTTAAAATTACTTCCAACAACAGATTCAATTCTGAAGACTGTGCAGCGAGTTCACAAATGTCGTCGTTTTTGTACAGAATCCATTTTCACACTTACTACATTTCGACCTCGAATCTGGTCGTTAATTTCATGAATAAATCAGAAATCAATTTCCTTATGGTGTTAGATTCATGTCTCATTTACTTATCGTTTGAAAAATAAGTAGAGTTCATTAGTTGGTTTATTAGTTTACAGTAGTAGCCCTTTGGCTTTGCCTTCTGGTAACTGTCGAACTTTTGTGAAAGAAGTGCTCTCAACTGGTGACTCGTTGGTGACGGTCTTTCGTCTACCCGTCTTTTCTTATAGGCCATGCTGTAGATTTTATATTCGTTTGATTCATGGAATAAAGTACGAAAGTCAAGATAACCTTCATGAGGAAGCGCCAGTCTCATATGTTGTCATTATTGTGATAACTAGATATTCCTTTCAGAGCAGTCATGATTCATGGTTACATTATCGACTCACTTCTTTTTGTCACAATTTCGTTATCAATGAGGTGGTCTGTCACTGTCATTGATGTCTTTGAGTATATTCCTGTAACCCATATATCCTTTGTGTTCGGGAATGCAATAGTTGTCTTAGTCATATACGCTTTCACCCATCCTGTAGACTATTTTAGACAAAGAACATCCTCGTTTGCGTCTAGCCGAGTTGTTGCCCATCTATAATCAACTCGTCTTACCATATGATCGCCGTTCAATGTTTAATCCACTGGTTCCATCAATGACCGGATGATCTTTCAACTCTGATTCGATTAATCTGCTTTGATTCCGCTTATGATCGCCATATTTCGAAAGATATCATCCAAGCGATCTGTGGAAGATGTGTAAAATTCTCCAAGTGATCGAAGTTTGATAAATTCATGAATCGTAGCAGTTTTGTAGAAGAGCTGCCTTCCACTAGGAGATATGAACAGTGTCGTTGTCACTGTCTTCTTTCTTGACGTTTGTTGTGTTCACTAATCTACTGGGTATCAACTGCATAATTTTTCATGCAACGATTACTGCGCCGACTGCGACTCGGCTGGCTGGGGCTTATTGTGATGAATGCGCAACCCACTACGAATTCTGTGCTTACTTGATAGATTGTTTCTACTATTATCATTGTCATGCTACTTATTTGATTATTCTTACTTATACGATTGGCAGCTTTACAACAGTCTACAAGGATTTAATAATTATCAGCATAATACAGTTTATAACAACTTCCCATTATAATATACACAAATACTTTTATAAAATAATTTGCAGTGTACAGTCGCGCCGTAAAAAAAAATAAATCTTGGTTTTGATGAACAATCATTTTCAACAAGCAACCAATTGTTTCGTTGTTCATTAGGAAGAACTGGCGTCGTTTCTACTACCGACAGCCCAGCCCTATTGAAGTCTCTTCAGTCATATTCTACCGTGTACTAGTTACAAAACCCCGTTTAGTGACGATGCAACAAGAATCTAAATTTCATCGGGAAACTACAGCAATGTCATTCGAGTGCTCCCTGTCGGCCGCTCGACCGGACCGCGTGCCAGGTGAGAAATCAATGTGGTACCCAAAGGGCCAGATGATTTAGGCAACTAGGTTGATTTGGATTGGTTGCTTTCGTCGTCATGAATCGGCAGACTTTGTTGTATCAATCTACTGTGACTTGCAAAGGTGGTCAAACTATCACATTCCCATGAATTTGACGATTTGCTTCGAAAATTCCCGCACATTTATCCAGAATTCTCCAGAAGAAATGATCTAGACTCAAATCACGTCAACTCCCCACCACATTATGCGTAATCAACGTTGTACATGGTGGAGGAACTGTACGACGAACAGCTTCGCCTGTCGGAGTATATGAGAATCTGTCGACAGTTGAGAACACTTTTTCAAGCCTTTTATTTTGACAACTACTCGCTATGGAAATCGTTCAGTACCAACTCATTGCAGAAATTTGTGCCGAAAAACTCGTCTTTACGAAACGATGAACAATATGCTAATGGATTGCGTAGACTCGTTTCCTATTGATAAAAGTATCCAAGTTCTAATCGTTTTTCAATGCAGAAGTCGAATTCTGAGAAGTTATGTTTGGGCGGAGTTGAAAACTTTCGCAATGATAGCGTTCAAAATTCAGCACTGTTTTTGCACCATCGTAGGAGTGGGATTGGAAAGAAAGTTGTGGGGCTTTTTAATAAGCATGAGACAGCTCCCATGCATATCATGGGAATATTATGGTTTCTTATGCGGGATTTTCCCACGGATGGCCTACATAATATTCATCTTTATTTTCACTTTGTTACAAGCCTCCATCATCTCCAACGACACAATTGAAGTTCGACTTTCATTGCGTCATTGTAGGAGAAAGAGTCTTTTACAGCGAGCTGCCGTCGATGAAATCAACGAAGCTGAAGGGGAAGGCACAACAAGCAAATCTGTTGCTGGACGCTGGTTTTAACGCTTTTCAATGCCGCAGATCTTGAACCCAAAGTCAAAATTCATTCAGGACGTCCGAATTGAATCGTTCAGTGAAGTTGATGAGCCATGTTGAGTTCTTCGATTCGAAGTCGAAGAAATGGTACTACGACCAAATCACAAACTTGGCGGACCGATGATAGAAAGTCGTAGAAAACCAATGGCCTCTATTTTGAAGAGTATTTTTCATTGTTTTTGTTTGGAATTCATGCATAAATTCCCAATTTTATCACAAGTGCCCCAGAATTTTCTTACCAACCTAAGAATTCTTACAAGAAATCGAAGATTTGTTCTACCTTCGAACCATTAGTGTCTTTTTTAACTCAATCAAGTTTTCTTTCGATTTAAACGCAAACCTTAGTCGATAATTTTTTCCGGCGCCCAAAGCTCACCAAGCTTTCCATCTCTTCGGGATCGGCAATTACTACCAGATTTGTCTAGGAAAATGGTAGTACTGATTTGATACATCCGTAAGTCATTTCAAAGGCCAGATATACGATCATTCGCCTCGAATAAAGTCAAAATTGGACTACTACTTCTTGGCAACATCTTTCAGGAATTGATAAACTCCAAGAGCTTTTTTATGCGCTGATTACACCAAATCCGCCGGAGGCGGTCAATAATCCATTTCAAGAAAGAGTGATAGCAAAGCAGTGGCCTCGGTTGTGTAGTGATAGCACGCGCCACTTGATGAAACGTTTCTTCAACTCCCATAGCGGTCGATGTTCGTCAAATCACTCAACCTTTTGGAAGTTTCTTTGCAGCACCATAACTTTTTTCAAAAGGAGTAGAGAAATGTATAAAATATGGGACAGTTTGATTATATAAAAGGTGTCCATCTAATCGAAAGTTTTCTAACCTCGCTATAAACATTCAATATAGTCTGCGAAAATGTCCAGAGCCCTTGCGATATTGGTATATCAGCTACGTTGAGACGGTATCGCCCGCTTCATCAGAGCCACGCACCCCACACTAAACCCCAGTTGTGGAGACTGTGCGGGGATACCATGTGATATTGTGTAATCACCATTTTCTTAGTCGATGGAATACGGCTGGTAGTGATTATGTAGACAGCAGTCTATCTCATTAACTGTTTTTCAACTCTCATAAACTTTCAGCATAGTCTGTAATAATGTTCAAAGCTGTACTCTGATAACATGTCTTGAGCCTTTGATGTGCCATAACAAACTTCATGAAATGCTCAAGATATATTATCAGATTGTGTAGTTTTGAGTGGGGTTTATGAAAATAGTGGGACGAAAAGCAATATTCAAAGTCTCATGGGTCTGATAAAGCGGGCGATACCGCTGAAACGTACGTAAGCCACTGACGTACCAACCAAGAAAAGGCTTCAAACATTCTCAAAGATTACAGGAAAGATATTTTGAGTAAGAGTTTGGATCGGATTTTCAAACAGATAAGGTGGTATTGATGCAGTACAGAATTGGAGTGATAATATGCATTATCAGCGAGCCGTCAATTGCTCTTTGCGAGAGACGTACATGTGAGTTGTGGTGTTCGCCAAGTAATAAATCCGATGACAATTTTTCTCAAAGGATAAAGGGCAGGACGTTTGACGTCGATCAGTTTCTGTACATTCTGCTATATAAAACATCATGAAGGTAATTGAATGCGTGCTTGACGTATACAGTGGCTTACAAGGTCTGTCTTTGAGTTAAGTGAGCGTTTTCTTCCTCCCAAACAAGTCTTCTACCAAATTTTCACTCTAGTGTGATGGTGGGTTTAGTTTACCTGGCGTATAGGATCGAATTACCGCTCACTTGTGTGTTTTGGATAGCTACACCGTTCCACGTTACCTTGGTTTTTTTGTTCGTGATGAACAAATTTCCGTGGAAGAATGTATGGTCCAACATAATGACGTTTCTTCTGATTTTGTTCTTTTTTTTTACGTTTCACCTGTTATTCGTAGTTTCGCTATAATGTCTCCGACGACAAATTCATTAGACGTGTTCTCATTGCTCAATGGGATTATGCAGGCGAAGAATAAACACCATTTACACAGTTTCCTTGTAGACCTTCCCTCTCATTGTTTTAGACTTCGAATTCTTTCCTCCAATCTATAGAACTCATATTTCTCCGCTTTTTGATTTCCTCTTCGGTGACTACCTACCCACTTTTATCGACTGGATACAAACTGAAAGGTGTTAAAACTATTTTACTTGGTAAAGAATTCTATGAGGTTTGCAGAGCTTTATTATATTTGTATGACGCCTTGGTGCTTTTTCTCTGTTGCTCTTAAATCCGCGTTTCTCTTATTTTCTTCTTCTAATCACTCACTTTGTTGAGTGGGCGTTTTTTCTCCTACACATGGTTGAAGTGTGGCTTGGACTTTCAAACTTTAGATGAGTCGATTTCTAATGTGGTATTTTTCTTTTGTAGTTTGTCTTTGGAGTGAATATTGTCGAAACGTTACCTCATTGTTTCATTATTTCAGCTCAAGTGAATGCACCAGCTGGCAAGTTTTTTTTATGGTCCTGTTACTTTTAGTAGTAACTCTATATGCCTATGCATGTATAGAGCACTTCTGATCTGTTTTCCGGTATTTTCTATGTTGTTCTCATTTTTGTGTACGCTAGTCATCGGCTGCCTAGTTGACATTGTGTGGGAATGCAAGTGATTTCATATTTTCATTGGATTTGTTTCGCCCCACACTGTACTCAGGACTATTTAGGCTCTTCACCGAGATGCCTCACGCCTCCACTAGGAGGAGAAGGGACTTCTATTGAGAAACCAGCGAAGAGAGGATGGTTCTCGTCATTCACATCGGCCCCAAAGAAATCTGCTGCTTCAGCACCAGTTGTTTCAGAAGTCCCAGTTGAAATGGCTAAAGAAGCTGAAGTGAGAACTATCTATCCATAAGAGATTTTTTGACCTGAAACCGTAATCACTAAGTGTTCCAGTCTGAACTTCCACTGCCTGACCGACTACTGGGAGGAGGAGTTCGACCACCGCATCGAATTGATTTTCAATTACAGGTAGAGTTTCTGTTGAAGATGGAATCATTTTGTAGCGAAATTTTTCCGTTTAGCCGGCTTTGACAGACAAAAGTTACTGGTCGGTCCTGAAAAGCCACTTCAGTTATTGGACAAATTCTGATCTAGCATTGTTTGTGGCTAATATTCTTCATTCTGAGTCACTAATCGATCACCAGTCAGATCTAAACAAAGAAGTTTTAAGTGAAGGTTGTGCCAAACCTTGAGGGTAAACTATGTGGGTACAGTCTGGAATTATGTATGTATACATATGTGTATGTATATACAAATATATGTACATGTATATGAGGCAATGATTAGCATAATTAGTGTGATGTTTAACAGTATTGTATATACTTATAACATCTGAATGTGTTATTCTTTTGTCATTCTGCATCCGTTGGTTGTCTTTCTTTAGATTTTATTCCATTTTTTGACTTTTTTTGTTCAATTCTTGTTACTGGGGGAAGCTTTTGGTATATAGTAATGTGTTAAGCATGGTTAAAATTGGCTGCTGTTATCATGCATATAATTCCTCAGCACAGAGCGTCAGATGTACCATTGTTGGTTGTTTCTAAGTCACTTGTCTACGTTTACCTAGTCACCTAATTTAGATCTGGCTTCTTGCCGTTCATGTTACATTTAGTAGCACCATCTAGCTATTCTCGGTTGGTTAGTTTAAATCTTAATCTCATACCTTGATTCTACGGAGAACGTAGTATTAATACAACTGAATTGTGCGAGTATGTGTTGTTGTGCCTCTACTATGTTAAAAATTTACCAAATAAGAGTGATTTTTTTTTTCGAAGTAGAAAAAAATGTGAGCATGCACTCTGCAATAATAAAGGTAGAAAGCATATATAGGTAGCAGGTGGATGATGGTGCAACTATACTATTGAAAACATCATCAACTGCAAAAAGTTGGCATCCAGAAAAGTATGATGATGTATACATTAACCATTTGGCTGTAGTGTTCTGTACAACATTATCTTCCGTTATTCCCACGCTTCCCCAAACCCACAAGCTCCCCATCTATTCAGTTGTGGGAAGTTGTTACGCGACTTAGATTTTGCCCATTTTAGCCCACGTGTCTAGTCCAGTGATGGATGTCTCAGGATTTTTGGGAGAAGGGACGGATTTTTTTAGACAGAAGAGATGAATGTCTCTAAAACGGTGGACTTCACGCCTAATGTGTGTAATGTATAGGCATACAATCCCCTTCCTGAATGGATATTATAATTTGAAGGAAATCACATTATGCTGTTTCCGCATAAACTATAGAGAGCGTTCGACTTCAAACAGCGCAAGAAGGGATTCTGGGAAGATTCAGATTCTCCTGCGCCTATCAGATAACAAAACAGAGAAGAGAATTACTTTGAACCTCCGAACTTTGGTTTATCTATTTGCGAATGCGCTACATATTCGGTTTCATCGTGGAGTTCAATAAATACAAATCTAGACTATATAACGACATGTACGGGTTTCAATGTATCAATCTTATGCTTCTTACTCATGCTTTAGTCTGATATTGATTTCCCAACACTGGAAAATTAGGCTCGGTACACACACGAGTCGCTGAATCGAACTACGAGTATATGCAATAGAATGTGAAAAAGATCACACTTTTAAAATAACCTCTTAAATTATCTGCAGTGTAGCAGAGTGGCGCTCTTGATTGACATTGTTTATTCTAATCTCAGCTTCCTATGAATATCTCAGACGCTTGAAAGAACTTTTGAATGAATAATTATTTTACATAGCACTTCAACATCCAGTAACACACCCTGTGACGATATGAAGGTATAGCATTGTGATATAAGTGCTGAAAAAGCGCGTAAGTCACACTGGTAATAAAAAAAAAGGTTCTTTAATAGGTGCTGATTGATCAGCTTCTAATGTTTCCAAAGAAATGAACGATAAGACGGATTCTGATAGTTGCGAGACGTTTGCCGCCTCACAGTAAAGACGTACAGATGAAGCGAACGATCATTTCAAAAAACAGCGTAGTTCGAATAGTTATAGTGCTAATTCAATGTTGGTTTGAAGTGACAGGGATCGCGCTACTACTAATGATAGTTGCATCTAAATTTTAAGAATGTTCCAAGCCTTACCCGAGGGTGGCTACGCCAGGGTCATACACCGGTGTTTCTGAGGTCTCGCTCCTCCTCGTCAGTGACCCGCACCACACTAATAATTGATTGTACTTTCTATTCATAAGTAATTCTATTCAGTGACACTTGTCCATCACCACTGTTGAGCCGATGGATTCCGGCTGGTAGACCGAAATAAATCCATCCATAAGACTGACTGTTTTGAAAGCTCGTGATAAACATTCAAAATAATTCCAAAAAGGAATGTTTTAAGCCTAAACGAGGTTGGCAAAGCCAGGGCCATACACCGGTGCTTCGGAGGTTTCGGCCTTCTCGTCAGTGACCCTCGCCCCACGTTAAGCCCTGCATTGTAGCAAGGAGGGAGGCGTATGTGGTGATGGCACAGTGTACAATGACACTAGTCCATCACCACTTTCAGTCGATGGATTCGACTACAATGCAGGGCTTAATGTGGGGCGGGTTCACTGACGAGAAGGTCGAAACCTCCGTAACACCGGTGTATGGCCGTGGCGTACCAACCTCGTTTAGGCTTAAAACATTCTTTTTGTAATGATTTTGAATGTCTATCACGAGGTTTCAAAAGCAGTCGATGTTATGGATTAATTCTATTCTATTAGTTCTATTCATACATATGTTCGTGGGCGACTTACTTTTGCCGACGGCGTTTCGCACGTCATTCAATCATAATGCCGATTCGAGGCTGTTCTCAACTTAAACTTTTTTCCAATGAGCTTAAGGTTCTCACAGTAAAATATAGCTAATGGTAAGGCTTATTTGCGGCTATACTCTCGCCAAAATCATCAATTATAAAAAGGCTCACGCGAAAATCGAAATGTCTTTTGCCAGTGAACGATGAATGTTGAGCCGCTTCTATTATGGCTTACGAACGAAGGAACATTTTGATGATGGACGTTCGAGTTCCTCTACGACTAATAGGACGATTATTAATCCCTAGTCTATCAATACACTGACCTCGTCAGCTGACGATAGACCAAAGTCAGTTTTCAAACAACTTACGATCAGTAACCATTTTTGAAAAGCCTTCTTAATCATTAGAATACTGTATTATTCATTATAAGTGCCACATCAGACTTCATGGTAGTCTCAGAATATGTTATCAGATTATCTATTGTTTTCAGCGAGGTATATGAAAGCAGTTTAGTTCAAAGAAATCTATAGACTTTTCTCACATTATTTTATCAATGCAGCTAGAATCTTATAGGTTGTGAATGAATAGGTAGTTCCTACTCTTGAGTACTTAATCCTTTTCATATTCAATGATGTAGTACATTTTCCGTCGGTGAATCTTTGGGTACGTAGTTTTCGAAAAAAAAAACACTAAATGCATCCCATTATTCCTGTCAGTTTACTGAGTTGTTCGTCTGTCGTGAAGCCGAAGAGTGTGATGCCTAACAAATGGTTCTTCAGTTAGCACTTTGCAAAGCACCGCCTTTCCCTTCCTGAGACATAGCAGCCAAGATCTTCATTGTCATTTTTGTGGTTCTTAGCAGTAATCTTTATGCCGTGAAGACACAGAAGATGTGGTGCTCGCTCTTCGCCTTCTTTTAGCCATCCCTCAATTATCTGGACGTTCCTCGTAAACCAAGGTAATTGCCATATGCGCTTTCAGCACAATAAACTCTATTAGGAAGCTGAGCATCAATATCGCAAGATGTTTTGCTTAATGCACCAGTGTTATGGATGTTTTCCACGGGTTCTGTATCACGAGTTATGGATGTTTCCACGGGTTTCTGTATCACGAGTTATGAATGTTTTGCTCCCTGCATCAAGCGTTAGGGGAGAAGCACTCCTCCATCTACAAGCTATATCTGCACCCCTTTATCTCTTCCAAAACACTAGTTCTCTTACTCGGCTCATCATAGAAGGAATGTAAGTAGCATCATTAGTCAACTAATCCTCTTATCGAGTGCGACAATCACAGCTAGAATATGGGTAACATCATTAGCCAACCTTTTAGATTGACTCAATCAAGGTCCATATCTTCGCCTTCACCTTGACGCCATATATCTTCTCATGTAGTCAGTCACAATGTTATCGTAGTGCTGTTACTGGCCAATATAAGGGTCACCATGGCCGAGCGGCTTTGATGCACGTCGCGGTGCATGTAGGGCCGAGTCCCACCTCGCCTCAGCACTTTCCGGCAGTCAACATCTAGCGCCCTATGGAACGCCAAAGCCAAGCTGTCCTCAAAATTACAAGGAGACGTGCTTAACCAGTACTCTACGAAGTTCAAGAAGAAAAAAAACGATTGAATGTTAGAAGCACTGTGGTCCACACAGTTAAAGAAAACACTGGTAAGACAGATATTCAAGTGTCAAAAGTAGTGCTAAAATATACGGTTTAAGAATTGCCTTATAATGTACTGCAAGAGAACAACGAAAAGTTTGATTGCCCTACATAGGTGAGCATTGTATGTTGCTCTAAGTGACGATTCGCTACTGTCAGTTAACTCGACACAACGATATTCCTCTAAAATGACCGACATATTTTGGCTAATTGCCTTGTCTGAAATATTGCGGTGCGTTGCATAACCGCCATATTTCTAGTGCTGATTGCTTACCTTTTTTGTTCTGTGAGCACAGCGATAATGAAAAACAAGTCGAAGACATGTGTTACCAGTCGCTGCATGAGTTTTTATTAGTCGTATAAGATCCGTTGCAATTTTCATCTTGTCATCATTCTCCAGAGTGTTTGTTCTTTACATGCATGGTGCTCAGAAGAATCGTTCATTGCTCCATAACTCAATTCGTAACTCGAGAGAATTCTTGATTATTGATGTTCGAGAATAAAGCAAAACGAAGGGATCTCAAAAACTAAGAAAGATTCCATTATTACGCGGTGCAGTTTGTTCATCGGATATGCATGAGTATCATTCATCAGTCGTGTGTCGAGGAGTGAATTCACTCGGTTTGCCGCTGGATATTGAAGTCCATGAATGTGTCGACAACGGCAATGTATGAAGTCCATGAATGTGTCGACAACGGCTCTAGTGATGCAGAATTCAGAAGATGTCGCACCAGTATAGATGTCGAAGATCTTTCAGTGAGATAAATTTTCTCTTCATTTGTATGGTATAATAAATGAGGGTGCATGAGATGCGCTGTAGCGTAGAAAGATTGATATGCCAAATGGGCATAAGTAGTGTAACGGAAAGAGCACGTGCTCCCGGAAAGAGTGAGGTGCGGGTTCTAGTCCCGCCTGACGCGAAAGTTTTGCGCATCACTCTACATCAAGGGGCATATTTGAAAACATCATACCACCGCCAGGACGGTTAAACAAAAAGATATTCTTTAAATGAAAATGATTTAAGCCGATATGACTTTATCGTGATAAGTCATTCACGCCTTCATCATAAAAACGCTTTATTTTTTGATGATTTCCAGGAAGGCATAGCAATCTACTACCTACATCTTAATAAGGGAATAGGTTTAAACGCGAACTACAGTAGTCTTAAACTAGTGTAATTCTTACTTATAATTGCAATTTTTTGTACCTTACAATGGGAGAAAGAGTTTTATCACGACGGCGGTTCATAAGAGCTTTCTTTTCCAACTTTCTCTATCATTCAATCAAAGCGTCGCACTTAGATTAGTATTTACTCACTATTTAATAATCACTTTTGACGAGGTGAACCGTCCTCTTGAGATGTGGCTCTTTCTCAGATTCATCATTTGAGATGAGGGCATGAAAACTGCTTAAAGGCATTGAAAAGTCTCTAAGAATGCTAAAATTACCGTCCCAATGGACATTATGACATCCTTAACGAATGATTCAGTTGACAGTCAAGGAATCTCGAAGCATCGGCGACATTCTTCCTCAGTGTCTTTGCGTTGTCACCTCACTGAGTTGCTGTTGTCGTTCCCCACGCTAATTTCTAACTAAACTGACGTTTTCTATCAGTCTTCTCTCCTTTACAATTATCGCTTTCGGCTGAAAAAGTGTATTGGTAAAAAATGCTTCATTTCAAGGACTTATCTAGGATTTCAGCTACTTGATAATGGAGTAATAGTCTCATAGTGACCACCAAAAAACAAAATCTTGAAGGCTGGAAGTCAAATTTGCCACATATAGATAATTTTCAAAATAATAGAATGTCGTCTATTAATAGTTCAATTATATAATAGTCACTGCGAGCCCTAAGGCAGCGATTCCTAAGAATTTGAGACCTGACGGAAATTTTAGAAAAAATAATCTTTAATGTTGAATTATGATGGATAACGGTACTTCGTTCTTAAGAAAAGTCTCATGAGCTGGAAAATATTCTTTTGAAAATCCGGATGAATATAAACTCAGTGGGAAGCCGCAACCGCCCCCGAAGAACGCTCATTACATTCCGTAAATTCAAATTCTATTGAAATTGCTACCCTGTGTACGGTGAAGTAACGAGTAGCTATTATAGAACTCAGTAGAGAAAGAACTTCCTCTCTAGCGAAAACTTTTGCTGTGTTGTCCTCACAGTTCATGAATTTGCGACAGACTTACTAATATTGTGTGCTCAACCAGGTGTACAATCTATCGCTTTTTATGTATATATTAAATTAGTCGAGTCACTCTCTAAAAGTCGACTCCAATAGCATTATGAGATTCTTGAGTTCACCGCCTAGAAGTCGACTCTAAGAGGATTACTCAATTATGAATCGATACTAATAGCATTTTGCTGTCTTTTGTTAGGTTCTAGACATAATTGTTTACGAGTAAAAGAGCACTAATATGCTATCGATCATCCTCTTCCTCTCTTTATTCTATTGAAGGAACCGTAATTACTTTAACATTCTTGCTCTTAATCTCAGCTGCCCAAACGAAACACTTGTCAAAGAGTTGACTCTTCCATAACCCAAAAATTTGGATTTGGTCTCGTTTTTTGTGTTTTATCGATATTTATGCGTACTGCCACACTCCCAAATTGTTTTCAATCTCATCGTCAGTGCAGTATGTCTACTAACGTAGAACGGAAATTTGAAGTGGAAAGTTCATCTCTCGAAATGAGAAAAACTCAGTATTTTCACTGGAGAAAACAGTCAATAGTAACTCAGCATTAGAAATTATTGCCATCCTTGCGACAACAGAGTTATTAGCTAGAATGTGATGACGCCATGAGAAAGCTTTAGAGTGGTTTTCGAGATTTTTTTCCTCAGAAGGTCATTTCGAACTAGCAAATTGTTCCCCAGTGAGATGGAAATCGTGCCCGAGTACGCATGATTTCTTCTGATGCTGAAAAACTAGCGATAGTGTTACGTGTGTCTGACTGTACTGACCTGGATTTCACAGTACTACTGTTCAAATGTACCGACTCGCGCACTCATTAATATCTCGGTATCCGCTGGCATTTTCTACGACCCATCTTAGTCGATGAACTATGAAGCCCGCAAATGACACTCTTGTTTTCGATGGCCATCTGGCGTCCCGCCTTCATATTGACGATAGTATCTGTGAATGAGGACCAAGAGCTTCTACAGCTATCTCGCAGCATAACTTAATTACCATTTTAATCCACCAACTTTTCCTTCGTTTTGTGTAATTGCTTTTTTATGAATGGAACTTCCACTCTAATTACCTCTCTCTCACTCTCTCTCTCTCTCTCTCTCTCTCTCTCTCTCTGTTTCACTTGGAAAAGGCGAGTCCCTTAAATATAAGTTGTTCTTCAGTGTGAACCATTTTGCCAACTGTTCTCGCCATTTATAGAATTTCGCCTCACTAACTTGCCAGTTTTATCTGCTTCACTTATATAACACTCGGATGAAGTTGAAGTAACACTTTAGAACTACTAAACTAGTCTTACAATTCACATATGTGATTAGACGAACTACCGTTAAACTACCTCTCAAGTGACTGTTTTCCAAATCGCGCTATAAACATCCATTATAGTCTCAGAGAATGTCTCAAGGCTTTTCGAGGTTGATATGTCAGTGGCTTACATACGTTTCGGCAGTCTCGCCCGCCTCATCGGAGCCACTCGCCCCATTAGTCACCTCTATTGCTAATAGGGACAGGGAAATAAGTTCTGTCAAAACGGCGTGAAATTGTGGTTTCCACCAGTTTCTTAGGCGAATGTCGACTTGCTTAGCAAAATTCGTAGGCCATCAACTTTAGAAAATATGGTGAAAACCACAATTTCATATGTTTTTGGTCGAACACATTTCCTCGCCTCTATTATCAGTAGGGGGTTACTAATGGGGCGTGTGGCTCCGATGAGGCGTGAGCCACTTACACTTCAATTTCTAAAAAGCTTAAAACATTATCTCAGACTACTGTTGACTTCTCACTTGAGCAGATCTGCCGTAATCGCCTCCTGTACATTTTGCCTGATGTCAATGATGGAGTTTTCATGAAGTAAATCGATGTTTCACTTATCCTCATTCGTCTGATATTTCGCAATATCGGAGCGTCCTTGCTTTCTTCTCACTGACACCAGATTTTTCCTCAGTAAGCAAAAGCCTAATACGTAAAGAGTTGGTTCAATAGAATTTGCTTTGAAGCTGGTTTGTCTTCATTGTATATAAGCTAAGATGCTTATGTCATCATCAAAAGTTCTTTTAACGCTTCACACAGAGCTTTCAATGCAACTCATTACTGTTAATAAGTTAAATCTGGCGTGGAAAAGTGAAAAAAAGTCCGACATCTAAACACGGATTTAGTAAAATACAGACCACATGCACTTTTATGTTTATTAGGGTGGTTCACGATTTCTATGCGAATTGTTAGTGGTTAGCTGAGATGACATCTAACTCGGATACTCCTGGTGTGGGGTGAGTTTTCTTTTTTCACTTGCTTCTGTTTAATTATTGGCAATCTTTGATGTTAACAGCAAAGAGATGTCTTGCGAGATTGACTAACTCCATTATAAGTGCTCAGTCTTTTGTGAAATAAATCTTAATAATTACTACAAACAAATTAATCACGCAGTTAGCACAACCAGCTTCTTGAACTGACAATGGTCAGCGCGTTGTTCACGACGTGCTTTGATTAGGCGAAATCGGCCGAGATTTGCTTTTCGTTTATATGCGAAAAGTTCATACTGTAGGTAGTGCAAAGGTGCATAAGCACGTTATTGTAGTGTATTAAATATCCCCTTTTATTATTGAGGAGGGCGGTGGTAAATGACCATTTATCATCAAAATTCATTCGGCCGACCAGCCTTGAAAACGGACCAGTAAGACGTGAGCGTTGAGACTTGACTCTTTCCGGACGATCAGGGTCATAGTGACCCTCAACATTCCAATGGCCGAACAAAGTTTCTTTCGCTGAATTTCAGTTATCAATCAAAAGCTCAAATCTCGGCAATTTCAATAGTATGTTTAGTTCCTGGAAAACCTTTAATTGCGCTGTAGCAGCAAAATTATGCCTCCTATTCGCAGTTTTCTTCTTGCGTACGAGTTATATATGTGCGAAAATTATATAAGCATGTAGAGGAAATTATGGAATATCAGAATAATGCAAGAAATCTAAAGTTTTTTTTTTCGAAATCAAGAAAAAACCCTTTTCCAATACGAAAATCGCGCACTGAGTGCGATATCAATTGTGCCGCCGTCCGCAAAGGGTTAACTATGAAAACTTACGGAAAAGATATTTATAGTGAGGTCGTACTCTCTGTAGTTGAACTACGTTGTAAGTGGGGAAATCATTTTCATAGTCTGCCAACAAAACAAGTGGAAGTTGTATTGCTCATAAAACTCCCAGTCAAGCTCTTTCTTTGAAAGGGTAGCTCCATTACAATTATAAAACATTCCAATATCCCCTTTTGCCGAATCTCTTAAGTTCTGTCTTTTTCGCACAATATCTTAAAAGCGGCCTTAATATTTCTCACAATAAAGAACCGCGCTGGTCGTTGATAACAAAAAAAATCTTGAAAGAAATGACTGCCTCACAAATACCTGAAGACTCACGTTCATTATAAACTGTTCCAAGAATCGTAATTTCTGTTGAATTGATGTGGAAATGGCGAAAATTCAAAGGGACGTAGAATATATGTGTGAACTCATAAGGAGTTGGAGGAGTGAATTTAACGGTGTTACAGTTCTCTGGAGAATCAACCATAAAGCAAAAACATGGACTTCTTTACATTAGAATAGTGTTGTGATCTGCATCAAGGCAAATTGCCGTCTTCATTTACCAACGATCTCCAACGTTTCATTCATTTGTCGGAAATTTTGGCAAGAAAAAAAAAAGAGCTGACCTGGTAACTCGTGTTGTATAAGACATGACAAACATCAATGGTTTTATATTTAAATATAAATGGATAGGGTTATGAAAAATCTAGCTTTCTTGCGACTATTGTCCTATTTTTAACTACCACTGTGTGCGATCTCAGCTTAAATAGCAAATTCCACACAAATTTCTTAATCCATTACTGCCATGCTTAACTTTGAAATCTGGCAGATTTTTCGATAAGAATTCTTCAATGGAATGTCGAAAAACTAATAAGGAGTCTAGAGAAAATACCAGACTGAATAAGCGTCTATATTTCGTGTACAAACGTCCTTTGCTAAAATTAGCTGGAGCGTGCTTTAAATAACGCTTTCAACAGTTGCGACTTTGCTTCCTGTTTATACTTATTTGACTCAACGATTCTATTGTGTGTTGGCAGAAGAAGTGAATTTTCGCGAAGGCTCATAATCATATCGGTTTTCGTCAGTTGACATGTCTAATATGAAGCCAGTGCGAAAGCCTCAATTATTATCTATACACCAGTGACGCAGTCACGGTCCTATGGGCTTTTGGTGTAAGTGAGCTGTTACTCTTGTCACACAGCAGGATACAATCTTGAGACTGAGACAAAACAGTTGAAAATTGTTGCTATAGGAAAGTGAAAATCGTCAAATGAAAATAGAAAAAAAAATAAAGGGGTATCAAACCCTCTTCGTAATCTTATAGATTAACGGGAGGATAGCATATGGGATGTGGCTATTGCCTATTTCCGCTAGATTAATCAAGTGATCGAAGGTGAAATTCGAATTGACGATCGTGTTTTATGTGTTTTGCAGATTCTGAGCGTAAAAACTCTTGAAAGAATAAAAAAAGGAACTGTCGTTAAGTGCCGCCGGCATGATTTCAGCCACCACCGGTACTCGTTAACAATCGAGGCGAATCCATCACACTTGTTGCCGTCGAACAATCGTCGATTCTCGCAAGCAACAACACTTGAGCATCCATCTGCTTCTGTACTTCCTACACAAAGGGGAGTTGCAGAAACTTCCTCTCAAAAAGCTGTGCGTTTGTCTTTGTTTCTATTTTGCTTTTTAGAAAAAGAAAACGCAAAGGCATTTAAGATGAAGCAATTAGTAATTTAAGAACGTTAAAATTCAGCCAAAATTTACGGTCGAGATATTTGCAGATCTTAAAGGTGCAGTGTACCATTTTGACATTGTAGAACGTGTTGAGTCGAAGGTCTTGATGTAGGTTCTTTGAAGAGTTAGAAAAAATGATCCATTTGAATGATATGGCAATAAGGTGTCAGAGTTTTCTGTTGAGAGCGATAATTAGAACCGTCGTTATTAAACCACATGTGTGATAGTGCAAGCTATCAGTTCGAATCCCATTTTGACCTCATATTTTGAAGCCACATCACTTTAGCACCTTTTCCATGGGCAATTTGGTAGCTCAAAATAAGCGAGAATAATCGGTGAATCGGACGTAATTGATATTGACAGACTACCTTTCGTGTTTGAGAGCATCAACAATAAAGTTAGTGAGAACTGACTCGTAAACAAGTGCCAAAGTTTGAATGAAGTGGACCGGCGTTCCCGCCAAGCGTTAGCCATCAGTTTTTGAGAAGAAAGAAGTACCAACCTCGTGCAAGTGTCGAGTAAAGAAAAGTACAGTTCATAAGAAATTTTACTTTTCCTCAGTCATGCCGATGTTTAGACATAGTCGGATTATTGAGCTATTACACTTAGATTAGCTGCTCCAGTAATGTAGTTTAGAAAGAAATGAGATATAAACCACATCATAAATAGTTTTTTTTTCTGAGCACGAGAGGTTCCGCTCGCTTTAAGCTCGTCATAACGTTGGTTCCTTGCGAAGTTTTCTCCGTTCTTACTTATGTTCAATGTAGAGTTAGTCCCCCGCAATACGCACACACAGATTGGATCTATCCTGTCTCCTGAACGACTCACTGGTACGACGTCGGCAGATTGCTGTTAGACTTGTATGAAACGAGAAGGACGCCGATCTAAACATTGATAGACCATTTTAAGAGAGAGTGAAGTGGTATCACCTGAGTCTGCTACCAAGTTTTTCGAGCTCATTGAGATGTGGGACCTGTTGATTGGTGCAGAATTACAGCCTTGTTCATAATGAGCAATAACCACTTCCATTACACTATTTGCCATCTTATTCATTGTGTAAGCCAAATGTGCTCTGAATCACTTCATCGGCTTATAGTGTCGTCGAATTTATTTGCGCATCTTTGATGGTCTATAAGATTGACTAGGAACATTTCATCCTTTATAACAATGTCAAAAGAACTTGGTGTTGTCATATGCTTTTCAGGGATCGGATTCAGAGCACTTGAAGAAAGAAAAACTGAAAGATGATACCCAATCGACTTGAATCTATGTCCTCTGTTGTTATCATTTCGTATCTGTTGTATGTCCCTCTTATTGAAATTTTAGTGCTGTAAAATTTGTGAAACGATAGTTCTCTTTTCGTTCAATATGAGCGAATTCTTTTAGTTAAGAATACTGTGTTGTGTATTTCTGTTCTCAGTGAAATTTTTCAGTAGTAAATCTTTCCTTTTCTGCTTTCTCTTTCTTTCCTAGTAAATGAGTGTTTTTCGAAAAATTTGAAAGTTCATAAATTCAGTACGCTTTTGTACTAACATAACTCGGAGGAAAAAGAAAAAAAAGATGGAAATTCATTACTCCTTTCAAAGCGTATCGCTACTTCCCAAGTATATCACGATGCACATGTAAAAGGGATCTTCAGAAAGTTCAAATTTTCAATTGTCTCCTGTAAAAACAGAGGCTCTCCCATTTGCTGTGAATCTCAGGTAGCTACAAGGCGCGCGCTGAGCGATGTCTGCGTGTATCCACTTTTTGATCTCTTGCTAATGTAGTAGAGGCAAAGTTGTAACTTATATGAAAGTTAGAATAGCACTGACAAGTGGAAAGAGTGTCGAGAAAATTCTTCTCTTTTTTGGAATTTTAGATTCATACAACTGAGCTGAACAACTTTAGAAAGGGATTGATATACTGAAGTACTCCTCCCCATTCCTATTATGAATTGTTGGAGATATGGCCATATTGGCTTACAGTAGCGAAGTTATTTGTTAGTGGAGAAATTATTAATCTTTCTTCAGGCTCCTTAAACTCCTCACCAACGTGCCAATAATTTTTATGACCATTTTAATGATCATATTTGAGGTATTTCTACATTTCCCACGTTCGTTTTATTTGAATAACAAAAAGCATGGATTATATTGCTTCTGAAAACTTCTGTGAGTGTGAAAAGTGGGAAATCTTAGCGGTGGAAAATAGGATTTGAGGAACAGCGGAGG
Source organism: Parelaphostrongylus tenuis (assembly GCA_019055375.1). Taxonomy (NCBI): domain Eukaryota; kingdom Metazoa; phylum Nematoda; class Chromadorea; order Rhabditida; family Metastrongylidae; genus Parelaphostrongylus; species Parelaphostrongylus tenuis. The sequence goes on along the minus strand of JAHQIW010001846.1, from coordinate 355,939 downwards.
CATTGATAAAACTCACATGGAGGATCTTGTTTGATTTAGAAGATGTCTTGAATGTTAATATTTCAAAGTTGAGAGCAACCAATTCTGTGTCCAGATATTTAAAATCCGTTCTGAAGAGTGAGCAGATTTTCTCCTGATATCATAAGTTCACAAAGAAAATATCCCAAACCAAAGGTGGACATCGCGGACAGTCACCTTACTTCATAAGTCGTGACGAAGGGATCTCCGTAACTAACTCTGAAATTCTTGTTGAGTTCACTTTACAAATTTTCCAATAAATTTCCTTCTGTGCATACTGAAGATCTTGAATAGGCACAAGTTGAGCAAACAGCGTTCCGGAAAGGATTTTGCTGCATAAACTACAACCACCATAACCAAACCGGTTGGAAGCTATTAAAATCTGTCGTGATAACCTTTTATCTCTGTCCTGAGCTTCGTCTAATGAGTAGAAGCGCTTGACAGAGTCGAAATGAATGCAACGCTACCGCGCTCGTTAACCAAGTGGAATCGTCCTATAGGCAATCACTAGATGACTGTTCTTGGAACTGCAATATAAGGATACAACTCGAACTGCAGAACAAGGAAATAGCTTTTCATCGACCTCTCACAACACCTATAGAATGAGGGGTGAGGATGGGGGTTCAACGCAGCGGCACCATATTGATAAAGCCGTGTACTGCCGCACTCCAGTACATAATGAAGTCGCTCGAGTAGGACAAAAATAGAGAACGTGTTGACGGAAAATTCCTATCAAACCTTGATTTTGGACGACATCGTCATTCTGCCGAAAATTACCAGCGAAGCAGAGAAGATGTTGAATAAACGCAATGTTGCGGGAAATAAAATTGAGCTACGCATAAACGGGACGAAGACCTAGCCAATGAATAATGCATGGCGCGATGGTGAAACATTGACCTGGATGATTCTCCACGATTACGCAGACCACCTCGTACGTGTACCTTGGACGTGCAATGAACAAGGTGACCAACATGATGGAGGAATTAGACAGAGGAAGGAGGGCAGCTCAGGTCGCATTCGGCCCTTTCACAGAAGCCACCGACTAAATAACGGACCCCTGATGCTAACTCTGTTATCACTTTTTGATTCAACAGCCCATTTGGCGCTGTAGTTACGCAGCGAAATCATATAATCGATACTTCAGCCACGTCAAGAAATCTGCTCACAATCCACAATGCGTTTGGACGAAGTCTTCTGAAACTCAATCAACACTTACGTCCAGCCTGTCTACGCAACTCAGCCCATCAAAAGATATCCCATTTTCGAGAGCTAGAAATATATAAACTGGTGGTGACATACCTGGACCGGTCACATAATGAGAAGAGCGAATGACAAGTGGACGAACAATGGAGTGATATTCGAGAGAATGCAAGCATGTTCGTGGAAGACCATCCCAACAATGGGAGGACTTGCTTGTGCTTGTCAACCATTTGCATACGCAGACGGCAGCGAGTTTAGATTACGAAAAGGCCTCGCTCACGTGTCCAGGATGGAAACAGATCACTATCATAAATGCTAGTTCCACGAGAAACGAATGGAAATCGTGCTGAGGTCCTCACTACCAATAAAGTCAAAGTGTTCATGTATTTAAGTTTGTGTAAGTAGATATCTCAACATCGTATCACATCTGTTAAGTGAACAATTTTCGCCATAAGCGACGTTAGTTCCTGAACCGATTGTAAGATATGGCCGTTTTTCTTCGCTGATAAACTTGTTATCTATAAAACTTTTCTTTGCCCATCACTTTTATTTGATATCGACTTTTTGCGATCTCGTTATGGAGAGCTGTCTACAGACTAATCTCTCATTTTATCGACTAATAACTCATAAAATGTAGTATAGTAACATTTGGCAAGAGAACTTTTTGGAGATGTCTTATTGGCAGAAAAATGGTGACTGTATATTTTTAGAACTCGATCCTTGTTCAAAACGATATCATAATTAGGCGTTTTCATTTCTTTTTCTTATCGGCTCCAAACACCTCGTTGCCTCCAATGCCAGCTAGTGTTTGGTAGTTCGGATCAAAGGTTCCTGCTTTTTGTTGCTGTAAATGGACCACAAAAACTCTCTTGTTAGAATTTTTCAGATAGTAAGCCGAATTCCCACATACCTGATTAGCAGGAGCTTTAGGAGGTTGGGGTTTTCCTTCACCGGTAGCTTTCTTATCCGGGCCAAACACGTCGCCTCCAACTCCAGCCAAAGTTTGATAATTGGGATCGAACGTGCCAGCTTTAGCTGCCTAAGTCACGGAAGCTTCTTATACTATTTGTAATTGATTTGAAAAAAGGATGCTATCTAGATTTTGAAATTAACGGATTTGTTGAAGATAGCTGTCGCGTACGCAAATTTTTGGCAGCAGATCTTCCATGAATGCTGAGCGGGCAAACCACCACGTGCCGTCTGATTTGTAGATTTTGATTATTGATCAAATAATTGTGCTATTTCATGATCTCCTAGCGGCGCTTTTAATGTCATAGGTACAAAATGAAAGCGAATATACATCTAAGGTGATGTTTTTTTCCATGTTTGGAGTGCTATCACAAAAGATTGCGTACAACACTCTGTGTTTGGTGAGTTTTTTTTTTTACTGGACATAGAGTGTAAATCGTACGTCGTCGCTAACTCTTATTGTGGGGACTGGAGCACCCACAGAGATTAGCAAAAGACGAGAGAGAGCAACTGCCCGACTGACGAGATTGCAAGATCGAAACACGTGTATCGGGCTCTATAAGTCAGCCCTCATTAACAGACCACTGACATGCGTGGCTCAAATAATGATTACCAGGCATATTGAAATTTGAGCTGTGGTCTTAAGAAAACACTCGAAACAAAAGATAGAATAAATCGTAATTCAATGAGTGAAAGTAGAGCAGCGCAGATCTCATAACATTGCATCTCATTCTTCTCTTGCAGTTTACGCCGCACTTATCTCTACAGTTTTTCACTTTTCTAATGTCTCTAGAAAGGAGACTGACTAATGATCGCCTGAGACCTTGAAACCCAACATCTGTCAAGGAAGTGGGTTCAATGTCGATAGCGACTGCCCAGGCCATAGACCGTAGACGGTTGGCTGTTGACACATAACGCGTTGCAGCGTAGAAAGAATGGTGCAACGGTTCAGCACACCCTCCCGGATAGAGTGAAATATGGGTTCGAATCCGGGCTGGTGCAAGTGCTTTTGCACACCACTCTACATTATTAGGTCTCAAAATAGTCGATTGCAATTTCTGTTACATATCAACTCTACCTCTGGTTTTTTTACCTAGTTAGTTCAAGATTCTTTCTTCCTAGAACCTCTAGATAATTGTGCTTGTACTTTCAAAGTCGTCAGTGTAGACTGCCGCCGTCTCCATGGATGGGGAGAGATTTCTCACCATACGAGTTATCTGTTTCCCACAAAAGTAATCCTAGTTTTGACTCGCTCTGTGATCGACATCGAAATTTGAATGGGAAAGTTTGAACTCGTCTGCTGTCTTAAACTGGTTGTGAGTACTCTTGATAAGGCATCAAATTACCATTCACGAAAGGAGATCATCAGGAGCGTATGAGTTGAGAATTCGCTTCTTTCAGCATAGAAACAGTGATGTGATTCCACTCAACATATGATCGTGTAAAGACATAAAGATACGCAAAATAACTTTTTAGCTCCAGTCAAACCTCTAGGAGCAACTATGTATTAACTAACCGAATTATTGGAGGACGGAGCACGACAATGGGCGCTTCTAAAAGCCGCTTAGGAGTTGGCCGCATAAGCAAAATTTTCCATTGAGTAACTTGGAATGTTTAACCTATGTATAGGGATGCGCTAAGTCAATTTATAGGTCATGATCGTGTTAAAGAGTCATTGGCTTCTAAATCGACTTAACATCATTAGATTATTGTCACAATATCTTATTTCGTAACCTATTTTTATCACCTGATTAGCTGGCGCTTGTGGCTTCTTATCACCTCCACCACCACCCTTGTCCTTCTTGTCAGCTCCAAATACATCACCTCCGATTCCCGCCAATGTTTGGTAATTCGGATCGAAAGTACCAGCTTTTGCTGCCTTAACTATTTGATTCAATTTTATATCAGCTCTCACAGAACCACATCAAAGTTTCATTTTTGCTAAAGTAGATTGAAACACAGTTTCTTAGCTTGTTTTGGTGCTTCGATGGAGGGCATCCCATAAATGTCAGCCTGTTCATAATCTTCGGAAGTTTATTTCATTACAAATGCACTGATTTTTAGATACCATGTAGGTGTGGTCTGAGCTTTTTCATCAACAGTCATGACGAACATATATGTGTTGACATTTTTCACGATAACTTGTCAAAATCTGTTGGGAGTTTTAGAGCCGCTGGTAGAAAAATTCCTTCAAGGAATTAAACCTAACTAGTGCACAACTATGTGAAAAATTTCTTATTGAAATTAATCGTGAAGCGGTCAGTGGCTGTGAAGATCTTGCCTGATTAGCTGGCGCTTGTGGCTTCTTATCACCTCCACCATCACCCTTATCCTTCTTGTCAGGTCCAAATACATCTCCACCAATTCCGGCTAATGTCTGATAATTCGGGTCGTGTGTACCAGCTTTTACTCCCTAGACCAAATGTGGTGTTTTTAAGCTCAATACAGACTGCTTATAAAAAACAGCAACAGGGCTCTATCATAAATTTTTACAAAAAGTTGTGAAATTGGATTTTATGATTGGGATAATTGTAGAGAACAGCCGCAATAAAAGCAGCACTCATAATATTTGGTAGAACTCTAGTGATGCAAGGCACCAAGTAAAGGAAATTGATTACTTCAGACAGCACTGCTGTAAAGGTAATGGTGGTGTCTCATGCTTCACTGTTGGTTGATTACGTGCTAAGGAAAAGTAAATACACCACCTTTCAGCCGTCTTGAAAAAAAAAATCAAAAGTGTTTACTGCATACGGTGAAGCAATTTGAGTGGTTTTCGAGTTAAAAAATGATTTGCATTCCTTGGATTCCACAGGCCAGGCTATGAAAATATGACCATTTTTTGCCCAAAAATGAGATGTTTGTCTTTGCTTGTCAAAATTTTAGCACTCTGAACCTGATTGGCTGGTGCTTGTGGCTTCTTATCGCCTCCGCCTCCACCAGCACCAGCTTTCTTGTCGGCTCCAAATACATCACCTCCAATTCCTGCTAATGTTTGATAATTTGGATCGAATGTTCCGGCTTTGGCTCCCTAAATTAGAGTCGAATGAGAATCCTGCTTACACAGTCGCTCAAAGGAGCAAAACCATTATTATATTGGTGTTCAAGTTGCTCGGTATATCATTCGGTCGTGTTATTGCTTGTTAGGAAGAGTAACTGCTTTTCGTGCTTGAAAATTCGGCCAAGAGTGCGGCAGCGCTGCATTTCACTTCTGACCACCTTCTCAGAGCTTATCATTTCACTCATAGGAAAGCACGTTTGAGTGAAGGGGGGACAAGTAACTATAAAATAAAGTTAATTTTCGTTAACTGCTTTTTGGCAATGATATGATGTTGTAATCATATATCTGAGACTGTTCAGTGATATGCAAAGCATTCGGTCCGTGGGTGGGGTTGAACCAGAGCTCACCCATACTGGAAAGCGCGTGCTACCACTACACAACCGAGCCTATCGCTTTTCTCTCACTCTGTCTTCGATATGAGCGTAAGATCTGTTTTGCTTACAACGAGGTTCGACTGAATCCTTCAAACCATCTCATATGATATGCGTCAAAATTTACGCTTCGAAATGATATATAAGCAGGACGATTATATAGATCTTCTGTGGTAAAAATAAATTTTATTTACCAATTGCACCTCTCGCCAAGTATATAAATTTTGAAAATACATAACTTACGATCTCTGTTACCAGAAATAAGTCTCATTACTTGGTACTCCGAGGTTTTGAGATCTAGAAGTTCTACTCACATCGAAGAAGACTAGGGGTAGCATACTATCATAAGATCGCAACAAGAGCAATATTTCCAGTCCTTTCAATTTAGTTTTTGTCCTCTATTTGATCCCTGCTTTCGCAAAGGTAAGCCAATCGTTGGAATTTTAGTTTTCAAATAGCGACCTGGTTAGCAGGCGCTTGTGGTTTCTTATCGTCTCCTCCTCCTCCTCCACCAGCAGCTTTCTTGTCTGCTCCGAACACATCGCCACCAATACCAGCCAATGTTTGATAGTTGGGGTCGAACGTGCCTATGAGGCGAATACGAAACACCTTTCGATAAAAACTTATGGCGCGTATCCGTAACAGCAACTCACCAGCTACGCCACCAGCCCCTGGTTTCGGCCCTTCTGGGGCGGCCGGCTTGTCTTCTTTCTTCTTGTCTGCGCCAAAAACGTCTCCACCAATGCCAGCAAGAGTTTGATAATTGGGATCATGGGTGCCTTAAAAATGCAAGAATATCCTTCTCCAACTGCACGACTAAGCTATTCTGTGATATTACGAATAAAGTAGCTAGCCAGATATATCAAAATTTTTATGAGTTCGTGTAATGACGATAAATTAGATAGATGGATTCCATCATTTTTGGGTGTCTATTTATGCTAAAATCTGCCATTTTCAATTCGCTGGAAAAAATTCAAACTTATCGATTTACATCAGCAGGTAATATACCAGATTCTCTCCCGTTTTTAATTTATTATCTACTCTTTAGCAGTCACTAACGTATTTCATGCAGTTGCTCGAGTGGAGATCAACTATACGACTACTTATATACTGCAAGAAGACAAATAAAGTTAAGCTACGCGTCGGCCTGCCATTACGTTTAGGACCATTAGAACAAATTATTACAAATGACCTTTTGTCAACGATGAAGACGGAAAAGTGAAGTGTGTTCCAGGCTCCTACAGCCATGATTCTTAATCGTCTACTTCCAAACGTCACTGAACGTCCCTTTATGAGGAAATTCGGCTCAGCACCAAGTCTAGCTCATGCGCTCGAAATTTCGCTTTCCATAGAAAAGGTGGAGCACTATAACTTTCGATAAGCCAGATACGCAAATTATAATCGGCTAAAATTATTAATTCGTGACATCGTCAACGATAGTATCGATAAGTATATAATCAGCTCATTCTGGCCTTGAATCGTTTCGTTCATCCCATCCGACAAAGACACTTTTGCAGTAACAAAATAGAGCCTCAATGCTAATTAGGGATTTTCTTTCATGAAACCAGAACTGATAAGAGCAAGACAATCAAGCGTGCTATGGATGTCCGTATGTTAGCCTACATTTGGCTACGCAAATTTGACAAAATGGAAGTAAAATAATACCTTGAGGGAAGAAGAAGTACTGCTCTTCAAAGGCAGATGAAGCTGGGAAGACCAATGGCTACATTCAACAGGACAACGAAGTGTATTTGGGGGTGTGTGCGCAAGTGGTTCCACGGCAATTCGACACTATTTTATTTCTTCATTGTCGTATTATGCGGCTCTACATCGGCCCTTAGTTGGTCAAGAAACGCAAATAGCACTACGACAGTTCTAGATTACTTTAGTAAGAACTTAAGAATCGAATTTCATGATTAATCAACTGGTGTTTTCCTTGTTTCTTGGGCCCAGTCGGTCTTCTATTATTCATGAATAGCAGTTTTTCTTCATTCACAACATCTATATTCTCCACCTAATTGTCTTTATCTTGACATATGAAGTAATCTCCCTTGTCATAAAATTCCGATGCAGGTGGGAATTGAGATTCCTTATCTGAATTGTTGCGCAGAATAGTAGTCATCAGAGTTTCAATCTTAAGTATGACATTGTAGATCATGTTTTGAAGGCTCTAAGACAATCCTGGAAAGCGAGGAAACAGCCAAATTCTTTCTAAAACAATAGGTTTATCACTTCAACTTCTCAACGCAATTTGATATAAAGGATAAAAAGTATAATGCTCTCGACTTTGGTCATTCCCTAAGGGATGCGCCATGCATTCGCCTTCAATTTTTAACATCGTTTGAGGTGAATGAATGCATATGTGGCTCTTACAATGACTCGCGTTGGCCTACCGCTGTATCGAGTGCTGCTTATCCTTCCAGACAGGTCCGGCACCAATTTATCGGCCCTGGTGGTATGGCTGGCTTAATGGGCCATGAGAGCGAAATCGAGCTATCGGCCTTGTGTGAGAAGCGGAGCCCTCTAAGTGAGCCACGTGGACACTTAATTTCGTATAGTTGTAGTATTTGTAAACGTTCGCTATACTGATAGTGAATGGATAAACCACTAGGTCTATTCCAACAGAATAGTCTAAAAAGTTGAAGCCGATGGTGGTCATCAAAGAATTAGCAATATGGAGATGAACTTATGAGATCCTTTGAGATGGTAAGTTGCGGAGTCATAGATCTAGAGACTGACCAGCGACGCCTCCAACAGCAGGTGCTTTAGGCTTTTCCTTCTCAGGAGCAGGCGCAGCAGGAGCAGCAGGAGCAGCAGGAGCAAGCAGGAGCAGCAGGAGCAGCAGGAGCAGCAGGAGCATCAGGAGCAGCAGGAGCAGCAGGAGCAGCAGGAGCATCAGGAGCAGCAGGAGCAGCAGGAGCAGCAGGCTTTTTGTCCTTATCAAAAACGTCTGCTCCTACTCCAGCTAGTGTTTGATAATTCGGATCATGAGTACCTGCAAATAAAGTGAAGCAGTTGCATTTGGAATGAAGCTCAATAAAGTGCATTGTTACAGAAGGTAGACTACATGCTCCCTGTGAGTATCGTAATCGATAACTCATTGAGATCGAAAATTTAATGGTTTAAACTGACTTCAAAATGCTAGAGATTCTTTCGATGAAGATGGTGAAAGTGTCGTACCCGCCATTCCACCCACAGCCGGCGCTTTAGGTACTGGCGGTGGCGGTGCTGCTGGTTCAGCAGGTGGTGCAGCCGGTGATGGTTGTGGTGCTTCAAATTCCGCTTCCGTCTTTTTTTCCTCTTGTTTCTTTATCATAATTAATATCACTTTTAACACGAGCTATTTATTATGAGATGCATATCCCTCTTATTTTTACCTAATATCTTAGGTCTCATTTCTACTCTTCAAGTTGTTTTTCTCATAAAGTGGAATTACAACTGTGACGAAGCTAATCAACAGTTTGCAATCATATGCATCACAATTGTTTGATATGATGAAAGAATTTGAAAAAAATGTGAACTTGAACTAGCAAAAACAGATTCGTTTCACCATTTAGAACTTCTCAGTTAGCATCATGAAAAATCTGCTCGAATCTCATGAGGCGGATCGATAAAATACTGAAGGATAGTTGACTATAAATATATTATAACTTACTTTCCTGTGCGATTTTGAACTTTTTTTACTTCCTTCTCCTAGAAAGAGAATTACTTATACAACGATTTCGGAATCAGTAAGGAGAAATAATTGATCAGTAATTGAGAAGGCGTCCTGCTTTATTTCATTGCAAAAATTGGGGGTGTTGTTGAATAACTTGTTGAGAACATTTCGAAACAAAGAAATCAGTTGACGAACCTTCATCCTAGAAAGATAGAAATTAAATGAAGAAGAAAGTCCAATCAGTACAGCAAGACAAAACGAAGAGTTACCTTTTTTGCTTTACATTGTATTACTTGGATACAGAGGATAGAGAGTAATGACAGAAATTTCAGCAATAATGTCAGCATCAACGGTTTTCCTTATGTCGTGACGGCTCACACGGAGCCCTACCTATAGCAATGAGTCTCACCACGCATTCTACATAAAATGGTATCTACATCAGCACTGATATAATTGATAGTCATATTAGTAATCATAAATAAGTGTTCAATTTTCATCAAGAAATGATGTGCTGTCGGTTCACTTATAAACGGCTGCGGAACTGACTACGATATCCACATCACATCACTTTAACAGAGAAATTGAAAGATGAATTGAATACTAAGGAGAAGTGAAGAATCTTTGGGGAAACTTATTTGCATATCAATGGCTGACATCTCGGCGGTTTCGCCTTCTATAGAACCTGACTATCAAAATGGTTCGTACTCGCCTTAGTCAAACGCTTCGTGGCTTCATCTCAAGGACCTAATAAAATATATTTGAGACCGCATGATAAAGAGTTTTTCTCAGAAAACTCACCGTCTAGTTGCTTTTAAGTCCACTTATTATTCATAGGAGACAAAGCACACATAGAATCGCGTAGGCTAAGAACGTGTATGGCTCAGGTCCGAAAAAAATTAGCCTGTGGTATGTGCGAGGTCACGCATAATCACAATGCAATCCTCTCTGCTGTTCATTATTGGGTCTTTACTATTCATGAAAGGGAAGCTTCAATAGATCTTTGCGCAGATGTTCTAGATTCCTATGCGAGGATTCACAGATGCACGATTCTTGATTCGACCTGTTTGAAGTCAACTTGATGTATCAGAGGATGTCGCATATCGGAACTCTGGTGAAGATTTCTATCATCACCTAACAAAATTGCTCAAGAGGCCAAAATCTATGAAGAACCACTGTAACCTACTCGTAACACCGATGCACTTGGTAGATGATGGATGAAAATGAAGGAGCTATGTGAAATAATTGTTGAGAATAAATAGACAAGAAATAAAAAGGTCGTAGTTATTATGAATATAAAGTCGAATTATTGTGAATTCAACAGAACATTCTGATCAACACATTCATTGCCGATTTGTAAGTGCCAGATAATCTCGTTCACAGTGGATTGCAGATAGCACTGATGGATACGTTGAAAGCGTGGCTGAGAGAAAGTCAATGCGAACATATCGGCTGATGCAGTGGATAGCACGTGGACTCGTGTAGTACTAGTCGAGAGTTAAGAAGCTCATATGAGATTTCTGGTTTTGTTCGTATCTCAACATTTCTGTTGATGTATTTCACATCAGGGATACTAGCTTATCATAATGCCTTTAATTAAAGGCTTGGAATCTCATGAGTATATCAAAACATCAAAATGTGAGAAGACCACATCAAAATGATCACAGGTGAAACTATGTTTATTATAACTTTGAAGACTCACCAAAAAATCTCACATGGTGTTTAAGACAATTTTGCGGGCCTCTCTAAACTTTGATTAATAAATTAGTAACTAAATTGTATTTGAACTGTCTCGGAAGACGTGAGATGTTACAATGCCCCCAAAAGTTCGTATTGCTGAAAGGGTAGTGGCAGAGCAGGAGCGTCAGTGGTGCAATTAGCCAGCGCGCGCCCACGAAAGAGTGAAATACTATTTCGATTCCCCACTTGACATTTAATGTTTTGCATATTACTCAGCATCATTGGGTTTATAATTGTAACGACATAACGCCGATAGAGGCGGTCAAATATGAATGTCTACCCCAAAAGTCTTCATTTTATTTAATTATTGCAATTATTCGGTACAGTATGTGAAAGAATACAAGGAATTTCTTCACTGAATAGACATATGATGCAGAATAAGTCCGTTCTTCAAATTACTTCTTCTTGAATACGTCGGCACTCACTCCTGCTAATGTCTGATAGTTCGGGTCATAAGTGCCTGAAAGTGATATTAATGAAAATGAGGAAAATTTTGGCTCAAATGTGCACTCAAACTCTAAAACACAATTTTATTAGTGACGCAATGAAAGAAGGTAAACATGCCTAGGTCAAATCGAACACATTGACACATAAATGCCTTTGTATACCTTCATATGGGTTTTGTAACATCATCAGAGACTCCACTTCTATAGAACAAAATAATATGGAAACATCTCTTTGGTTGACATAGAACATTACTCACTACCTTATAAAATTGGTTACCTTCACGGGAAAAAGGACAACAAGAACATGTTTTCTAACATATGTACTTGAAATTTTTATGTACGGATACTTCAGACAACCATACTGTAGATGCTGATATTTTCAGAAATTTTGTAAGTCATAGTGGAATATTATGGCTAGTTGCTTCACACATTCAGGCTTGAACGGTTATTTAACCCTTTCACGACGATAAGAGAATTTTTTTTCTTGTCTGTTTTCATAAACCTCCTACAAAGCACTATAAACGTGATAACATTTCCTGAGCCTGTCATGAGGTCGTTTGTGACACTTGTACAATGCTAGACACGTGTTCCGGCATCCCAGCTTTATCAGTAGCACGGTGCCTTTCGGTTCAGCCAATCCCTTGCAGGGGAATTGTCATTCAGTGTCGATTTCTTCATATATAAGGGTTTATGCCCCTGTAATGGGATCGGCTGAACCGAAACGCACCGTGCTATGAGGCTAGGATGCCGGAACACGTGTCTAGCATTGTACAAGTGTCACAACCGACCTCATAATAGGCTCAAGACATGATATCAGGTGATAGAAATTGTCACGCGCAGCGTAAATCACAAGGCGAAGGGCGATTTTCGTTACTGATTTGAATTTTCATCTTCACCGTTTTGAAAGATTTTTAGGTTTCTCGTCTTACTCTGAGCATTACGATTTACTACACGCTCATTTGCTTTTGGAACATAGATAGCTCTTATGTGTAATGAAACGCTAGTTTACAACGCATTTAGAGTGTTTTTGACATTCAATCAATAAGTGAAGCAATTGTAAAAAGAGGATTGCAATCCAGATCTTTGAATTGCGATACTTCTTATAATATGCCCTTACCAAAAGGTTAGCACAGTGAAACCTCGGTGGTGTAGTGGTAGCACGCGTCCCCGGTATGGAAGAAACGCAGGTGCGACTCACGTCTGAGGTCTTATTTTTGCATACCACTCAAGTCTCTTAGGTTTATTATAGTGAAAATTAGAAAACTATGTTGAGCTGGTCATAAATGATGATGAATACTGCATGCGATATCCTGTCCATCATTAACTCCATCATGTCCATCTCACCGCAATTACATTTGTACCAACTATTCTTTTATTTACATTATTTCTAGCTGATGTGTGTGAGAAATAGCCGGAAACTTATGGATTATGATAGGATTTCGCGCGAAAAGGAATGACCGTTGTCGTCGTGCAACGGTTTAGCACATGCTCCCGGAAAGAGTGAGATCTGGGTTCAAATCCCGGCTGACGCAAACGTTTTTGCACACCACTCTGCATCTTTGGGTTTATTCAAACATAATAACACCGCAATCGGCGATCAAATAAGATGATTTTCGATTGAATATTGAACCCAATATCTGTCAACAAAAGTGGGTTTATTGTCGATAATGACTGCGCCGCCACACCGTAGACGGTTGGCTGTTGACAGATAACGCGTTGTAGCGTAGAAAGAGTGGAGTGAAAACGAGCGTCGGTGGTGCAACGGTTTAGCACATGCTCCCGGAAAGAGTAAGGTTTAGGTTCGAATCCCGGCTGACGCAAACGCTTTTGCACAACACCCTACATCATTGGGTTTATTTGAACATCATAACACCGCAACTGGCGGTCAAATAAGATGTTTCGGCAAGATAGCCAATCATGATGTTATAGTATGATGGTCACTATACATTCTACGGGGTGCCGTGGCCGAGTGGGTGTGATGCTCGTCGCGAGCTCCGCCATTCAAGTCTCTCTTACAGTCAATAACAACACTTTGCAGAATGTCACAGCCCGACTATCCTTGAGATTGCAAGGAGACTCGTTTAGCCAGTATTCTACGACGTTCAAGAAGAACACGAAAAAGAGAAATGAGTGCTAGAAGTGTGAAAACGAATCAATAAAGTGTAAAGTATATTCTACGGTCCAAATGTGCATTGTATGAGAGTTTAGGCGCTGTGATATTGTCAATAATGGCTGTAGATAGTTTTTTGGAAGGGCCTCATTCATACCCTTATGAGAAGATGGTATGACTGCGCACAACGGGATCCGACTTTTGCACATTTGGTAAAGCCGCTAATCACAATTGCTGTGGGAAGAATGGTGCCAAAATAATGTGAAAAATAAATTTGGACATCAATAAAACTTGCAATCGCTTGTATATTTTCTTCAAAGACGTTTTGTGAAATGTTATACGAGGTACGGGAAACTAACATAATAGCAAGGTAGCTTTATTAGTCATTCTTAGCTGCGAAGGTCCGAGCATGTCATTTCGCCTCATTGACTGTTAGAAATTTCGCTGCCTAACTGCCGTATCGTTTCCATGCTCTGTACATGCAAATAACGATTATGAGACCGTCACTTCTAAGATCCCCTTTTTGGGGTTAGGCGTCATGTCAAAGGGCAGATTTCTCCAGCTCAGAGACACTTGCATTTCGCCAACAAGGCAAGGTGGAGCACAAAGGACAGGCTATACAAGGTAAAAAGATTGCTAGAGTTGTCATTGAGGAGTTATACAAGAGAAAAAAAAGAACGACATGAGAGAGATGTATGCGTCGTTAAGCTCCTGGTACTATTATGAATAAAATCATACTTTCCCGTACCTCCCTCGCAAGAGAAACAAATACGAGCTGAAGCTCTTTGAACTGTGTATTCCAAGAGCGTATTTCAACACGCGATCGTGTATTAAGGTGCTAGCATAACTGGCAATGCAGTCGGGCGTGTTGCGGATAGTGTTGAGATGGTCATAACTGACGAATTATTAGATGAAAGGAGACTTCTCTGTAGTGACAATTGGTATATCAATGTTCACTTTGCTAAGAGTCTACTGCAGGAGAGCATACTTGACCAGGACGTGTGGGAAAAGCAGGCAGGAATTACCAAACGAATTCATGAAGCAGCAACCAGACAAGAGGCAACAGATAGCCGTACAGAATAAATATGGTGTACCGATTTTTAGGTGGAGAGACAAGAGGAGAGAAGTCATATTGCACAATAAGAAAAAAAAATGCGTCGACTTCTTCAACCATATCTATGATTGCCAGCTGCTCATACATCAGGAGGACATGCAAATGGTAAACGCTATTCCGTTGCTCCATTGTTTTGCAATATCTACTCTCATAATTCAAGTATACTCGCTTGTTCTTCCACTTGGAGATCGAATCACTAAGGTGAATGCTTGGCAGTCTATAGAGAGCACGTGAGGGTTATGACTTACTTCGACGCCTAGAATGTTTATGTCAGCTTTCTATCAGAAAACGTTCCTCAGCCGGCATTAGCCGCGTTGTGAAAAGCCCTTCCCTCTTCCCTCTAGGAAGCAGAAAAAGGTACCACATTTGGGAGCCATAGAACGTTGGCAAAGTAGGAGATATAACGAATATGCTTGAAAGCATGCTAAACAAGTGTGAAATATGAGTTCAATGTAACATGAGTGTTTACCTGCAATGTTACAACACTACTCATAAAAAATGTGGTTCCTGGAAACGCTTTAGATATCCAGTTTAGTGAATGTATGCTGCAGGTAGAGTTCCATGTTGTGTATTGCTGCTACTAAAAGTTGTTGATTGCTGAACAATTTTTTGGATTTGCTTCCGAATTTTTCGCGAGACAGGTGAGAGAGATATACAACAGGGACAGAAATTAGGGACCCACAAAAAGTGTTGAGTTGATTTCTTGAGGTAACCGCCATACCATTTGGTTTTCAAAGGGAAGGGGAAAAGAAAAATTAAAGGCCAGAAAAAAGAACTTTTCGTAGAGCGAAATTTGAAGCAATGTTCAAGGTGCCTGAACACTGCAGCGTGTATGCTGTACGGAACGTTTTGACTGGTTGAAAACTTTTACGTTGCCACAGGTTTGATTATTCGGATCCTATTTGAACATCATACTATACAGGAGGGCAGTGAAGCAAGGCCTACCAGCCAACCCACCAGTGCCTGGGCTGATAGGAGCAGGAGGGGCTGGAGCGCCGCCTTGCTTCTTGTCGAATACTCTTACCTTGGCCAGAGTTTGGTAGTTTGGATCATGAGTTCCTAGAGACGTCCTAGAGAACAAAAGCGGTTGATGTGTGCGAAAGAGATTTGTTGTCCCAAAAGCGAGTTGGTGCCACCGTAACCTCAACGCACTGTGCAAATATTCTGAACGAAATGGGAGGCTTATTTTGTCATCTACTCATTGTTTATTTATTATTACTTACACCATTTATTTCGTTTTATTAGTATTATGTGACACGATTTTTCGAATTTGGATACATAGATATGATCCCAATACAAATTCCTTAAATATTTAGAAAACTGTCAGGTAACACATTTACTCTCTTATCAACTGTCAATACTTTCTATTTTGTAAGTAATCGCTTTTTTCGTTCCTCCCTTTGCACTTTGTTTTTTTATCTCGCGCTTTTTCTTTTCCTAGCTTCTCTATCATCCTGCTACAACTTATTTTTATGTGCTACTGAGAAGAATCATTTTCTTCAAGAATTCAGAGCAGCGAAGATGAACTGGTGGTAAGATTTGTTTGCGTCATATGACAGCCACGGTCTGAATTCGATCCCCTTCAGTGTCACTAGGGGTATCACATTATGAAATCTTTAACAAACTGGTTGTAATGTTGATGAGGGAGGGCATTTATGCGAATCCACTACATCTACAAGTGACAAACCGATCCTCGTTTACTCTTTTCATCTTCTTCGTCAACATTGGAGAATTTTCCCAACATACGAACACTTGAGAAATACGAGTTAGTCTTTCTTCGATAGTTCAGGTTACGAATAGTTCTATTAGTGTGTAATTTGAAAATATGTTATGACTTCTAGCAATCTAATTCAAATTTAATCTGAAGAATGGGTATTGCAGGAACATTAGTGTTCTTCAGTAGAAACAGGCGATTGGTTAAGCGTTCCACTAGGTTGACTAGTCTTCCTATCTCTTCGGTCATGCGGAATTCTGGCATACTTATCTTTTTCCACCTAACTGCCTATAATCCACCTTCGTGAAATTCTAACACGGCTATCTCAAAATTGAAGAGAGAATGAACTTAGCATAGAACTATACTTTCGACAAAGTGGATGGAATCTGTACTTACAACCGGACGTGCGCAAAGAAAGCTAAAAATCTTTGTGGGTGTGGAGCACTGGCAAACGAATCAAACACAAGAGGTGTTGGGTTGAGATCCAAGCAATATGTGATGCTGTGTCACTCAAAAACATCGATTATTACTAAATTTATTTCAAAACAGGTTAGGAAAGTTTAGACTTGATACACACGATTCATGCGCTGTTCAATCGCAACTTATGGTGACTGCTTTGCCTTGTCTGCAATAGCTTACTACTGCATTGTTGCTGCATCGGATCGCCTATCAATTGGTTTATTGATTTTCTGCACCAGTTCCAGAGAAGTATCGTTTCACTTACTTCTACGGAACGAAGCAGCAACGAACCTCAATTCGTGTGATGATTTACACTAAGCGAAGAACGTATCAAACTATCATTAGCGTGTTTGCTTTTGACGGTGTCTATACCAAGATGTCAGCCTCTGGTGTCCATATCACCTTTGATACCCGTATCTTGCTCATAATTTCGTCATTTTCGAGTGACTTGAGAGAAAATCATTGTGATTTGTAGCCTTCCCCGTTGATCATAATGTGTGACCAGCGAGTTTTCTTTCTCAAGGAGATAATATGCACTAAATTTTCTGCATGATATTCTTTTCGATCATTGCTGCCGATGCTATGGTAATTTAGATCCAAGTGGCTGTGCTGCAAAACAGCTTTGATTCTAGCCACAATTCTAGAAGAAAATTCAAACCTTTCTCAATGCAGAAAACACTGCTACGATATGGACCACGTATGTGAATACCAGTTCAACACCCAGAAATCTACCCAGAAGATGAGGTAAAAAGAAGCCAGCGGAGTGGCCGACTATATTACAGAAAAAATCAAAAATACTTGGTCCTATCGATCATTTTTTGGGAAAGCACAATATTTTTGACATTACACGTTGAATGCAGCGATGACTGGATACATATCTGGCCCGCAGACTAACTTATGATAACCACGCTATCTATCGAGTCAGTGCTGCTCTACTCACAGACGAGGCTGGTAGCAATATGCTGGCTTCCTGTGGGTAGTATGTACTTGTCCATTATAAATGAGGCGACTAATGAAAAACCGATTTAGCTGGAAAAGAACTTTTCACAAAAGTGTCAGCAATCGTTCGAAAACTTAGATTTCTGACTGAAGCCCTAAGTGAGTTGTTTTTCAAAACACCCTTTTATAAAGCTGCAGCATCCAGAATAAAAATTATGTTCATACCTGCTGTGCGCCCTCATTTTTAACACACGTATAATTCACTGAGCGAACGAAAAAACATATCCACGTGTAGAGGAGCCTTCGTAGTGTCTGATTCAATCGTTTTATCTAGCGTTTCTTTCAAAGCGAAGAAAAAACTCCCAATTAAATAACAAGCTGCATCCTAAATATCCAACGGAGAGAGTATAGATGAATTGGCCACTCATCCCAACCTGATGGACTAGCCGGCAAACAAGTTCGCGAAAGTGTAAAACTCAATCGTATTTTTCAGTCCAGACGATATTACCAGAAGATGAGCACAGCACTTTTATCATTATTACTTGAGCTATCAAATGATAACTAATAGTCTAAAGAAGGAGCTCTGTGCTGCAAGGTGTAAAGCGCAAATCTTTTCTTTCTTTTACAGCGCTATCAAAAAAGCTGTTCCAAAAGGTAAAAAAATTTGAGTTTATACCTAAGAGAATTGAGTGGTGAGCAAAAATGCGACCTGAGACGGAAGTGGAACCCAATATCATCCATACCGCGGACGCGTGCTACACTGGACCACCGAGGTACATTAGCTCCACCACTCATTCTTCAACATCTCCATTTTAGCTTATATCTTAAGAGAAGTTTTGCCTAAACGGAAATGGAACCGTTGTTTCACCCCATACGAGGGCGCGTGCTCTAACCCGTTGTTGAGGATGAGATGCCTTTCTTTCGATTGTTTATGAGACCTCGCTCGAAAGAAAATAATATGTTTAAATATTTTGAGCCTTTCATGACTTAGCCTCATCAGTTGCACGGTTCCTTTTGTTTCAGTCTATCCTTTGTAGGGAAGACCCCTCACATATAGAGGAATCGACAACGAACAACTCACACTGCCGTAAAGTGAAAAGAAGGTCATATAGTTGAAAAGTTTTCTTGTCATAGTTCTGACAGAGAATGAAGCCTATTGAAGTTATATTCACCTTCAGCTGAGATGATAGTAGTTGCTATATAGTGAAAGTATTGCTCTACGTCATTTTTTAGTACAACAGTGTTATATAGGTTGGCACCTATGCATGGTGGTAAATGTCCTCTAGCATTCACTATACCTGCCATTCCACCGACAGCAGGTGCAATCGGTGCTTGTGGAGGTGGAGGATTCTTCTTATCGAAAACATCCTCTTTCACATTAGCTAGAGTCTGATAGTTTGGATCGTATGTTCCTAAACGAGCAAAAAGTTTGCTTACAAAAATAAGGACAGCGTAATGTTCAGGAAATAAAATAAACTAACCTGCGACTCCTCCTGCAGTAGGAGGCTTTATCGGAGGAGGTGGACCAGCATTGCTCAAAACGCTTCCTAAAAAAAATTTGAATGCTTGTGTAATTATATGTCATGGGTAGACGCATATAAAATCAGGTGTGCTAATTTACCTTCAGGACGTGCAGCAGGCGATTGATCTTTTTTCAAAAGTGTAATTATTCACAAAACGTAATAGTAAAGGATAAACATTTACGAACCTTTCCACCACATGAAACAACAAGGAATACAGTGAAGACAAGGCAAGGTACCGATGTGACCATGGAAGGGTTCCAACCCTCAACCATCACATTCGCAATTGAAATAAAAATGATTCACACTATGCCATGAAATTGTGGTATTTATCAGATCACTTGCTTGTATGATAGCTACATTTTTGAACTCAATGCCGTACGTCACCTACATTCACAAGTTCAGTGTAGAATTCATATTGATATGGTCACAACACCACCCTTCATTATACTAGGTCAGAGAAAAAGTTCCTTACTACCCGCAAAAAATTCAAATTTCAAGTTTGTTTCACACAGTATCGCCTAATGTAAATTCATGGGAATATCTCAGGAATATTTCCACAAAAAATTCCCACAACGACGCTAGTTATAGTGCGTCAAATTTTCATTTACTCTTCGGATACCAAAGATGCAAATAGACAAAACTGAGGAGAAAAGGTCATAACCTGCTCTTCGTGGAATGCTGAAGGTGTTTTGCATTTCGAACTTGTTCCGCATAGTCGCGCCATTAATGTCGAACTCTACTGTGATCAGCTGGACCGAGTCTACGATGCGTTGAAGGAAGGAAGCCGACATTGATTCCTCAAACTGGCGGCAGACTTCAGGTGTTCTGGTCTAATCCTGTCTCGACCAGGTGTTTGTTCTGTTCTTCACCGACGATATAGCATGTTGGATTTTGGAAAGAAGGACCGGTGGAACGACATATTCGTTCTCTTTCAATTCATATGACAGTAAGAGGACATGGCTAGCGAAGAAATCCGAGTAGTATTGTTGGGTAATTCTCTCCATAGCCCTTCTCGAAGCTGTAAGTGTCCCATCAGGGTATCGGAGTGCAATAATCTTGGTCTTATAGTTGGCGAAGCCTCGCTGGGCTTTGCGAATGCTCTTCACAGCTTCTGCCGCTTCTACCATAACTGCTGCTCTTCCCTCTTTAAGGTCTTCCTTTATCGCTTCTCTGCAGCGTTTCGCAAGTTCGGACGTTAAGATTCGGTTGCCTGTAGCTCATGCGATGACACGTTGATGAATCAGGTAGAGTGTCTGCGAAGACAATCGTCTCTGCGTGACCTTAGGACTCTCGGCTTTCTTAGAGCTAACTTGGAGATGTTCAACGAGTCGATCGTATTCTTCGTTGATGTTGTCGGCAACGGTATATTCTCAAGAGCCGACTAATGATTCCCAGTTTGTGGTAGTTCTGGGACTTCGTTGTTCGAATTTAACGGCTTTCTCTCCTCTCCTTGAAAAACGGAACGTTGCAAAACCTTCGATTTACTAGGATGTGGTCTATCTCGTTATGCTGCTCTCCATTGGGGAACTCCCGCGTCCATCGCTGAGAAAGAGGCTTTTGGAATTGCGATCATCATGGATGGTTTGGGTCGCCATGATACATTCAGATAGCCTCTCACCTTGTTCATTCCATTTTAGTCCGTGGGTACCTAAGTGACGTTCTTCAGACGCTCTTCTAGGTTCAGTTCACGGTCAAATTCGTTTTGACGAGGATGCCAACGCCACCGACACCTCTGCGATTGTGCGATCGCATGTTTCAAAGAACAGTTCTTCTCCGGTATCATAAACAGCGTGAAAAGGATGGCGCCTTCTCGTTTCAGCTAGGCCAATGACGTCATACCTTACTCTCCTTTCTTGAATCAATAGATCATCTACACCGTATTCGTGAACAAGGGTTCTTCCATTGTAGGCACACATCGTCATTTTAGTCCGCTTCGGTCTTGGCAGCCTAGTTTGGTCCTGACATTTTAGCAGCCTCTCCGTACTCGTCCTAGCCGATGCTACCGTACGGACGGCTCTTTTGCGGTGAGGGGAATGAGGCCCATATTTATTGCTGCTTTCAGCGTTTTGATACCAGCGTATAGCACGTATAGCTTACCACGCTCTAAACGTGGGGCTGGGTACTCACTAGTAGCTTGCCAGTCTCTCTCGGAGGAGCGGGAGGAGCTTATTTGTTGGAGGCGACTCCCAACCGCCTCCCATGTACTTCCCAGCCGCATGATTGCAGGCTTTTGGCCGACTTGACTCGTAGAAATAGAGTTTTTGTCAAGTCGGCGCTGCAGAAGCAGGGAGCTCGTCCCCTGAATCCACCTGCTTCTCTGGGAAGCACACGGTCGTTTTTGGTTCGCGTTTATTCTCCTGTCCACCACCTGGGAACGCACCACGTGCCCTCGCGACTAACCGGGCGGGATCCCTCAAAGGGGGAGGTCCGTGGGGCTGACTTTTAGGGCCCGATAAATGTGTTTCAGCCTTAAGGGTCTTATCAGTCGGGCGGTACCTCTTCAGCCAATCCTCTGGGGCGCTTCCCTGTACTATGAGTGAGCGACGATGAACATTTTACACTGCAAGTCAAGTGAAATTATCACTGAACAGAAAGTGTTGTACACTCGATTGCTTTTGGCTAGTATCTTTAATGTATCACATCTTTCGCTTCAAGTGTTTTCTTAAGACCACGTTCAAATTTCAGTATGCCAGTATAGATGTCTATATGTGAAATGCTCCTCGTCGCTCTTAGTATAGGCGACTGAGCGCCCCGAGAGTATTGGTTAAAGGCGAAAAGGTATCTCCCGACTGATGAGACTGTCAAGGTCGAAACACGTTATTTCGGGCTCTCTAGGTCAACCCCTTATAACAGGTCACATGCATGCGTCAAAAATCATTATCTGGCATACTGAAATTTGAGCGTGGTCTCAAGAAAACTTGAAACGAAATATATGTTATCAGATTATATTGTTTTTAACGAATTCTTGAAAGACGGTCAAAGTGAAGGTATGACAATTTACGTTTTACCAGCCACAAGCAATCGACTGTACAACATTGCCCGTTAGGTGATTTGTCACCTAGCGGCGAAGGTAAATATCTCGACTTCAAAATAATTTTCAAAGAAAGTGTTCAAAGCCTAAGCGAGTTTGGTACGCTAGGGCCATACACGCGTGTTTCGTAGGTCTCGCCCTCCTCGTCAGTGACCCAGGCCCACCTTTAAGCCCTGTACTGTAGCAAGGAGGGAGGCGTATGTGGCGATGACGCAATGTACAATGACACTGTGTCATCACTACTTCTCAGTCAACGGATCTCGCAGTCGATGCCATGGATTGTTTCATCAGCCGAGATCCATCGGCTGAGAAGTGGTGATGGCACAGTGTCATGGTACATAGTGCCATCACCATATACACCACATACACCACATACACCTCCCTCCTTGCTCTAGTACAGGGCTTAATGTGGGGCCTGGGTCACTGACGAGGGAGGCGAGAATCCGAAGCACACGTGTATGGCCCTGGCGTACCAACCTCGCTTAAACTTTGAATTTTCTTTTTTGAAATTGTTTTGAATGTTCATTGCGGCGTTTTGAAAACAATCGATGCCATGGATCAATTTCGACTTAAGTTCCTCCATTGAGATGATATCTCCTCGCCGAGCTGAATGAACCACAGCCACAGACGAGGCTATAATGCCGAAGCACGTCTCTTGCACTGTATGAGTGTCATAAGGGACCTCATGGAAGACCAGAATATGTTATCAGATTATATTGTTTCAAACAATGTCCTGGGAAACAGTCGAAAAGAAAGGCACTTTGCCGTATCCTTCGCAGTACATGTAGAACTTTTTGGTTGGAGCCCATTCCTATCCACATGCTAGTATTTTCTGATCTATTAACTGCAGCTATCTTAGTATAGTCTATACCACACCTTCACACGTTTGTATGAACAAGCCTGGATGAAAAGAGAAAGCATGTAGCATATCGGCACAACAGCAACACGAAGAAGTCACCATCCGTACCTGAAGAGGTCTTCACCCAACTGTTTCTCATAGAGTTACAAAATCGCTCTTTATCCGCGATTCGCCTCTTATTGGCCACCTGGTGTCATACATCTTATCATCGGATCCTTCATCGTGAGTGATTCGTATACGACAGAACCTGAATAAAATAAGTGGAAACTGAAAATGTGATGTGGTTTAATGTTTTACGCAAGCTTAACATCTTCATAAAAGGCGCTCCTGATAAGGTTTGGAATTCAAAAACTTTGCGACAATAGATTCCCTAAACAGAAAAAAATAACACCTCCACAGATATTGCTCTTGAGAAAGCACTCACTCATCATTCGTAGTAGATTAGGTATATGTCTCTGAGTAATGTGCTAATTGAAAACTACAAGTAAGAGCACTTGTGGCGTAGTGGCCAAAGGTACTCTGCGACACACACGTGGCTGACCAATCGGTGTCGATGGTTTGATCCCGTGCTCATCGCTCACCAAGCCTTCCATCTCTGGGCGAATGATAGCCAGCCGTCTGGGAGGGCAGGAGCGTTGACTTGATACATCGGTGAGCGGCCACGAGTCATTGTGAAGGCCACACATGCATTGATTCACTCTGAACGAAGCTGAAATTGCAGGCGAATGCTTGGCTCATCATTGATCAAAGCCGAGTTTTATCCTTCAAGTTAAGTCACAGGTTCCTAATTTTTTTTCTGTCGTGCCTATATTTGTTTTATCTAATTTTACATTGTGCGTATTTTATTGTGCGGATACTAGTAATTCTGTCATTTATATTCATTTACTCACATTCATCGTCTCAAAGGTCTTCGAACATTTGCGCTTTGTTTTGACGTTTCTCACCCGGAAGGCCCATCTATTTGGTTGAGCAAGAAAGTCTGAGAAAATATTGAAAATTTTCTGACATCTTTGTATCATTCTTTAATGATAGTTTACTTACATACTTTTGCTTTAATGATCCGTGTACGTCGTAAAATACTGGTTAAGCAGTCTCTTTGAAATCTCGAGGATAACTTGGCTGTGGCGCTCCATAGGGCATTCCTGTTGACTGCCAGAGAGAGTTAGGGGGTGTAGATCGGCACCACGCGCTCCGCGACGAACAAAACCACAACCACTCGGCCACGACGCCCCTACTAAAAGTTTAGTTTGTATTCATCTAGTCGTTAATTTCAGCTTCAAGATGTCGATCGAAGAGTATGATTTGCTTGTTTTGATCCGCCATTATTGGAGAAAAGGCTTACCGACTCTAAAGACCGTCGACAAGATTAATGAGGGTGAAAGTGCTGGTATGGCGACCAATTCGACAGTGGGCAGATAGTTTAAGCTAGTCAAAGGAGGCAATTTTGATCTCGACGACATGCCTCATGATGGCTGGTTCTAGATCAATATGAATTTCAAGCCACTTTGGATGGCGAGCCGTCATGAGCACAAGTAATTTGGATGAAGATCTTAGTGTTTCGCATTTCAATTCAGTGGAGCCGGAATGGTGTTTCGAGCAGATCCGGAATCTTGCAGAGCGACGGTAGAAAGTCGCAGGCAATAGTGGTCTATCCTCTGAAGAACAGTTATTGCTGTTTATAAAATCTTAAGCGGACAGCCATTGTGCATATTTAATAAGCTTAATTGGGTTTAAAATGCGATATGTGCCCAATCTAGCAAACCTGTGGACCATTAGTGGCTGACAGCAATGATAGTGGAATGTTGAAGAATCGGTGGGGGATAAGCTGTGGCCTCGATGGTGTAGTGGAAACACGCGCCTTCGCTATGAGTGAAACACGACTCCCACCAGAGGCCGAGTTTTTGTTCACTACTCATTCCTCCTAGTTATTGATGCTGTTATTGCTGATTTGGGCATAAAGATGAAACTTCGAAGAATTTCCAATAACTTTTTGCTCAACCCTAAAAGAGAAAACCGTACCAGGAATGACCACGTCGTAGTAGATACTACTCGATCAGGTTTTGAAGTGCCAGTGGCTGGTAGGCATCATTGGAGACGTCGCGGCGCGGCAGTCGCGTGCAGCAATGTGGACGAGATACGATTTTGGCAGCGTGCCAAGTCACGCCTATGCGTAGAAGCCACGCCGATGACAAGCTACGCTCTTCCGTGCCCAGTCAGTTCCCTCTTCGATGCGGCCGCGGCCGCACCCTCTTCCCCCCTCCCCCTCTCTAATGGCACGGTGGCCCCTTGACCTAAGCACGGCAAATCAATCGATGTTGACTTATAAAGTAAGTTTTCGCTCAGTTCTCAAGTTCCAATGTGTCACTAGAACTTGTAGGTTTTTTTCGTACACTTCTTTACCTCTTTATCTCTTGAGAAAAACATGCCTTTTGATTTTTTTTAGACATTTGGCAATTAGAGATTTTAAAAATGAAATAATCATTGCTCCTAAGAAAACTGAGTGGTAAATAAAAAGAATACCTAAGACGGGAGCTGAACCCGCGTTTCATTCATACCGAGGGCGCGTGCTACAACTACACCGCCCCGCCTACTCACCACTCATTCTTCAATACATCAAGTCATAAGGTTTGGTCGCGTAAACAATATCGCCTTATAAGCCCACTTGAGCTGATAGT
This sequence comes from Parelaphostrongylus tenuis, assembly GCA_019055375.1. Lineage (NCBI taxonomy): Eukaryota > Metazoa > Nematoda > Chromadorea > Rhabditida > Metastrongylidae > Parelaphostrongylus > Parelaphostrongylus tenuis. The sequence goes on along the minus strand of JAHQIW010001846.1, from coordinate 330,058 downwards.
CACTGTACTTACATAATTCTAAGATTTCTTACGTTTTTTCCTATTAATTTCTGCTAATCTGCTGATCTTACTGTGATGTAATTACTAATTTTTGCTCAGCACTCGATTCTCTTAGCAGCACTTGAAACATCATAACACTGCGAAAAAGCACGAAAAAATAAGAAATTCTGGAATCATATAAGTGCAATAGCTATCAGTATAACTGGGTTTTTAAAGCGATATTGCTTACACAATCAAACCTATTGATGATCAGTGGCTGACAGCTATGATAGTGGGATGTGGAAGAATTGGTGGAGATAAGCTGTGGCCTCGATGTAGTAGTGCTAGCACGCGCGCTCGCTGTGAATGAAACACAGGATCAACTCCCGTCCGAAGTCGCATTTTTGCTCACCACTTATTTCTCCTAGATACTGATGCTTTTATTGCTGATTTGCGCATAAAAATGAAACTTCCAAGAGTTTCCAATAACTTTTTGCTCAACCTTAGAAGAGTAAACCGTACCAGGAATGACCGCCGTCGTAGTAGATACTAGTCGCTAAGATTTAAAAGTGCCAATGGCTGGTACGCTGTATTGGAGACGTCGCAGCGCGGCAGTCGAGTGCGGCAGTGTGGACGAAATACGGCATTTTGGCAGCGTGCCAGTTCATGCCTATGCGTAGAAGCCACACCTGTGACAGTCGCCCCTTTCCCCAACTCTCTAGTGGCACGGTGGCCCCTTGACCTACACACGACAAACCAATTAATACTATTTTATAAAGTAAGTTTTCGCTCAGTTCTTGAGTTTTAATGTGTCACTAGAACTTGTTGGTTTTTTCGTACACTTCCTTGCCAGGGGTTTTGATTTCTCAAAGTTCTTCTTTAGTTATTCGTGGCCGGTCTATACGGCGGTCCGCCTGATATGCCGGAGTCAACACGGGCCGCAGTGTGAGTTTGGTGTTTATTATGAACAATGCTAGGTGAATTATTGATTGGTGAGATCACTAAAAATCGCTAATTCAAATGTTATTCCGTTGTAAACCGAATCAAGAGACAGTTGTTGTGTTTACTGTCTTCGTCCCATTTTCGATTATATCCTCGTTAAGAATTTTGGAAGGGTCGTTTTTTGTTACCCACAGCCTATTTCGACACCCGAGGAAAAATGCATCTGGTCATTGTCCATTATGAGGCGACCAATGAAAAACTGATCTCATTCGCTGGACAAGAATTTTTCATAGAAGTGTTAGTAATCATTCGAAATCTTAAATCTCTGGCTAAAGCCATACGCGGCCGGCTTTTCAAAACACCCGTTTATAACGCTATAAAATCTAGAATAAAATTATGTTTCACATGACCACGCGTTTTTTCTTATCTCGTTTGTGTTTCGCTGGACAAAACTCTTTCCGTAAAGTGCTAGTACTCATTCGATAGCACAAGTTTCGAGGAACTCAAAAATATGTTGATGTTTGGAAAAGCTATTTGATAGCGCTGTAGGAAAAAAGTTAAGTTTTGTGCTCTCCACCTTGTCGGGCAGAGCTCTTTCTTTGGAGTATTAGTAGTCATTCGATAGAGTAAGTTTCAATGATTCAAAAGCTGTTCTAATTTTTTGGAAACACTGTTAGCAGGGAAAGAGGACTGAGATGTGGTATGCAACTTGTTACTCAATTGAGAATTTTTTTCCGCCTTGAAACGAACTCCAGATAAAGCGATTGACTCAGTCACTACGAAGTTCCTCTAGGCGAAGATAAGCTTTTCGTGCTTTTACAAAATGGCCCATTCTCCCAACCCGATGGACTAGCCGGCAAACAAGTTTGCGAAAGTGCAAAACTCGATCGTATTTTTCAGGCTAAACGATATTTCCAGAAAATGAGTACAGCACTGAAATCATTGATACTTGAGCTACCAAATGATAGTTAATAGTTCAAAGAAAGAGCTCTGTGCGGCGCGATGTAAAGCACAAATTTTTTCTTTCTCTTACAGCGTTATCAAAAATGCTGTTTCAAGATGTAAATACATTTTGAGTTTATACCGAAGAGAACTGAGTGGTGAGCAAAGATACGACTTGAGACGAGGATGGAACCCACATTTTATCCTTACCGGAGACGCGTGCTACCACTACACGACCGAGGTACACTAGCTCCACTACTCATTCTTTAACATCTCCATGTTAGCTTATATCTCATGAAAAGTTATGCGTCAAATGGGACTCGAACCGATGTTTCACCCCATACGAGGGCGCGTGCTCTAACCCGTTGCTGAAGATGAGATGCCTTTCTTTCGACTGTTTATGAAACCTCGCTCGAAAGAAAATAATATGATTACATATTTTGAGCCTTTCATGAGGTCTTCTATGGCACTTATATAGTGCAAGGCACATGTTTTGACCTTAGCCTCGTCAGTTGCACGGTTCCTTTCGTTTCAGCCTCTCCCTTATAGGGAAGACCCCTCACATATAGAGGAATCGACAACGAACAACTCACACTACCGTAAGGTGAAAAGAAGATCATATAGTTGCGAAGTTTTCTTGTCATAGTTCTGACTGAGAATTAAGCCTGTTGAAGCTATATTTATCTTCAATTGAGATGATAGCAGTTGCTATATAGTGAAAATATTGCTCCACGTCATTTTTCAGGACAATAATGTATTATAGGTTGGCACCCGTGCATGGTGGCAGATGTCCTCTAGCATTCACTATACCTGCCATTCCACCGACAGCGGGTGCAATCGGTGCTTGTGGAGGTGGAGGATTCTTCCTATCGAAAACATCCTCTTTCACATTAGCTAGAGTCTGATAGTTTGGATCATATGTTCCTAAACGAGCAAAAATTTTCTCTACAAAAATACGGACAGCGTATTGTTCAGGAAATAAAATGAACTAATCTGCGACTCCTCCTGCAGTAGGAGGCTTTATCGGAGGAGGTGGACCACCATTGTTCAAAACGCTTCCTGAAAAGAGTTTCCGAATGCTTGTGTATTTATATGTCATGGGAAGACGCATATAAAATCAGGTGTGCTAATCCACCTCCAGGACGTGCAGCAGGCGATTGATCTTTTTTTAAAAGTGGAATTATTTATAAATCGTAATAGTAAAGGATACTCATTAACCAACCTTCCCACCACTTAATCAATAAGGAATACAGTGAAGACAAGGCAAGGTATCGAAGTGACCATGGAAGGATTCCACCCCTCGACAATCACAATCGCAATTGAAATAGAAAGTGATTCACACTATGCCATGAAATTGCGGTATTTATCAGTTCCAGCAACTCGCCGTATAACATTAAGGCGCTATTCCAGGTTCCGAAAGTAAAATAGACTGTAGAACAAGCTAGGTGAATTACGACAGTCTTAATTAATTTGATAAAAAGCCTTTATTTGTTACAGTTTTCTTCATAAAAGCCATATAAAAAGCACATGAGTGCAGAGGTCATGCTAATATATGAGACGATGTCTCAATACGACGTCATTGGACTGATCTAGACATCGAGTCAGGAGCACCATTGAATCAAACAGATGTTCTTCTATAAAACCCGCGTAATGAGGGGATTCTTGACCAATATGATTACGAGGATGAACAGTAGGTGCGAAGGGTTGAATTGCTATTTATTCTATTTAATTTTATATTGCGCGTACTTTTATAGCGCGGATACTAGTAATTCTGCCATTTATATTCGTTTACTCACATTCATCGTTTCAAAGATCTTCGAACAATTCTGAAAGATTCTTGAAAATTTTTTGGCATCTTTGTACCATTCCTTAATGATAGTTTACTTACTTACTTCTGCTATACTGATCCGTCTTCACGGTGTGTTTTTCACTGTGCGGATCTCAATACTTCTAGCATTATAATTGTTTTTCCGTCTTCTTCTTGAACTTTGTAGAATACTGGTTAAGCGAGTCTCTTTGCAGTCTTGAGGATGACCTGGCTGTGGCGCTCCACAGGGCGTTGTTGTTGACTGCCAGAAAGAATTAGGGAATGGAGCTCGGCTCCCACGTGCACGACGACTAACATAATAACCACTCGGCCACGGCGCCCCTATTAATGGTTTAGTTTGTACTCGTCTAGTCATTAATTTCTGCTCCAAGAAGTCGAGCGAAGAGTATGATCTGCGCATGTTGTTCCTCCATTATTGGAGAAAAAGCTTAACGATTCTAAAGGCCGTCGACAAGATCAATGAGGGTGAAAGTGCTGGTATGGCGACAAAATCGACTGTGGGCAGATGGTTTAAGCTATTCAAAGAAGGCAATTTTGATCTCGATGACATGGTTATGTCTGGACAATGGTTTTTGATCAAAGTGATTTTCAAGGCACTTTGGATGCTAAGCCTTCATCGAGCAACAGTGATTTAGCTGAAGAGCTTTGTTTTAGAATTTCGACTCAGTGGAGCCGTAATGGTGCTTTGATCAAATCCGGAATCATGCAGAGCGACGGCAGAAAGTCATGTACAATGGTGGTCTATCCTCTGAAGAACAATTGTTGTTGTTAACATAATCTTTAGCAGACAGTCACTATGCATATATAATAAGCTTGATTGGATTTAGAATGCAATATTTGCACACCTCACCAAACCTGTTTTGACGGTTAGTGGCTGACAACTATGATAGTGGGTTGTTGAAGAATCGGTGGGGATAAGTTGTGGTCCCGATAGTGCAGTGGTAGCACGTGCACTCGGTATGAGTGAAACGCGGGTTCGACTCCCGACCGAGCCCGAGTTTTTGCTCATCACTTGTTTCTGTTAGTTATCGATGCTTTTATCGCTGATTTCCGCATAAAAGCGAAAATAACTCTTTGCTCAACCCTAGAAGAGTAAACCGTACCAGGAATGACCGTCGTAGTAGATACGAGTCGATCAGGTTTCAAGGTGCCAGTAGCTGATATGCATCATAGGAGACGTTGCAGCGCGGCGGTCGCATGCGGCAGCCTGACGAGATACGGCATTTTGGCAGCGTGCCAAGTCATGTCCATGCGTAGAAGCCACGCCGGTGATAAATGACACTCTTCCGTGCCGCAGTCAGTTTCCTCTTCGCTGCGGCTGCGGCCGTCCCCTCTTCCCCTCTTCCCCTCTTCCCCGCTCTAATGGCACGATGACCCCTTGACCTAAGCACGGCAAATCAATCGATACTAATTTATAAAGTAAGTTTTCGCTCAGTTCTTAAGTTTCAATGTGTCACTAGGACTTGTTTGTTTTTTCGTACACTTCTTTAACTGTTTATTTTTTGAGAAAAACACGCCTTTTAATTTTTGTAGAGTTTTGAAAGTTAGAGATTTTAAAAATGAAATAATCATTACTCCTAGGAAAACTGAGTGGTAAGTAAAAAGAATACCTAAGGCGGGAGCTGAACTCGCGTTTCATTCATACCGAGGGCGCGTGCAACAACTACACCACAGAGGCCACCGCTTACTCACTACTCATTCTTCAATATCTCACTATTATTGCTATCAGCCACCAACTTTCATAGAGTTTGGTCGCGTAAACAATATCGCCCTATAAGCCCACTTGAGCTGACAGCCACTGTACTTACATAATTCTAAGATTTCTTACGTTTTACCTATTAATTTTTGCTAATTTGCTGATTTTGCTGTGATGTAATTACTAATTTTTGCTCAGCACTCGATTCTCTTAGCAGCACTTGAAACATCATAACACTGAAAAAGCACGAAAAAATAAGAAATTCTGGAATCATATAAGTGCAATAGCTATCAGCATAACTGGGTTTTTTAAGCGATATTGCTTACACAATCAAACCTATTGATGATCAGTGGCTGACAGCTATGATAGTGGGATGTGGAAGAATTGGTGGAGATAAGCTGTGGCCTCGATGGTGTAGTGGCAGCACGCACGCACGCTATGAGTGAAACACAGGTTCAACTCCCGTCCGAGGTCGGATTTCTGCTCATCACTCATTTCTCTTACTTATTGATGCTTTTATTGTTAATTTGCGCATAAAAATGAAACTTCCAAGAATTTCCAGTAACTTTTTGCTCAACCCTAGAAGAGTAAACCGTACCAGGAATGACCGCCGTCGTAGTAGATACTAGTCGCTTAGGTTTTAAAGTGCCAGTGGCTGGTATGCTTTATTGAAGACGTCGCAGCGCGGCAGTCGCGTGCGGCATTGTGGACGAAATACGGCATTTCGGCAGCGTGCCAAGTCATGCCTATGCGTAGAAGCCACACCGATGACAGTCGCCCCCTCCGCAGCGCTCTAATGGCACGGTAGCCCCTTGACCTACGCACGGCAAATTGATCAATACTATTTTATAAAGTAATTTTTCGCTCAGTTCTTAAGTTTTAATGTGTCACTAGGACTTGTTGGTTTTTTCGTACACTTCCTTACCAGGAGTTTTGTTTTCTCAGAGTTCTTCTTTAGTTATTCGCATGGCCGGTCTAGACGACGGTCTCGCCTGATATGCCGGAGTCAACACGGGCCGCAGTGTGAGTTTGGTGTTTAGATTATGAACAATGCTAGGTGCATTATTGATTTGTGCGATCACTAAAAATCGCTAATTCGAATGTTATTCCATTGTAAACCGAGTTCAGAGACAGTTGTTGTGTTTGTTGCCTTGGTCTGATTTTCGATTATATCCTCGTTGAGAATTTTGGGTGGATCGTTTTCCGTTACCCGCAGCCTCCTTTGACACCTAGGGAAAATTGCATCTGGTCATTGTCCATTATTAGGCGACCAACGATAAACTGATCTCATTCGCTGGACAAGAATTTTTCATAGAAATGTTTGTAATCTTTCGATAACTCAAATCTCTGGCTAAAACCATACTTAGCCGGCCTTTCAAAAACACCCCCTTTGTAATACTATAAAATCTAGAATAAAATTATGTTTTACACGACCACGCGTTTTTTCTTTCTTATCTCGCTTATGTTTCACTGGACAAAACTCGTTCCGTAGAGTGCTAGTACTCATTCGATAGCACAAGTTTCGAAAAACTCAACATATGTTGATGTTCGGAAAAGCTATTTGATAGCGCTGTTGGAGAAAGTAAAGTTTTGTGCTTTCCACCTTGTCGGACAAAGCTACATCTTTAGACTATTACTAGTCATTCGATAGCGTAAGTTTCAATGATCCCAAAGCTGTGCTTATTTCTTGGAAACATCGTTAGCAAGGAAAAGAGGATCGAGATGTGGCATGCAACTCGTTACTCAATTGGGAATTTTTTTCCGCTTTGAAACGAACTCCAGATAAAGCGATTGACTCAGACACTACGAAGTTCCTCTAGACGATGATAAGCTTTTCGTGCTTTTAGAGAATTGCATACGTGATAAAAATGAAGGCGAATGACGGGTGTCGAATACAATTTTTATTCTGGATGCAACAGCGTTATGAAACAGTTTTTTGGAAACCGGTGATGTGGAGCTTTAGCCAGTAATCTAAGCTTTCCAATGTTACTAATACTTCTATGAAAAATTCTTTTCCACCGAATGAGATCAGTTTTTTATTTGTCGCCTCATAATGGACAAGTACAGTGCATTTTTTAGTTTTTTTTCTAAGTTAGGAATCACTCAATAGCTTGAATAAAAGGAATCTGAGTGATGTATTTCATTTTCAAGATGGCTTAATAACTGCGTTGTAACAGTAGAAATAAAATTACGTTTCCCATTCAAACGTTTCTCGCTGAACGAAGCTTTTTCTTTGAACTTTTGATAGCCGTTTCACAGCTTAGATTTCCACAATTCCAATTATGCTATTCGTTTTCCAAAGAACTTTTTGCGCTGTAGCTGCCTGATAAAGATTTTTTTTTTGAATTTGATTAATTTCCATCATCTGCACCTTTTTCGATCTCTTGAGAATAACACGCCTTTAGATTTTTCAGAGTTTTGACAATTAGCGATTTTGAAAATAAAATAATCATTACCCCCAAGAAAAATTGAGTGGTAAGCAAAAAGAATACCTGAGCTGGGAATTGAACCCGCATTTCATTCATACCGGGGCCGCGTGCTACAGCTACACCACGGAAGCCACCGCTTACTCACTACTCATTCTTCAATATCTCACTATTATAGCTATCAGCCACCAACTGTCATAGGGCTTGGTCGCGTAAACAATATCGCCCTATAAGCCCACTTAAGCAGACAGCCACTGTACTTACATAATTCAAAGATTTCTTACGTTTTTCCTATTTCTGTTAATTTACAATTTTTGCTGTGATGTAACTGCTAATTTTTGCTCAGCACTCGATTCTCTTAGATGCACTTGAAACATCATAACACTGCGAAAAAGCATAAGAAGTCTTGGAATTATTTAAGTGCAATAGCTATCAGCATAAGTGGCTTTTTAGAGCTGTATTGCTTACCCAACCAAACCTGTTGTTGGGTGGTGGCTGATAGCTATAATAGAAAAATAGTGAAGAATGAGTAGCGAGTTTGCGGTAGCCTCGGTGGTGTAGTGGTAACAGGCGTCCCCGTAATGAATGAGAAACACTGGTTCGAGTCCACCGTGAGGTGTGAATTTTTGCTTACCACTGAGTTCTCTTATTAGTATTTGAAACATTATAAACACCGCGAAAAAGCAGTAAAAACGTAAGATATCTTAAAATAATCATGAGTACTTTTGATTTAAGCTATCGAATGATTACTCAAATTTTGAAAACAATCAAAAAATGATTACGTGATCACATGTTTCGAGCTGTTTGTTATGAGGTGTGATATGGGCACATATAAAGTAATGAACAGGCGCCTGTTTCGTTTTTCCAGACTTCTCTCTAGCACAGTTTCCCTTGATTCAGCCGATACCTTGAGATGTACCGCCATGTAGAGGAATCGCCGCCGAATAGCCGGGCTGAACCGGAGAAAACTGTGCTGGTGTGGAGTCCGGAAGGACGAAACAGGCGCCTGTCTAGCACTTTTTAAGTGCCCATATCAGATTTCATAAGAACCGGCCCAAAACATGTTATCCTATTAGCAGATTATTGTGTTGAGCGAGGTCTATGTAATCGGTCGATCGTTGGGTATGATTCATTCAACCAAAAAGTGCGTTTTTTCAAGAGGTCTAATATGGTACGGGTAACGGAGAAGTCCCGAATCTTGCCAACATATATGTTCTGAACGAAGAAACTGTCAAACCTGTTGGAAATGGGATTATTTTTATTTGACCGCCTTTAGCGATGGTATGATGTTCTAGTATACCCAGTGGTGTAGAGTGTTGTGCAAAACTTTCGTGTTAGGTGGATTATCGGTGTCCGATATCAGTCAGCAATAGTGGGTTCAGTGTCGATACCGACTCCCACCCGAGACCGCTGACGGTTGCTTGCTGACAGATAGATGCGTTGTAGCGTAGAAAGAGCTGTGCCAAAACGGGCGTCGGGAGTGCAATGTTCGAGCACGCGCCCGGATAGGGTGAAATGCGGGTTCGAATCCCAGGTGACACAAAAGCTCTGCATATCACTCTACACCACTTCTTAAAAGCTTATTAGACGTCCCGACAAACTAAAGCGCGATGCAATGTAGACCTTGAACTTGAATAATATTGAGTTGGAAACTAGGTTTTACATACTTTTATTGTTATTTTTATTTATTTGCAACGAATTTATCTCTTCATCTTTTTCATCGTGCTTGATGCCGTTCGAATGCTTGTGATCTTGAGATTCTGAATGTTGAAACCAATTTATTTTTTGTGGCACATATAATGATTACAGGTGCTTTATTATATCGTCAACTTTGACAAAGCGTTTTACTTCCAATGAATGTTGCAAAATTTCGTAAAAATCTAGCTGAAAAACTGGTATCGAGCGTAGAGCGATACAATGACAGTGTGATGCTTTTTGATGAATATAGGTTTTTGTTACTCTTAAAACCGGTTTAATCTTCAGTAAATGGATAATTAGACTTAAGTAAGGCTATTTTTTGGTTGAAACATGATGAATCAATTACAAAACATTGAATTGTTTGTCAAAAATAGTACAGCGTATCGTAATACGATGCCTCTTCATTGATAATTCGGAACATCGTTTTACCATTAGAGACTATAGGAGATGAGATTTACACAGAAGCGTAGAAGAGGCTTTACTATGTGGTTTATAGGTGATAACTTCTTATATCATCTACTTAGATCCCAATTTTAACATTATCCATCGCTGCAACCTTTGTTGCTGATCACGTGCACAGGCTTTGCTTTCTCTACTTATTTTTTTTTTCTTCACAAGTCTCTTCATAGACCAAGCTAAATATCAAAATCGGCCTTTCTTGAGCACAAGCGGCTTCAAACACTTAGACTCAATAAAAAGAAACAAGTGTAAATGAATGTTTTATGATGGTTGGGAATTTGTTCTTAAGGAAATATGTGGTTTTTTGTGAATCATAGGAGGTTTTTTCGACACATGGCATTCTTTCTACTAACAATCTTTATCGTGATGTTCCATCGTTCAGTAATGATAATATCTCCATGAAAGCTAGATTAGCCTGATAACTTCGCACTAATAAATTACTGCATGCGCCGTAGAAAACCCATACACGCGGCGGGAGACGTAGGGAATGATGGCAAACATCCCTTTGCGGGCGGCGCCATTTTCGGCCGGCGGGCGGCTCCGACGGCCACGAAGAGAGCTTGCCGGTGCCTGCTCCAAGGCTAATGTGGTAGTTCTCTAATGAAAGTATCACCTGTATCACCTGTCGTCCCGTTGATCGTCGAGTGACTCGAGCGGGTACCAGCAACTCTTCCATTTTCCCCTATCGCGTGCAAGAGTAGCCCAGTGGGTCCTCCTTGCTCTAGGAATTCGCTGAGCATCATATCTTTCTTCCATCGCTTTCGTGAAGAAATCGGACCAACGGGTCAGTGGTCTTCCTTTAGAGCGCTTGACGTCCCGAGGAATCCAGTCGGTAACGGCTCTCGTCCATCGGTTGTCGTTGAAGCGCATCACGTGTCCGGCCCACCTTATTTTCGATATCCTGGCGTGTAGAACGGCGTCTCTGATTTTCGATCGTTGACGTAGGTCGGAAGTTCGGATCCTTTGTCTCATTTGCGAAATACGAGATACTCCTAGCATCGACCTTTCGACTGCGCGTTCGATAACGGCAAGTGATCTTTCATCCTGCTTACGTAGTGACCAGGTTTCTGCTGCATACGTTAGGGCAGGGATAATTGTCGAGTCGAAAAGGTGGGCACGGAGTCGGATGTTCTTTGTCCTCTTCACTACATCTTCGATGCTCTTAAACGTTCCCCAAGCCGCTCGTTTCCTCCTGCTCAACTCTGGGGCTAGGTCGTTCATCATGTTGATTTCACGACCTAAATAGATGTAACTGGAGCATTCGGAAATTGTCGTTCCGTTGAGCGTGAATGGGGCATTAGAAACCCATCCGTTCCTCATGAACATTGTTTTCGTTAGATTCAGTTGAAGACCGATCTTTCCACAGGCGTTATCGAAATCAGTCAACATTCGTTCCGCTTGGCTGATGTTTGGTGTTATGAGAACGATATCGTCAGCAAAGCGAAGATGGTTTAAGTGTCGACCGTCAGTTTTCACTCCCATTTCGTCCCATTCTAATGTTCTCATGACGTTTTGTAGGGTGGCAGTGAATAGTTTTGGCGATATTGTATGAAAGTAGTGTCAATAAATGGTCAGATACGGTAGAATAGACCTCCATAAGGTTATTTTCATTAGAAATACCGTAGTTGCTCCATTCATAATTTACACTTCCAAATAACAAGCCAAGCATTCATGAAAAGACTATATTTAGAAGCCCTATCGAACACTACGATATTTTATTCATTGTCTCGTCTATGTATATTTATACTTTATTTATTCTCTTATTTTTTTATACTTACCTAAAATTCAATCAAATTTATCTTCTGTTTCTTTCTTCTTTCCGTATAATTTATTGCATGAAGTGCAGAAGATTGATCATACTGACTTAAAATTGGAAAACAGTGAGTTCGCAAAAAATAGTGCTGCTTGTTGCATGCGATCCGACTTCATCGATAATTCTTGATATTTTTGATTATATTCACATTTCTCAGATCAGTGCAGAATTTCGTTCAAATTTTCTAATCATAGCTATGGTATGCGAAGAAGAGACGGAGGTATAGCGGTTCTTTCCCGTCCTCTCCACCCTGTTTGAGCTCTTTGGTAGGAGCGTATAAAACGTTTGAGTAGTCATTAGATAGCTGAAATCAAGTGAATTTGAACAATATATTTTATTTCTCAGTTGGCCTATTTTCTTCGCTGTAGCAGTCGAAAAACATTTTGTTTCGTATTCAAGCATTTCTCGCTAGATAAAGCTTTTTTCATAAGCAATTGATTATCATTAGATAGGGGAAAATCTCAGCGATTTCAACGGTATATTTAGTTTTGATAAAGGACTTTTCAGAGTGTTGTAACGGCCAATAGAAGATTAGATTTCCCAAATTTGGATAATTCTTAATGTCCGCATCCTGTTTTCACTTCTTAGAAAAGACGCATTTTCTGATTTTTGTCAAGGTTATATCAACCATTCGATAGTCTAAATTTTGGAAATTTTGATGGTGTACTTCACTCTTAAAATGACTTCCCTATTGCGCTCTAACAGTAAGTCGATATCTTTCACACTTAGGTATTTCCCCACTGAAGTTAGCTTTTTCGCTGGACTTCTAACATGTCTTCGATAGCTCAAGTCTTGACGATTCCCAAAGTGACTTTGTTTTGGAAAGGAACCCTTTATTGTACTGTAACAGTCAAAAGAAGATTACGTTTCGTAGTTAGTTGATGTGCTGCTAAAGGCACGGTGACTTGAGACCAATTTCGCTATATCCCACCCTTTGGAGTGCGAAACCCAATCTTCTTTTGACTACCACAGCTCACTAAGGAGTTCTCTCAAAAAAGACTATGTCTTTGATATCACTTAGATTTCCACTATTGAATGGTTATTATTTGTTCATAAAAAACTTCATCCGGCGAGAATTCCTTAAATGTGAAACAACATTTAATTTCGACTGTTACAGCGCAAAAAAACAAGCAGTTTGAGAAGCAACATACACCATTGAAGTTTACTTGATTTCATTCATCGAATGAATACGACTAATGTAGTGGACTTGATGTCTTTTCTAGAATAAATCAAATTTTCACCATCGCAATTCTTAAAATCTGATTGCATGTGGTAGAATTCTTTTCCAAAAGTAAGGATTTTCACGAGTTAAGCGTTATTCTTCTTAGAAATATGTTCACGATAGTTCTATAAATGATATTTCAAATTCTTTTTAGTGTGAAATCTATGAGAATCAAGATATAACTATATAATTCCAGTTATCCGCTTTCAGTTAGAAAAATTGGATGTCTATTGCAAAATGTCATCTTTTATTTTTTATTTAGAAGGTACTGTGGGATTATTTTCAAACAACAAGCTTGATATCACAGTTAGAATTTCTCAAGCTATTTATTGACCGCAAAAACATCAAGAAGGTATAAAAAATTGCCCAACAACAGCTGGGAATATAATCCTATTCGTAAGTGTGTGGTTTTTCTTTTTGAAAAGGGAAAAATTTTGAGCGGCATTAGCGTTAATCTTGCCGAAATCATTCATACAGAAGTCTTATCAGTGATTTCTCATCGTTTTTGATAATAATGTTTCCTTGAGAACTCAATTAACTCGAACTGTATTGGTGCACGCACCATTTTTCGTAGCCCGTCCGAACAGCGCGGAGTGTCATATTGACCCTTATCGTCCGCAAAGTAATATACATGTGGTTTGAGGCTCAAGGGGTTAGAGGAGGTATGGAGCATCCGGCCTTGTTGTTCAGCAATGTATCAGTATTGAAACAATTAGGTTTGGCAGATGTTGGAATACCTTTCGACGTTTGATTATAATTATCTTGTATTGTTAGTGAAGCTGGAAAATGCAGTCTAGACAGTATATCATCAGTATCAAAAGCGAGTTGCTCAATAAAGAGGTGTCATGGAATTAAGGCAATCTTGTATTTGATCGCAACGCAAGATGATTGTTTGTCGTGAGAATGCCCTCTTAGTATCAGGAATGAGACATAAATGACGGAGAACTCAGTTATGTACATGAGTTTGAGACTGTTGTGTTGTTGTCAAGTTATCGCCATCCCACTGAACCACTTCAATCAGTTAAGCCTTTGTGGTCTGTGGAGAGTCTTTTGATTTTCTACCCGTTGAGAACCGTGTTGATTTCATGCGAGGCAGGCGGCGGACGGCGGGATCGCGCTGCGAATGCAGCACACTACAATGGCAGTGTGGTGAATTTCTCATGAAATTTGGTTTCTATTGAAACTAAATGGTGTTTAATCGTCGCTGAATAGATTACTTTGCTGGGAAAGACTTCAAAAAGGCTTTTAGGTTGAAGCATGTCAAAACAACTACAAAATCCGTCTGTCTATGATACTGCATATTACAACACGGAGTCACTTCCTAATAATTTGAAGAAATTCTATATTATTGGTGGATTTCATGAGCTGAAACCTCTATAGTGATATGAAAGAGCTATAGACTAATGTATTAGTTTAATAACTATTTGTGCATCCACTTACACTCCAATGTGAACATTAATCTTCTTTGCAACCTGCAGATGCGTTTTTTTCAAAGAGGTACGTTTTGTACTGAAAAGTAGAGATTTTCAACACTAATTAGAGATTTTTTCTTCTAAATCTGTGGGTTCTTCTTCGTTAGACATCATATGACGAAGAAACGATCCTTCTCGTTGGACAAGAACTTTTCATATGAATGTCGTCAATCATTCGAAAGCTTAAATCTCTGGCTAATGCCGTACCTCGAAGTTTTTCAAAACCACCCTTTATAGCGCTGTTAATCTCGAAATGCTTATATGTTTTACATCGGCAGCGCAACTTTATTATTACTTCGCTCGAGGCAGTAAAGCTTATTCTCATGTAGAGGAATTCTCGTAATATCAGAGTCATACGATTAACGCGGAGTTTTCTTCGAAGCTGAGAAAAAAGCCTAATTGATTAACAAAATGCGCACACCACGTGTAACGTGCCAACGCCTACTGCAATTGATCAATGGCGGGCCGCCGCATCAAATCTACGGCAACCCACTCACCCAACTAGCCGCTAAACAAGTGGGCTAGGATGTGAAACTCGATTTTATTTCCTCTGTTACACTGCAGTGGAACAGTTTTTCCAGAAAAGAAGCACAGCGTTGGAATTGTGGAAACTAACGCTATCGAATGATCAATAGTTCAAAGGAGGAGCTCTGTTCTGCGATTAATACTTAGGTCTTAAACAAAAATGTTTCCTGATAATCACATAACTTGCTTCGAACCTTTTGTGAGATCTGGTATGGAACTTATACAGTACTGGGCGGGTCCGTTTCACCCTTGTAGGCTCATCAGTAGCACAGTTCATTCGCGTAACAAAACAAATTGTGTGATTATCAGATTTATATTTGTTGAGCGAGCTCTATAGAAGCAGTCGAATTGAGAGACAAATGTTTTCCTTTCGCTGAACCGTTAATGAAAGACTTTTTCAAAAAACGGCCATGTACGGCACTAATCAGATATTCAAGAATATTACTAACACTTCTATGAAAAGTTGTTTTCCTATGAGTGGGATCGTTTTTTCATCTCGTGTCGTCTAATGAAGAAGTACCAATATGTGAAAAGTCCTTCCAATGATGATGTAATTTTTGATGGTAAGAAAAACCCACTTCGAATTGATGTATAAAAACGAAATGAAAGTTCGCTGTTAAGTTGAAACGTCGCGTTTCCAAAGCGAAACGTAATCTCCTCTGCATTAATAGAAAGTACTATAAAAATCTTTTCAAATATCCATTCAGCACTAAAATTCCTTGCAATTTCGAGCTATATAATGTACTAATAGTTAAGTGGAAAGCTCTTCCCTGGAAAAACATAAAGACGACAAAATTTCCTCAAGGCTGAGGCAAATATGTTTCTTTCTAGAAGACTCTGATTTTCTGTTGAACCAGGAAATTTTTACTCATATCTTGGCTTCGTATAATAAAGAAAACTCTTCATAGCAGTCTCTTTTGTTGAATTCGATCCTTTGATAATGATGCCCTCTTAGAACCCTGAGTTTGTCAGATACCTTTCCACATTTCCATTGCTGCGTACGGAAATAGAAAATTCCTGCCGCGCGCGTGGGGAACCGTGGTCTATTTTCCAATATCACCTGTCGTGCCGTTGAACTTCGAGTGACTCGAGCGGGCACCAGCAGCACTTCCATTATTTCCATCGCGTGCAGGAGTAGCTCATGGGTCATCCTCGCTCTAGGGATCGCTGAGCATCATATCTTTCTTTTAGGCTTTTCGTGGAGAAATTGGACCATTGCCGCGGTGGTCCTCCTGTTTAGTGCTTGAATCTCGAGGAATCAACCCGGAAAAGGCTCTCGCCCAGCGGTTGTCGTTGAAGCACAACACGTATCCTGCTTACCTTATTTTCGATAACCTGACTTGTAGGACAGCATTCTTGACCTTCGACCGATGATGCAGGTCAGAGTTTTCGGATTCTTTTCCTTATTTTCGAGATACGGGATACTCTTAGCATCGGCATCTCGACTGCGCTTTCAATAACGCCAAGTGATCTTTCACCTACCTACATAGTGACCAGTTTTTCTCTTCATACCTTAGGGCAGCGAAAACCGCCTAGTCGAACAAGTGTTCACGGAGTTGGACGCTCGACGCTTTCTTCACTACGTCTTCGGCTCTTAAACGCTCCTCAAGCCGCTTGTTTCCTCCTACTCTACTTAGAAGTTAGGTCGTTCATCATGTTGACTTCGCAACTTAGATAGACGTAAAGGGACCATCCGGAGATGTTCGTTTCGTTGAACGTGAATGCGGCATTCAAAACCCATCCATTCCTCATGCACATCGTTTTCGTTAGATTAAGTCGAAGACCAATCTTTCCACGGTTGATGTCGAAATCGGTCAACAGTCGCGCCGCCTATCTATGCTTGGTGTAATAATGACGACGTTATCAACAAATCTGAGATGATTTAACTGTTCATCGTCGATTTTCACTCCCATATCATCCCATTCTAGTGTCCGCATGACGTTTAAGAGGGTGACATTGAATAATTTTGGCGCGATTGTATCGCCTTGTCGAATCTCTATTCTTAAATAGATATTAATATCGTCATAGAATTGCGAAGTTATGGTTGTGAATTTTTCTTATAATTCACGAAGGATCGTTAATTACCGAGTAGAGAAGCCTTGGATGTCCAGAGCCTCTATGATCGCTTCTGTTTCTACTGAATCAAAGGCTTTTTCCAAATCGACTAGAGTGAAATAGAGCGGTCTTTTACTTTCTCGAAACTTCAGTGAGCCTTGTGATCGTGCAAATGTTTCTACGGTACTGGATCCTTTTCGGAACCCTGCTTGTTCGCATGACTGTCCTTCGTCCAGTGACCTGTCAGTCTTGTTTAAGATGATTCGAGTGAGGAGATTATAGACAATGGACAGCAAGCAGATTGGGCGATAGTTCCCTATGTCGTGAATGTCTCCCTTTTTGAACAGCAACACGGTCTTGCTTTTTTCCGTCCACTGAAACCTTCCATTCTGGCAGTTAAGAGTGGAGAGCCGAGTCAGGATATTGATGAAAACTGGCAGTGAGTTCTTCTTGAGTTCTGGTCTAATGCTGTCTGGATTGGGTGTTCTTCTGTTTTTCACCGGCGATATAGCATGTCGGATTTTGGAAGAGAGGACTGGTAGAACGACAGATTCATCCTTTTTCTATTTATATGACGGTAAGAGGACATTTTTAGCGAAGAGATCCGAGTAGTAATGGTGGATGATTTTCCCATTGCCCTTTTAGAAGCTGTTAGTGTCCCGTCAGCGTCGGAGTGCGGTCATCTTGGTCTTGTAATTGGTGAAGCTTTGCTGGGCTTCACGATTGCTCTTCCCAGCTCCTGCAGCTTTCGGTATAACTGCTGCTCGCCCTCTTTGAGGTCTTTTCTTATCGCTTCTCTGCAGCGTTTCACAGGTTTTCACGTGAGGATTCGATTGCCTGTAGCTCATGCGATTCCACGTTGACGTATCAGTTTGAGTGTTTGCGGAGACAAGCGTCTTTGCGTCTTTTCTTCAACTTCAGGACTTTCGGCTATCATAGCGCTAACGTGAAGATGTTAAATGAGCCGGTCGTATACTCGCCGATGTTGTCAACAAGAATATCTTCCCATAAACCGGCTAATGTCTTGAATACGTCCCAGTTTATGATTGTTCTTTGATTTCGTTGCTTAAATTTCGCTGTTTTCTCGCCTTTCCGCAAAAAATGAGACTTTGCGCGAACAAGATGATTCCGTGTAGAACTTAGAAGCAGCAGCGACATCGTCAAGCAAAGCCTTCGATTTACTAAGATGTGATCTACTTCGTTAAGAAAATCTCCACAAAGATACTCCCACCTTCACCGTTGAGAGAGTGGCTTTTGGAATTGTGATTTACCATGAATGGTTTTGGTCGTCATGATAAACTTAGTTAGCCTCTCACTTTGTTCCATTCTACTCCGTGGGTCCCAATGTGGCGTCCTTCAGGCATTCTTCTTCCAATTTTCCGCAAAAATTTCTCCAATAATGGCCTTGAGGTCTCTGTGTCATCTTTTCTGGGGAGCATTTCTAGGTTCATACAAGACGCATCGTTTTTGTGATAGCTTGAGTTGGTGCGTAGGCAACGAAGATGGCCAAAGCCTGCATTGGTCCACATCGTCTCAACTTCACTCGTCCGATACGAATTATTAGTTGTCTAAATGAATTTACGTTCACGGTCAAATTGGTTTTAACGAGAGCGCTTACGCCATCAACACCTCCACGATCGTATGTTCCAAGAAGCAGTTCTTCTCCGGTGTCCTAAACAGCGTGAAAAGGATGGCGTCTTCTTGTTTCAGCTCGGCCAATGACGTCATACCTTATCCTTGTGACTTGCATCGACAAATCTTCTGCAGCGGGTTCGTATGCAGTTGTTCGTGCGCTATAGGTACAAATCGTCATTTTAGTCCGTTCCTGTTTTGGCAGCTTAGTTTGACCGTGAGATTTTGGCATCCTCTCGGTACTCGTTCTGTCTAACGCTGCCGTACGGTGGGGCCGTTTGGGGGAATGAGTTCTCTTTTTATTGCAGTTCTTAGCGTTTTTGAATCATAGCGTACAGCTTTCTAGGTTCTGAAAGCGAAGATTTGGTACTCACGAGTAGCTTACCAGTCTCTTTCGAAGAAGCGGGAGGTGCTTATTTGTTGGAGGGTACTACTAACTGCCTCCTATGTACTTCCCCGCCGCTTGATTACAGGCTTTCCCACGATCTGATGTAGAAATAGAGTTCTATCATACCGGCGCTGCGGAAGCAGGGAGCATCCCCTGAATTCACCTGCGTCTTTGGTAAGCACACGGTCGCTCTTGGTTCGCAATGAGTTCCTCTATTCACGACCTAGGGGCGCCACTCGTGTCCTCGCGACTAACCGGGCTGTGGAATCCCTCAAAGAGGGACATCTTTGTTGCCGTAGCGCGGACATGCTTAACCATTCCTCTATGGGATCAACACACCAAGAAAATCATGGGTGGTTTCCCTTCCCTCTCTCGCATTCATGATGAATATCACCATCTTGTCTCAATTAGCCAAGCGAGGAGATAACCTACACATATTATGTTGTGTAAAAATTTTTGGAAGAAAATATTTCAGTTGAATGTCATCTGATATATAAACCATCTCACCAAACCAATGTGGATGTCATCTGATATACAAACAATGAATACTTTGAAAACTATAGAATCTTTACAAAAGCTGGGGCATTACGGCCAATATTGGAAATCTGAGAGCAGAACGCAAACAGTTTTCTTGAGGCAGTCTTCTCCATGAACAGGAAAATATGAAGTACAATAAATGGTGGATGAGAAGGGGGAAGTGGGACCAGTGCTACCTCTTTCTTTCTTTTATCCATTTACATTCCTAGAAGTATTACTTAGATGCTATAATTATTGGAATCACCTGATCCGTGAAATGCTCAAGCTGGAAGTTGATAACAGTTGATAGTATTGAAAATGTGTGATCGAAAGAGCTGTAGCTAGATTGTCTCATTCAGCAACCAGATCGCTTGGAAAAATGTTCCTGTTGTTGCCAGTTTCATGAAAGATCTTGTATATGCATGGAGGCCTAGGAAGGGTGGTCCCATTCAGAACATTCTGTGATACTGTCTAAGTTCATAGCAGCACCCAATTATGAGGTATTCTGAAAGCTAGAGAGAAGCTATTAGGTTCTCTTTCGATTTCTAAAATCCACTACTTCTAAAACATGTCACACAAATTCCAGCTATCTCTTCAATTTCTCAAGGTTTTTTCTCTCTACCACTGCGTGACTTCTAAGGCATTTCGAAAGCATGTCTTTAGAACAATCCCACGAAATTCTTTACTAGAGAGCATATCAGCTCAAGTAGGCGAGTCCTTGGTCATGACCAGCTATACATATTTCTCATTCATTAATCCTTTTCTTCTATATTTTCATTCCCCCTTATTACTGAAAAGGTTTCCGACGTCACTTTTCATCAGATTCAGTTTTTTCTTCGCTCATTTCTAAGTTGACAAGTTTTTGGTCCAGAAGGGACTTTTCTCAAACTGAGACATTGACATTCAATAAATTTTTTGTGATTATCGGAGTGATACCACGAGGCTGACATAAGACTTCATTGGCTTGATTTTTAGATTATTATTTCAATCCATTGACGATCATGTAGCCAAAGCACTGCTAGTCATAGCATTGAAATTGGCAGTCATTTAAAATAATCACTTAGAAATGCGGCGAACTAATTTTTCGATTATATCATTCTATTCCGTGATCAATAAAATGTGTGAAGGTTTTCATATACTCAAAAGGTCTAAAAATAGTTTTAGCGGATTATAAATACCTTAGAGCGCGTACACAGAGGTGTACCCTAGATCGTCAAGGAGTTGAGAACTATCCAGCACTTCTCATTGATCAACATACTTTCTTGACTTCAAGTATATCGCATATTGTTGGAAAGACCTTTCAACGAGCGATGGATGCTGCACGTGCTGTTTCCAATGTTGATTGGATCCTCTGCTCAAATTTTTGTCAACAAAAGGACATTGCTCGCAGTATATCATGTTTCGTAGTTTTTGAGAGCGATATCAGATTTCGAGGCTCATAGGTGATAGAACTTGATATATTACTGAATTCACTGACTTAGAAAAAGGTGGACTGTGCACAGTGTGATTTTTGAGCAGTTAAAGAAGCGTTTGGTAAGTGAAATGATTTCAAATTCATTTGAGTAAGAAGAGGATTATGCAAGCGCTTATCTCACGCTTTAACGATCAAAATTATGGGTTTTGTATTATTCATCGAGCAAGCGCATCTGGTTCCTGATAGAATTATTAGCTCGTAGAACTGCAGGTGCCATCAGGCAGGAACTCAGACGCAGGATTGAACGGAAAGAGGAAGAGTGCATACAACCAGACTCATTTCGTTTTCTGTTCTCTATTTTCCTTCACTAGCTTGGCTCAAGAAATCTACGCCGAACTTTTTCCCCGGAAGACTGCTGCTCCTATGGCGAAAGTTAAAAGATCAAGCGACCCATTTCTGGTACATTCATCACCAAGTCACTCTCAGGCTGTTATCTGCTTGACAAACAGTATGTTGTTCAACGAGGTTGTTACGCCAGGGTCATACACCGGTGTTGTCGGAGGTACGGACTCCTCGTAGTGAACCCCCGCCCAACATTCAGCCCTGCATGGAAAGCAAGGAGGGAGGCGTATGTGGTGATGGAACAGTGTACAATGAACTGGTCCATCACCACCCCCAGTCGATGGATTCTTTGCTGTTAGATCAAAAATAAATCAAAAGATCGAATGTTTTGAAACCCCGCCAAAAAACATTCATATAATTCCAAAAAAGAATGATTTAGCTGAAAAACGAGGTTGTTACGCTCAGGGTCATTGACACGGTGTTTCGGAGTACGTCCTCCTCGCAGTGACCCCCGCCCCACATTCAGCCCTGCATTTGAAGGCAAGGAGGGAAGGCGTATGTGGTGATGGAACAGTGTACAATGACACTGGTCCAATCACCACCCCTCAGTCGATGGATTTTTGCTGTTAGATCAAAAACTACCCATCAAAAGATCGACTGTTTTGAAAACCCCGCAAAAAACATTCAATATAATTCCAAAAAAGAATGATTAAGCTGAAAAACGAGGTGTTACCGCCAGGGTCATACACCGGGTGTTTCGGACGGTACGTCTCCCGTCAGTGACCCCCGCCCCACATTCAGCCCTGCATTGAAGGCAAGGAGGAGGCGTATGTGGGGATGAACCGCTGCTACAATGGACACTGGTCGATCACCACCCCTCAGTCGATGGATTTTTGCTGTTAGATCAAAACTAATCAAAAGATCGACTGTTTTTGAAACCGCAAAAAAACATTCAATATCAATCCAAAAAAGAATGATTTAACGCCTGAAAAACGAGTTGTGTTACGCCAGGGTCAGACACCGGTGTTTCGGAGGTTACGTCCTCCTCGCAGTGACCCCCGCCCCACATTTCAGCCCTGCATTGAAGCAGGAGGAGGCGTAATGTGGTGATGGAAAAGTGTACATGACACTGGTCCATTCACCACCCCTCAGTCGATTGATTTTTTGCTGTTAGATCAAAACTAAATCAAAAGATCGATGTTTTGAAACCCCGCAAAAAAACATTCAATATAATTCCAAAAAAGAATGATTAAGCTGAAAAACGAGGTTGTTCCGCCAGGGTATACACCGGTGTTTCGGAGGTACGTCTCTGTCAGTGACCCCCGCCCCACAAAAATCCATCGACTGAGGGCCGGTGGTGTGGACCAGTGTCATTGTACACTGTTCCTCACCACACACGCTCCCTCCGGGCTTCAATGCAGGAGCTGAATGTGGGGCGGGGGTCAATGACGAGGAGGGAGTACCTCCGAAACACCGGTGTATGACCCTGGCAGTAAAACCTCGTTTTTCAGCATAAATCATCTTTTTTGGAATATATTGAATGTTTTTGCGGGGTTTCAAAAAAAGTCGATCTTTGATTAGTCTGTTGTCAGTTGGGCCACCCGTCGCTAGCACGGCAAGATATCTTCGCTGAAACTCAGCGATAAGCAGTGACAGGAGCATTGTATTCTCGTGCATAAGCATTTAAGTACACAATATTATCTTATTGGACTACCATGCAATAATTTAGGCTACTTCCCGAAAAGGGATGCGTACCTCACATGGATGACATAGAACTGTATTTTGTTAGCAAAAAATAACAGTTTTCATTTTATTTCTTGAATATTCACTTGTGGCATATGAAACAAGCTGGAATGCATGGAATGAAGTCTAAATCTAAAAATTTCAAACTTTCAGAGAAAAGTTTTTGCGTTTAGAGCATTCTTTTGAATCACACATGAGTCATGTAATTGTAAAACTTGGGGAAACCGCAACAGAGATCAGTGACTCAACATAAAAATACGAACATCTGTATCATTACGATAATAAGCCTACAATATCCTGGAAGCTCACCGATAGTGGCCTTTGTTGTTAAAGATTTCCCCACCAAGTAATTGCGAAAGGGCTAAAAAAGTGTTCGTCACTTAATGAAAGCTTCTCTGAGTATTTTTGAAGAGGCCAGTCGTTTTGCTTTGATTTTATCACCTTCAAAAATTTTCACTGAGCGGTTTAATTTTGCTAAGTCGTCGCGGCGCACGACTTATACCTGAAATGAAAGCTGCGCTTTTTGAAGGACTTCCAGTTAGTTGATCGGTTTGCCACTGGAGTAATATATTCTGCTCCTTACCTTTTTGGTCTTGTCATAGTTAATACAGTCAGCGTTATCTGTTTAGGAAATAGACAAAGTGGGGTTTTCATCAATCAAAGGAAGGTTAGTGTGTTCTTAGACGTGTTTTCGTATTCAGTTTGGCTTCTTTTTTCTGTCTATGCTTTTTTTACACCCTCGCTAATCTGTCGATCATAAATGAAAACTGTTTTGCAAAAATGAATTCTGCAAATCAGTGTACGGGGTATGAGGTTCATTATGACCCTCAGCTGGAAGCGCCTTAGGCGGGTACGAAAATTAGTGCCTGCTCCAAAGGAACATTAAGTTTATCAAAATCTCGAAGGAATATTAGGTCAAAAAAACGATGATATATCACTAATGAGACTCCCATATGAGTAATCTTAGAAATATTAACGCTAGTGGTTCCCAAAATCTTGCCTTTTTCTAGGATAAGCGCAACATGCTTCCACAAAAGACTGCATTTTCACCTGTCATGAAACACTTCCTCTTGTCTTCTTAAAGTTTTCTAGTCAATGAATATCTTGAGAAATTGACATTTTGATAGTAAGATGTTGTGTGGGATGGTTTACAACGCCCAACTGTCTTGAAAATCCTATTTTTGATAGCAATTTTCTGTTTCATGTAATCGCATTTCAAAGATTGCGCTCGTGAGACCTTAGTTATTTTTTTCTAGGGAAGATTTGCTACACTAGATTATTAGTATTCATTCGATAGCTCAAAAATGGAGATTTTAGAACCAATGTTTTCTTTTAAAAAGACATCTGCTTATGCTTCTAGCGAATAAAATAATAAAATCTTGCGCTTGCGCAATCAACCCATCGTTTCAATTTTGAGCGGATTCTTTGATACGTATATAGTAGAACTTTGTACTACAGAAACCTCATTACAACAAAAACTTGGCAAACTCATATCACAGCGACTTCTATTAATGTGATTTTAGTGGAAATAACGCTTGGTTGTCTTAGAAATTCTGACCTTTCATTATGAACGCTACATTTTCAAGAGAACGTCTTTTTAACTCTTCCCAAAAATGCATGCTTGTAATACTTTTTTGAATAATGCTGGTGTTGTTAGCAGTTTGTCAATACATTCTTCAATGAACATTAACATGTAATAACATTCAAACGAAGACAATTGCAAATTGCACAAATCTCTAGCAAGGCATAAGTATACCTAGATATGCCTTGCAATCATTTTTGAGCCACGCATGTCAGTGGTCTGTCAAACAGGGCTGACTTATAGAGCCCGGTACACGTGTTTGGATCTTGCGATCTCGTCAGTCGGGCAGTTACCCTTTCTCGTCTTTTGCTAATCTCTGTGGGAGCTCCAGTCCCCACACTAGAAGTGGTCTTAAGAAAATACTTGAAACGAAAGTTATGATATATTGAATATACTAGCCACGAGCAAGCGAGTGTACAGCACTCTGTGTTTGGTGAGTTTTTCACTGGACCTAGAGTGTAAGACGTTCGTCGTCACTAACTCTTAGTGTGGAGACTTGAGCACCCACAGAGATTAGCAAGAGACGAGAAAGGGTAACTGCCTGGTTGACGAGACAGCAAGGTTAAAACACGTGTATCGGGCTCCATAAGTCAGCCCTGTTAGACAGACTACTGACATGCGTGGCCCAGAAATGATTGCAAGGCATATTGAATTCTGAGCTGTGGTCTTAAGAAAACACTCGAAACGAAAGTTTTGATAGATCCCTAGGTACTTTTCCATTATCTCCATCCTGTTTGACCTTTTCAGTAAAAGCGTGTTTTCTGCTTTTATCCGAAGTCTAAGCAACGATTCTATAGCTAAAATTAAGTGAATTCGAGTAATGTATTTTATTTCTTGAGAGGTTTGTTTTTTGCGATGTAACTGTCAAGAGAAGATTGGGTTTCGCACTCTCAGTGGGTGGCATTTCGTGACATCAACCCCAATTCACCGTCCTTTTTGTTGCATATCGAATAATTGAGAAACGTGATCTTTTTTGATTGCTACAGTGCAATAAGAAATTGTTTCTGACAACAAAGTTACCATAAAAATTGTCGAGATTTGAGTTATCAAAAAATTAATAGAAGTTTAGCGGAAAAGTTTGATGAGCGGGCATGCTTGAGTGTGAATGATATTTTATTTTACTGTTGATGCGCATTGAGGAAGCCACTCTGAACACAAAGTGCACCTTATAAATTTTTGAAATTTCAGCTATTCGTTTATCAAAACTTTCAAAAAATCAGAAAACGCATATCTCCAAGAGGGTCGGAACAGGATGCGGACACTGAAAGAGGTTTAAAATTGCAAATGTTAATATCTTGTTGACTGTTCAACGTTTCCTTTCTAAAAAGAAGTACACCGCCAAAATTATCGAGATTTGCCCAGTGCAACAATCATTGATTACACGTGAAAGAAATTTTTTCCGGCGAGAAATGCTTGAATGTAGAATAAAGTCTCGTCTCACCTACTGCACCGCAAAAACAGGCCATTCAAAAAATAGAATACGCCGTTCAAATTCAATTGATCTTAACCAACGAATGATTGCCAAAATATTTTACAAAAGTAAAAAAAAACGTTTTACCAAAGCGCTCAAACAGAGTGAAGATAATGGGAGCACAAGCGATAAGCAGTATTACTTTTTGACGAACTATTCATTGTTCTCCAATTTTCAGTCAGTAAAATCAATTTTATGTATTTTATCCAATAAAGTGTATGGAGACTAAAGAAGATAAATGATAAATTTGATGAAATCGTTGTTAAATATATATAAAATCTCATAGAAATGTTCACTAGAGCTTTTAAATACAGCCTTTTTATAAATACTTGGTTTTTCTTCGCGAAAGTGTGGATTTTAAATAGAGCATTCACATTATTTTCAATAAAAATAGCTTTCCTGAAGTCTGTTCCATCACATTTGACCACTTACTGACACAAAAATCTTGCTTATTGCGAAAAAAGTATAAATTTCATTGGAAAAGTACCACCTAGCATTAGAGAGTTCGCCTGCAGCCCCTCTTCGTAGGCGTTCGAACCGCGCTCCAACCGAAAATGGCACCGTCCGCAAACGTATATATATATATATATATATATATATATATATACGTTATATATATATACACGTATATATATATATAATATTATTTATTTATTTATTTATCTAATTATTTACACATGTATATTTATATGCATATGTATGTATAGGTGTACATATATGTATATATACGTATATATATATGTATATATATATATATATATATATATATATCAATATAGTAGAAGTATGTTATCTGGGAGACAAATGAAGAAGCGAATTTTTTTGCTAGTCAAGATATTTGATAAGTGTCTGTAAATATTCAAAGGCTCAAATCTCTGACTACTGCGCTGCGCGCTCTTTTTTTTTTCCTTAAACCCTTTTATAACGCTACACCAATCATAATAAAATTATGTTTCACACCAGTCGTAGGCTTTAACTCTACCTTTCTGGAAGCAGGAAAGATATATATGAGAACGTAGAGTAAATTTTCGTTATCAGAGTAATGTAAATGCAGTTTCCGAAACGGAGAAGGCTTTCATCAGATATCTAAAATTTCACGTCGATTTTATGGTTTGAAATTCCAGTTTGATAAACGTTTTTCACTGCCGCCCGTAGATGACTAACCCGTTCGAGACAGCAATAGAATTTGCTGAGAGCAGCGTGGGAGTCGCAAAACGGCGCGCAATTTTCGTTATTTAGTTAAGGTGTTCCCACCTATTTGGAAGAAAATTCAGGACTCTCGTTTTCCTTTAGTGTATTACGACTCAATTCACGCGGCCATATGCTTTTGTAGAATAAAAGCTCTCACGTGTGAAGATTTCGTTAGCTTTCTACGCAGTCAATTGTTTATGGCATTCAGTCAATTGTCTTAAGTTCTGCTAAGGGCGTTACGATATGGATCTTGTGGATTTGATATTTTTCATAACATACCGGACCTAGTTTTCCGGCGACTGAAGGTAGCGAAACAGTTGGTAAGTGGTCAAAAGTGATGTCACTCACTGCATGCAACACCTACTCATCGATATTTCGCCTTAACTTTCGATTGTTAGCGTACTTCATGAGTTTGGGCTCACATAAAATTTGAAAAAAAGATTTCCTTTTATCGTTTCTTGTCTTTATTATTCACTCATAGCTAATTTTGAATACTGTTCGTCGTTCTAGCCTTTGCTTTTGGACATGTCTACTGATTTTGCATATTCTGTATATTTTCAGTTATACCTTTTTATTCGATTGTTTTTTGAGACATCACTTGAAACAATATAGTCTGATAACATATTTTAAGCTTACAGGTCTGATATGACACTCATAGTGCTAAGCGTACGTTTCGGATTTCATGTCGAGCCTCATCATTAGCACATCATTTTCTGTTCAACCGAGCTCCTACTTATGAGGAAATTGACACGAACATCTTACACTGCACACCCGGTGAAAATATCACTTGAAATTGTAGTGACACTCAATTGTTCGTTGGAAAATAATGGCCTGTGCTACTGGTGAGGCTTGACATGAAATTCGAAACGTCTGTCTGGCATATCGACCCATGATATTGTCTGCAAAAGCCATGTCAGACCACATGAAAAGATTGAAATGTTTCATCAGATTTTTTGAATGAGTACTCACAAGACGTTTCCCTGTACCACCATTAAGTTGCAACATAGAATAATTTTGTGATTTTGTGTTGGTTGATGTAGCCGCCCATGACTAAATCACACACCTGGTAATATCAGCTACTTCCCATGGATAACCTCCTTCATCATCACCTCTTGGATACAAAGTCTTTATTTATTTCTTCACATCTTTATAGTTCATATATGCAAACAGGACTCGAATCCTATCTTGGCGAGGAGGAATTCCTAGGTGTCGTTCAATGTTAGAGCATGTCATTCATTTCTTTAGTATACTTCCTCAAGCTGAAGCAGAGTTGGACATTTTATTTTGAACATTGGACTAGAAACAACTTCTTATAGCACAATGGAAAGATGTTTAGAATGTTTCGTGCCTGAGAAATTTACTGTCATGACGAATTAAGTTGCAAAAGCCATTCTACTGTAAGCCGTTTCAAGGCAGTGATCAAAGCTGATTCCCGATAGATTTTCCTCAACATGATAGATTGTGTAAAAGGCTCATGCCGTTTTGGCTTTTGATACTATTTTTGCTTTGAAACTGCATGACTTCAGTATCGTTCAATTAAGCATTTCTTGCGAACTTTGATATATAATATACCAATACTTATTACGGGATGGAGCTGTCCCACCAACCAATTCGCTTGCTATTCATAGACGAATGACGTGTAGGGAAAAATGGTAGTGAAGAACCGCGTAAGATTAATTGAGCTTAGAGCGATGATGCGGCCGCAGAAAGGATAGATATGAGGTGGCAGAAATTCAAAAGCAAAGACAACAGTCTGGAGGATCAGTCACGCTCGGGCCGTCCACACGAAGTTTATCATCAAGGTGTCCTTGAGATGACTGAAGATATTCCTCCAATGACATACAGAATGTTTGCCGAAAAGTTCAACTGTTACTTCAAGACTATCTTTAACATTGTGTATGAACTGGGTAAGGTCTGGAAGAAATCAAATTGGATGCCACATGATTTGACCAAAATCCAGAAGAAGAGGCTGCTGAAGTTTCTAGAACGACCCCGCTTCACTAGCATTACCTCCTACGCGCCATTCGTGCATGAGTAGCAAATTTGCCTAGACAGCTTCATCTTGAAGTATACACAAGCAAGCTGTATACCAACATGATCATAATACAGTGCGCAATTGAACAATGCCAGAATTGTGCAAATTGATTGCAAAACTCATACAAAAAAATCAAAACGGCGCGGACTTTGCACAACTTATCACATCTATTTAAAATCGCTGCGTTCGAACTAGACTATCACATTTATCTAGATCTGAATTAAGGTCTTGAAAAGAAATGCGGACACTAAAACGAGGAAACCTAGGAAAAACAACTCTTCTGCTGATTTTGTCAATAAAAATAATCTCTATTACACTGAGCTTCTTCTCTTTGTAGAACCGCCAATCAGTCGATTGAAGTAACGATCATCTACATATTTCTTCCGAAGCTTTCATATTTCATGTGAAGTGCTGGAAATCGGGAATACTAGTTCAAGCTCGGTTCCGCAATTTTCTTCTGAGACAACCAAAGCCCTGGTTCAAAAAACAGAGTCGCCTACTGGGTTTGGCCCTCGTATATTAGCGGATACTTGTGATGAAGCTGTGAGTATTTCCTTCCAGGATTCATTTAGATTTTGTGAAGTATCGGGCCAGGCCTCATCGTCAAAGAGGCTGGTAGCCCCTTCCCCCTTTCTCCGTCCCCTAGGTGGCCCGTTGCACCGATCGATAAGCATCTTTCTCGTAGCACGACGATCGTCAAATTTGAGGCTGACAACGTTGTATTTCGCGCGTTGTTATGTCAATTTCAAGTATATCCTTCGTATCGACGAAATTTGCGAAATTTCCGGAAGTCGGCCGTCCGTTTGTCGGCTGGCAAACGTTGAATTCGCACTTCACCTCAAAAGCTCCAGAATCTCGTATTTTGCCTGTTTTTCCCTCTAAAACCTATTTTTCGCTCTCTCGTTTGATTCACATGATCGCAGGAAGTTTCAATGATTCCAACCTTGTTCATCAGGGCTGACAGCGAAACATCTATTCGTACATGTCGCAACGGCAATTCTTGGCAGATTTCCTTGTGCTGCTTTTAGCAGTTTGCTACCAAGAAGTATTTTTGTGCTAATGCGATGCTAACTAATTTTCTTCTTTAAGGAACTAACGTCGATCTGGGCAGCATTGTTAAGCTCCTCGACATTAAGCTTATAAAGTTAAATCTTCCTTATCTACCAGCACTGTCTGATTACTCTCTCCCTGAGATGATCTCATTATGAGTAGATTGACCTTCGTTCATTAGTGAGAACATCTTACGGCATAGTCAAATTTTCGGCTTGAAGTGGATGGTGATCAGAGTTAAGCGAAGTGATGGGACTCCCGATGTGTCAGCTAAGCATAACTTCGTGTTACTCATCATCCTTTCCTTTTATCCATATATCCTTTCATCATTATTTGAGCCAACATGTCATGTGGTCTGGTAAGGGCTCTTGTACAGCCAGAGTGTAAAGCGTACGTCGTCGATAACTATATATAAGGATTGTGACTCTCCCGAGAGAATTGACTATGAAAAGATCGACAGACGACGGGTTCTGCCCGGCTGATGAGTCTGTAAGGACGAAACACGTGTCTCGGTCTGTACAAGAGCCCTTACCAGACCTCATGACATGTTGGCTCAAATAATGATGAGAGGATATATTGAAATTTGAGCGTGGTCTAAACAAAGCGCTCGAGATAAAGGTATGAGAAACAAATATTTCTTTTCCTTTCGCTAAAGCGTTAATAAAAGACTTTTTAAGAAAACGGCCATGTACGGCACTAATCAAATATTTAAGAATGATTACTAACACTCCTATGAAAAGTTGTTGTCCAATGAGAGGGATCGTTTTTTCATCCCGTGTCGTCTGATGATAAAGTACCAATATGTGCAAAAAGTCCTTCCAATGATGATCTAATTTTTGATGATAAAAAAAACCCATTTCGAACGGATGTATAATACGAAATGAAAGTTCGCTGTTAAGTTGAAAAGTCGTGCTTGCAAAACGTAACGTAATCTCCTCTGCGTTAATAGAAAGTACTACAAAAATTTTTTTAAATATCCATTCAGCACTTAAATTTTTTGCAATTTCGAGCTATTTAATTGTACTAATAGTTAAGTGGAAAGCTCTTTCCTCGAAAAAGCATGAAGTTTTTGAAAAGTTGAGTTTTTTTCCATTATTAGCTTTTGCTACCATTTATGGATGACGGTTACGAGAGCTTACTGGTTCCATGGACTTTGAAGAAGTGTCCGATCAAATTGAACCCTCTTCGGAAACATTTTCATTTCCATTATTATTCTATTTCACAACCATCTGCCTTCATGTCTGCCGTACGGAAGGATCCTAGAGCTTTTTACATGCTCTTTTCGCACTGATCCTCCATAGAGTTCTTCGTTCTTCTTATGTGAGGGTTCCACTACTGCTTGAGGATTTCGATCTTCTCTATAAACGTTGTTGAATGCTGGTCCAGTCGAATCTCGCGAATCTTTCGATAGGCCTCATCTTAGAGGGTTATACCATTTGAGGAATTTACAGGCATTTAGTGGTCCGAAAAGTTGTTCATAATCCAGAGTAGTGCTCGGACTTTTTGATAATGACCATCTGTCGACCTCGGCACTGCCCAATAGTTCACACTTTTTTCCAGCTGATAAGCCAAAGCACGAGTTTGTTGCAATAGAATCTGAGCACAGTGGGAAAAATTTGGTGAAAGGCGCAAGGAGAGCAGTCCGTGTATAGAGAGTAGTCAGTGAAGAGAACTTTCTCCTAGACTTTTAGTAACCATTCAAAGTGAAGGACCATTCAATAGCTCGAATCTCGGCGATTTAGTAGTTTACTTGGACGAGAAGACCAAGAAAAGGTCAGTGTGCCTTTTTTGGTACGCCTGGTCGCCATGGGGTTAACATAATGACTATTGAGACGACAACCTTTATTTCTTCGCTTAGAGATGTCTAATGATAACTTAAAATTGTTTCTATAGAGTGTCTTCAAGGAACGATAGATCATCTGCATTGCCATCTGGTCATTTGGACGATAGCATCGAAGTGATCGACATTCTCTCTAGTCCACAGCGTGACGTCAGACCAAGTAGTGAAGTTTGTAATAATCTGAGTGGTTTTCATATATGTGATGGTTTTCAGAGAGTGAAGTCACATATGGGTAATACGCATGCGCTTTCAGTGTGGGTAATACGCCGGTTTCAACTCCCGTGTGAGGTGAGATTTTCGCTCAGTGCTCTATTCTCTTAGGTGTATTTGAAACTAACAGTTATCAGTATAAATTCTTTCTATTTTGACTGCCACTTGCAGTGGTATGATGGTCATAGTATACCAAATATGTGGAGTGCTGTGCAAAAACGTTTGCATCAGCCGGGATTCGAACTCAGATCTCACTCTTTCCGAGCGTATGCTAACCGATGCACTACCGACGCTCGTTTTGCACAGCACTCTTATTTACGTGAGATCTGGGTTCGAATCCCGGCTGACGCAAACGTTTTTGCACAGCACTCCACATATTGGGTATACTAACAGTTATGTTCTTAGTTTTGCAAAGTTCCTCTAATAGGCAAAACATCATTTAGATGGTAAGATCTAGGAAACTGACATCCGTCTTACTTCATAACTGACCCCTATCGCTTTGAACTACGGATTAATCCTCTGGAGATCGCAGTTGAAATGGCGCGATATGCAAGCGGCGCTCAGTTTTTGATAGGTAGGGTTTTTACCCTCTTCGAAAAAACTTTTGCGTTTTTCTTTGTGTCCCATGTTTTTCATATACCCTTCTATGTTTCCGTGCATATACGGAAAAATGTTTACTTTTCCATCATCCTGTCCCAGTTCCAGGGCTCGTGGAAAAATTATTTTTCGCTAATCTTTCAAAGTCTGAATTTTTTTCGATAGCTTAAATCTCACAAAATTTGGGAAAGTTTTTTTTCGAAACAGCTTTTCTATTACGCCGTAACAGCAATCATAAAACTGTGCTCCCACTGGAACATTTCTCGCTGAACAAAGATTTCCCTTTGGATTTTTAGTAAGCATTCGCTAGCTTGAATCTCGTAGCTTTCAATGATCTAGTTAATTTTTGGAAAGGACTTCTTGGATGCCCTGTAACAATCAAAGAAGATTGGGTTTCACAAATTTGACACTAGAGAAGTTGCTGAAACTAAAAAAAAACCCAAAAAGCGCGTTTTTCTCAAGAGATCGAAAAAAGGTGCGGATTACGGAGATGATCTAACTATGCGAAAGCCAATCTTCTTTTGACTGTTGCAGCGCAACAAAAAGACGTTTCTAAAAATTAATTACATCATTGAAATCTACGAGATTTGAGCTATCAAATGCTTACTAATACTTTAAAGGAAAAGCTCTATTCACCAAAAAGTGTTAAAGTGAGAAATACGACTTTGTTTCTAAAGTTTTTTCTAGATCTAAGCTATCGATTCACAACTCAAACTTTGAAAAGTACCAGAAAATAATTTTTCAACTAGCGCCGGAATTAGGACCGTTATAACGGAAATGATCTAAAAAATCTAAACTTCACTATAATATCATTACTAAGCAGGTATTAAGTTCAAGCCACTGCCTAACTTTTACGAAGGGTAAATGTGATGATCTTTTCTTAACTACAGCGCACTATGAAGGCCTTTCCTGAAGGCAAGCCTAGTCTGAGAATCCATTGATGTAGAGTGATATGCGAAACTTTCGCGTCAGGCGGGACTAGAACCCGCACCTCACTCTTTCCGGGAATGCGTGCTCTATCCGTTACACTACTGACGCCCTTTTTGCACATCGTTCTTTCTACGCTAAAGCGAATGCGCAGCGCAAGCGGTTGAATAGAACATTCATTGAGTCTCAGAATCGTCGTTTCTTATGCTATTGAATGATCACTAAACGAGGACGTATGGGACGAGGAAGTATGCGAAGCAAATGTAATGGAGTATAAAGTATTGTATAGCTGGCATTTTGGTGGCTCTACTATGATTGAATAGAGACTATTTATATCCAATAATGTTGAGTGACAAGCAAAATTTGAGCCTAGGCCAGGAGCTGAGCTCGCGCCACACCCTTTCGGGGGCGTATGCCAGTCATTGCACTATTGGTGCTCCTGATCTGCTATCACTTTCCAATAGAGGCTCTCTCCATGGAGCGGTATTTTTATATTCTCATGAGATTGATTTGAGATGATTTGAGAATGAGATTAGGATTGTTTGCAACCGTTTTTTTCTAGCCCGTACATGGTCAATACTCAGTGTCGATGAAGCAGCCACAGAGTGCTCAAGTAGAGGTAAGGTCTTTCCAAAAGATTATATATCTAACTGTTATAGCGAAAATCTGACGAGTTCAGAAGATCTGCCTGGGGTCAAGCCGAATATAACGGCTATTCATGATGGACAGGATGGAATTGATAATCATAGTGTACAATGGCACTGGTCCATCACCACTTTCAGTTGATGGATTTCGGCTGGTAGGCCAAAATTAATCCATAAGATCGACTGTTTCTAAAACCTCGTAATAAACGTTCAAAATAATTCCAAAAAAATGTTAGTAATCTGATAACATGATAGCATGTTTGAGCCTGTCGTTATGGGGTCTGATACGACACTTACACAATGTTAAACAGGCACCTGTTTCGTTCTTCCAGACTCCTCAGTGGCATTGTATAAGTGTCGTCAAAGACTTCATAACGACAGGCTCAAACATGCTATCATGTCATCAGATTTTCATTGCTCTAAGCCACGTCTATAGGAAATGTCGAGAGTAGGGTATCGTTGTTAGTAGTCTCTATCCAGTCCATATGAAGCGTTTTTCTTTGCCTATTTTCTCTAGGAAATGCAAAAATTTTAGACCTTTGGTGATGATTATTTCGGCCAACCTGACTAAGGGGCCCTTCAAATGGCGCATTAGTTATGGACCCATCGGTAACACTTCTTTTTACAGTTACAATGTTACCGCAAAAAATTGTGCTGAATATGGTTGACGCTCAACTGAGGAGCGCCGCGACAATTGATTTCGTTGAAGCCGAATCTCCTAGTTCTCCATCGATGTCGGCAGTACACCCAGTGACTCCGTGAGTTTTTTTCCATTATTAGCTTTTGCTACCATTTAAGGATGACGGTTACGAGAGCTTACTGGTTCCATGGACTTTGAAGAAGTGTCCGATCAAATTGAACTCTCTTTGGAAACATTTTCATTTCCATAATTATTCTATTTCGCAACATCTACCTTCCTGTCTGCCGTACTGAAGGATCCTAGAGCTTTTTACATGCTCTTTTCGCACTGGTCCTCCATAGAGTTCTCGTTCTTCTTATGTGAGGGTTCCACTACTGCTTGAGGATTTCGATCTTCTCTATAAACGTTGTTGAATGCTGGTTCAGTCGAATCTCGCGAATCTTTCGATAGGCCTCATCTTAGAGGGTTATACCATTTGAGGAATTTACAGGCATTTAGTGGTCCGAAAAGTTGTTCATAATCCGGAGTAGTGCTCGGACTTTTTAATAATAACCATCTGTCGACCTCGGCACTGCCCAATAGTTCACACTTTTTTCCAGCTGATAAGCCAAAGCACGAGTTTGTTGTAATAGAATCTGAGCACAGTGGGAAAACTTGGTGAAAGGCGCAAGGAGAGCAGCCCGTGTATTGAGAAGTTGTTTTGCTCTTGATGAGACTGAAATATAGGGTTTGATGAGATTCTCCATTGAAGTAATGGAGGTGTTTGGCTGGCTGATCGAGTAGGCAACCTAATTTTTCTAGGCTGTGTATGAAGCTTCATCGAAATGTCAGCTGTTCAAATATATATTATAACGACCTCGTTTCTTGGCTCATCAGGAGAAAGTGTGTAATAGTGCTCATGATATTTGCATGTTACTCCTAACATATACGGCTCTCTGATCCCTCTGTATCTCCTTGTTCAACTTATGTCTAATCCCGCTCCTGATTCTCTTTAAGGTAATAAACTTTGTACGCTTTGATCTCTTAAAGAAGAAAAATGCAGCTCTTGAATTGATTATTTTCTTTTTACTGAAAAACTTTGATAACGCTTAATATACAAGCTTGTTTGAGCTTGTTATAAATTGTTGTGCGAAACATTTGACTTCCCGCGGGAGTTCGACCCCGGTTTCAACCGCACCAGGGGGCATGCTACCACTACACCATCGAGGCCACCGCTTTACTGCTGAAATCTGTAGTTTTCTAAATCTAAGTTGACTTATGAGCTTTTAACGGAGGGGAACTTGATGCTGATGCGGCCAGTGATCAGATAGTCAGCGATTTGTTGGATTGCCAAGAGATGCTGGTCTATCACACCGAGGGTGCTTCGTCTGGTATGTGACCTATTTCTTCAAAACAAGAAATTTTTATATTCGTTCCGGCAGGTTTTTTGTATTGCCATATGTAATTGATCTTCTGAACCTTGCACTTCTTTTCAAGAGGCGACTTTCTATAAGCTTTCGCTTCATCAATGAGTAGTGAAGTCTTTTTTGATTCAGCTGTCACGGGTTTGATAAATAAAATCTATTTGGCCAGTTTTTTCGACGTCTTTGTCTTCTTTAGAGTCGATAATCCGCTGCGATTGTCGTCTTCTGAAGAAGACGACGTCGTCGAAACATTACCCGAATAAATCATTTATATAAACCCGTGGTTCTA
Source organism: Parelaphostrongylus tenuis (assembly GCA_019055375.1). Lineage (NCBI taxonomy): Eukaryota > Metazoa > Nematoda > Chromadorea > Rhabditida > Metastrongylidae > Parelaphostrongylus > Parelaphostrongylus tenuis. Next base: position 293,087 of record JAHQIW010001846.1, on the reverse strand, counting down.
GCTAATTCAAAAAAGAAATAGTTGTTTTTGTTGTTAGGGCACTTATACGTTCTCCTACCACTTCAGTTGCTCTCTGTTTCGTTTTTTTCAAGGTCCCACTTTCTTCTTTCTACTAATTCCTATTCATTGCTTAAGATCAATCGAAGTTATGCTTATCGTGTGTTTTTACTGGAAAAGACTTTAGTCGATGTGAAAATAGAGATAGGATGGAAAAGGCGTATTCTTCCAAATGCGAGAGGGTGTAGAAGAAGTTAAACGATGGTCTGATTGTAAAGAACGCAGAAAGACTTACCAAAAGAGGCTTATTCAAAGCAACATAGTCGTTGTTAAAGCAATGGATCGACTGTGTTCTGAATGTAATACTAGATATCACTCAATCATCGAAAACTGGAAAAAGGCCGAACTCGATCAGTTGGACCGGTACAGGTTACTTTTGGTTTTTACAATTAGTCAAAGACCGTTTCGTTTTCATATTATGGACTTGTATTATGTTATCTTCATAATTGCAGTCATTCTCTAATATCTTCAGATTTAGTTCAGTTTATCATATTTTTTGAGAATTCATATCTCTCATCTGAGTTCGACATTTTGAATTGTCAACGCTGAGAAAATTCTGGAACCACCTAAAGTGAAGACATCGAATAAAAACTCCAGTTTCGTTTTTGGTGAGCGTACTTAGTACTTAGGTTGGGCGAGAGATATGGACCACTTTACGATTTGTTTGTCGTGATTGCTACTGAAAATTTATCGAAGTAAGTGTCGTACATCTCAAAAACACCTGTGTTACCCATTCACCTGGGAATAATCCCGAATCTCAAATACGTGGTGTTCTTAAAAGTCAGGACAAGATTGTCTTGACTGAAAGTTTCCAACATTTTCGACGTGTAAGCCAACGTTTCAGGTGGACATTGGAGGGCTGAATAAATTGGACACATACGCTTCGAGGGCCTGACGTACTTGAAGTTAGGATCTGCTCTGTAGAATATCAAAGAGTCGTCCATCGGGATTCGTTTTCAGTTGGCATTAAATTATGAGGGACCGGGTTTCTTACTCGGTTTGACCAAATTTTTTTCTCTGTTTTTGGCATTCAGTCAATTATCTTAAGTTCTGCTAAGGGCGTTACAATATGGATTTTCAAAATCTGATATTTTTCATGACATACTGGACCCAGAAGTTTTCACAGCGACCGAAGGTAGCGAAACAATGGGTGAGTGGTCAAAAGTGATGTCACTCACTGCATACAATACCTACTCATCGATATCTCGCGTTAACTTTCGATTGTTAGCGTAATTCATGAGTTTGGACTCACATAAAATTTTAAAAAAGATACCCTTTTATCGTTTTCTTGTCTTTATTAGTCACTCATAGCTAATTTTGAATACTATTCGTAGTTTTAACCTTTGCTTTTGGACATGTCTACTGATCTTGCATATTCTGTATATTTTCAGTTAACCCTTTCTATTCGACCGTTCTTGAGACATCACTTGAAACAATATAGTCTGATAACATATTTTAAGCCTCCAGGTCTGATATGACACTCATAGTGCTAAACGTACGTTTCGGATTCCATGTCAAGCCTCATCAGTAGCACATGCTTTTCGGTTTAACCGAGCTCTTACTTATGAGAAAATTGGCGCAAACATCTTACACTGCACACCCGGTGAAAATATAGCTTGAAATTGTGGTGACACTCAATTGTTCGTTGGAAAGAATGGCATGTGCTACTGATGAGGATTTACATGAAATTCGAGACGTCCGTCTGGCATATCGACCCATATTATTGTCTGCAAAAGCCAAGTAGGACCAAATGAAAGGCATGAAATGCTCTATCAGATTTTCTGAATAAGAACTCACAAGACGTTTCCCTGTACTACCATCAAGTTGCAACATAGGATAATTCTGTGATTACGTGCTGGTGGATGTAGCCGCCCATGACTAAATCACAAACCTGGTAATCTCAGCTACTTCCCATGATAACCTCCTTCATCTTCACCTCTTAGATGCAAAGATTTTATTTGTTTCTTTACATCGTTCATAGTCCATATATGCGAACAAGACTTGAATCCTCTCTTGGCGAGGAGGAACTTCTAGGTGTCGTTAAATGTTAGAGCATGTCATTCATTCCTTAAGTATAATTCCTCAAGCTGAAGCAGAGTTGGACATTTTTATTTTGAACATTGGACTAGAAACAACTTCTGATAGAGCAGTGGTAAGATGTTTGGAATGTTTCGTACCGGAGAAATTTTTTGCCATGACGAATTAAGTCGCAAAACTCATTCTACCGTAAGCCGTTTTAAGGCGGTAATCAAAGCTGATTCTCGGTAGATTTTCCTTGACGTGATAGACTATATAAGAAGCTCATGCCGTTTTGGTTTTTGATACTATTTTTGCTTTGAAACTGCATGACTTCAGTATCGTTCAATTGAGCACTTCTTACTAACTTTGATATATAATTTACCAATACTTACTACGGGATGGAGTTGTCCTACAAGCCAATTCGCTTGCTATTCATAACGAATGACGCGTAGGGAAAATGATAGTGAAGAACCGCGTAAGATTAATTGAGCTTAGAGCGATGATACGGCCGCGTAAAGGATAGATAGGAGGTAGTGCGAAGTTCAAAGGCAAGGAGAACCGTCTGGAGGATCAGTTACGCTCGGGCCGTCCACACGAAGTTGATAGTCAAGGTGTCCTTAACACTGAAGAGATTCCTTAGATGACATACAGAATGCTTGCCGAAGAGTTTAACTGTCACTTCAAGACTATCTTTAACATTGTGTATGAACTGAGTAAGGTCTGGAAAAAGTCAAATTGGGTGCCACATGAATTGTCCAAAATCCAGAAGAAGAGACGTGTTGAAGTTTCTTGAACGACCCCGCTTCACTAGCTTTTCCTCCTAAGCGCTATTTGTGCATGAGTAGCAAATTTGCCAAGACAGCTTCATCTTGAAGTAAATATAAGCAAGCTGTATATTAACATGATCAAAATAGAGTGCGCAATTGAACAATACCAGAATTATGCAAATTCATTGCAAAATTCATACAAAAAAATCAAAACGGCGCGGACTTTACACAACTTATCACACCAATTTGAAATGGCTGCGTTCGAATAGACTATCACATTTATCTAAATCTGAATTAAGGTCTTGAAAGGAAATACGAAATTGTTGCTGATCAGCGCAGTGCTCTATATTCTCTGCTCAAAAAGTGGTATATACTAGTCAGTAAGGTGGACAACCTTTCTATCAGCTTTACAAGCAATATGTCGTGTAAGACATTTTACCAAAGAGTTTTGGACATACTTTGAACACAATGTTTCGATACCAGCTCTTACTGGACGTTCACAACTAGACACTGGGTCGTGGATGTCAGCAATGTGATAAATCTTTTTTTCATTATTATTATGCGCTTCCTCCATGAATTTACCTTCGCAAGGCAAGCGACGTGGGACGTACAAATACCATGTCGAATGCGTTGGGACGCCCAATCTTATCGGACTGCAAAAAGAACGTTCCGCTGAATTCTTCCTTCTCATGGTGTCATTGAATTTCGTATTGTTTTCCCGTCATTTACATAGTTGATATTTCGTTGTATTAATGCTGATTGATTTTACTTGTATTCCATTCAGAAATGCCCCAAGTCGATAAGGCGGTTAGAGATATACGAAGTGGAAAAGCAAAGAAGACGTTTGAAAAAGTACCGGGAAAGAAACAGGTCAGTGAAGAGGAGCAGGTCTGTCTTCCACACGTTATCTTAGTTATGATTATTTTAATGAAGTCAAACTAGCTTGCGATGAGAAGATTTGCTACACAGAATGAAAGAAAAAAATAAACAAACGTGGGAGTCTTGGTTGTTCGAAATAAACTGAATGCGTATTCCCCTAAACTAATTGTCCTCACTTTGCAGGCAGCAAAACCGAAAAAAAGCAGCACGAGGGTCAGTAATTCTTAATGGGAGACAGTAGGGGCTATTATTCTATACCTGCTCATTACTTTTTTTTCAAATGCTCTTGACTGTATTAGATGACCAATCAAAATTCCTAGCGGTGCTATGATGCTATAATCTACCCAATAATGTAGAGTGATGTGCAAAACTTTTGCATCAGGTGGAACTCGAACACCCATTTCGCGCTTAGTGAGGTACTATCTATAGTAAAAAAAATTCGTAAATTAAAATCACTTCATCACTTTATTCATTCCGTCACGGTTTTTTCACTATGCAGATCTCAGTGCCTTAAGCATCCGATTCGTTTTCCGCCTTCTTTATGAACAACGTGGAAAATTGATTTAGCACACCTTTTTGCAATTTAAAGGTTAGTCAAGCTCGAACGTTTTTTAATGGCTGCGGGAGAGCGTTTGAATAGGGTAGGTAGGACGCTCCGAGCAGGTCACAGTAAACTAAAATACATGCGAAAAAATAAATATAGAATGGATGTCGTTAGAGATTAATGCTGAAAGAAATTTGCTGCGACGAATTCATAGCCAAATTCGCTACCATATTTTGAAAATATCAAATGTATATGTGTATGTACTACATTTACTGTGGTAGCGGTAGCGCAGAAACTTGAGACACTTTAGAAACTAAATGCTACTCTCTTTAACCATTAAACAACCACCTACATCACCCTCTACCACTAAATGACTTACCAAAATATTAGTCTTTGTGGTGTATATCTGCGGAGAATGCGCCGCCGATATATGCATCATCTCACTTCTACAAAAATCATACTTATTCTTACCTTTCTTTCATTTCTCATCGATCGATAAAAGTTGTAAAAGTTACCAATAATTTTTCGAATAAGTTTGAATCTAATGGAGCTGAGGTTTATTGAATATTAAGTAGGTCACTTACTGCTTCAAATAAGTTCACTGTTCAAATCGATATATTCATAGATTTTGAAATCTTGTAAGAAATCATCCAACGTTAATCAACAAACGAGCCCAAACCCACTTCTCTTTTGTGGTGAAATTTTTCACCTTCAAATAATGTGAAGGTCTCAAATATTATTTATTTTTGCTTTCTTGAAACGTGAAATATGAATCACCTCTGATCAAAATCTGATAGGTGTCGGCGATCGTGCTTTTGTATTCCGCTAACATTTTTGGGAACTCTATTATGCGGATTTACAGACTTTTTACTTCGCTCTTTTCTCTGTTTCATTTCATTCCTACCTCTTTACCATGTTTTAACCGATACCGATATCAGTCAAACGCGTACAGAAAGCGACCGTGCATTCAAAGAACATGCTCCATGTACAAGGTGACAAAAAAGCTTCATCAGTGCATTTTGAGTGAAAACCAACTACATTCGAAACACTGCCATAGTCAGAGTGTTGTCTACGCGTGTAACATACAGAATAAAATTCAATTCAACATTCTTGTCCAAAGCGTTAAATATTGGAGCTATTTAGTCCAACCATTCGAACTGACATGCAGTAGGAAAAGTTTCGCAACAAAAAAAGGCGGAAAGTCTCATTAGCATTGATTCTGAAATAAACAAAAAGGAAAAATTTACAGTCGAGGTTGAACTGGTTGAGTTTCCGTCCATGAATGAAATCCATTTTAGCTATATCATCGATACAGTAGGTGGCTGATCAAGCAATCAGCAAATCCGGTCTGTCTGAAGAGAGCGGTATCACCGAAACTTCAGCAATCATTTCACCCCAATGAATGGTATTCTGTTTTGAATTGTGTGCAAATTGTCCTAACAACAACCGTCCTCCTGCTCAACAAAAACTCTTTTGGTGGTAATAATTGTTTCTTCTTCAGGATTCATCTTCGAAATACTGAACACAGTGGATTTCATGTTTAATTGCTTCAGCAGAGCAAGCCCAATCGAGTAAGTTGTTGATTTGCAAATTATATGTTAGCAATAATTCAAAAATCTTATTATCCGTCTTGATAGAGATCCAATGAATACTCTATTTTTTGTATTCTCAAGACGTTCTCGTTTTATTTAAGTTCATTTACTCTAAGATTCTTTAAGTTTCACGTACGCATCCATAACCAATTTCTGCATCAAGTTTTCTCAGATCATTCATTTCATTTCCTTAACAACGTTAGTTGAGCCATATGATTTTCTTGAGTAACCTGTTCAATTAATCTTCGTTACTGTTTCAAAATATTGGTTTGTAATTCTAGCCAATCAGCACTTAAATTGGATAACCGTGTCCACAAGTGACCTAATTCGCACTAAACTTGCCTCCTATGTGTCAACGTAGGAATGTTTCAGTGATACACTTTTTATCTCTTCATTAAACTTTGTTTGCCGTCATTACTTTCGTTCTATCTTTCTGTGATGGTATATGGTATCGACTTATTAAAAACAGTTTGTCTTATATCAACAACATTTTACATAATATAACGAATGCTGTCTACCTCTTCCCGGGTGTGAATGATCAACTTGTACCTCTAAACAGATATTTTCGTATGTTCCGCTTCCCTAAATCTATGTTTATGTCTCGGAAGACGAGTTATCTTTGGATGCTCTCTAGGTACTGTTTATTGTATTTGCTCAGACACTCTCGTGACTGTGACAAGCCGAATGACCCTCCTTTGCACTTATCTGGGCCTGTTTTGGCAAATGTCACGTAAAACTACTGATAAGTGTGTGTTCTAATCTTCATCTGGATTCTCCACCCTTAGCTTTGACTTTGTTTCATTCTAACCATGAACCTATCCCCTAATGAAATGAATATGAGCAGACGGAATTTGTTTCTTGCCCTTGGTTTCATTCTACTGTTACTCTATTGTCTACGCTATCTGTAATCCAATATAACCTGTTGTTGGTGTTGTAGTGTTGTTGTAGAGATAAACGACAATTGACACGAAGAGTTCGACACAGAGGCAATTAATTATAGTGTCGTGTGGCCACATCAACTTTGCTACGATTGGTGCATCATCGGGGAATTTGAGCACTGAGCATCTTCAACGTGGTAAAAGTGTAGTCAAACAGGAAACGAAATGGAAGTTTTTTGGGGTCTTTGGTAGCTCAGGATTGTGTCATAGATTCGCCTACTTCAGGTACCGTGTGAAGATGCTCAAATATATTTATCCTTTGTTTAATAAATTCTGGTGTCCCATCGATGTATCAGTTTGGTCGGCTAAATCTGATGCTTTTTCGTCACCACGCACTGACGGAGCGCTTGGTAAGCGTGGGTGCGGACTCAAACTAATCACCACGTGCATACTGTAGTCATCTCTTCTCTGCACGCACCCACTTTACTACACACGTCGTCACAAAAGTGTACTTTATTTATATCATATAAATGACCCGTCATCGTAATTTTATTGTGCGGATCCGAGTACTTCTAGCATTCGATTGGTTTTTCGCCTTCTTCTCAAACATAGAATACAGGTCGTGCATATCACCTTGCAATCTCGAGGAGAGCCTGGCTGTGGCGTCCTATAGGGCGTTATTGTTGACTGCCGCAGAGTGTTGGGAGGTGGAGCAAAGCCCCAGGCGCACCACGCCGAGCATCACGACCACTCAACCACGGCTCCCCAAAGTGTACTTATCCGCTGAGGATTCTGATGTTTCGGAAATATGAATTAGGCAGAGGCATTTTCTACCTTGGTTTTAGAACAATTTTCTTGAAGGGTCGTCGATGTTAATGTGTACTGAGTGGAGGGCTTGTCACCTTATTACTGAGTTTACCTGTAGAGCGGCTAATCCAAGGCATTGGTCCACGAATGGTTGATTATCCAAGTATAAGCGAACAAGAAGTCTCGATGTAGGCTCAAGAAAACTTGTGGGAGTGAAACTCTTTGTGATAGTCAAGTAATACGAGGGCGAGCTCTAGTTAAGTATAGGTCAGTTGGGAAAGATCTTTTGCTGTTAATAGCTAATAATTCCAGACAATCATGTGGAAGACGACTTCAAAAGATGCACGGAAGTATGTGAGAAAAACAATAAAAAAGCATTTCGAAAAGAGATAAAGAGCACTCACATGCTGCAAAGAGCTTTCAAAAACCACTAAAGTTTGCAAATACAAAATCAAGATTATCGTGCTTCGATGCCCACACGGAACAGCTTCAGCTTTCAGAAAGGCAGCTGATGAAAACTCCCCAATTAGCACTTAGGTCCGTGCGAATCCACGTCATGTTGCCGTCTTATGAAAAAAGGAAAGATGAATTTGTCGTCTCATCGAATCTACCTTTCGCACGAAAATCAACATGCATTTTCGCCGATGAAGACTTGAATAACATCTGGTTCACAGATATGACCTGAACTCCTGAAGAACACTCCATCGCTTATCGTTAACGCACTGGCGCGGCTGCTTGCACGTTACCTGTCAGAATGCAAGGTTCCTTGTCAATGGAGCATCACCAAAATCGTGTTACTTGTTATTGTTTGAGAAAGTAGACACCTACAACGTTGCTAACTATAAACCAATGGGCTTGCTATCTGTCGTTTGCAAACACTTGCCTCGAGTCGTCCTCAACAGGACTGACAGAGCATTGGACGAAGATCAGCCGCGTGAATAAGTACCGTTTGTATGGGATTTATTAGCTCTTCTCATAAGTTCTGACGCTAGGGCAATGAATATCAGATTTTTTAATCAGAAATTATTGCAGTTGCTTAACAACACAATTAAGGGTATGCTCCATCAGCCTAGACACATTTTGTAATCTTTCAGGCAACAAATCAATACCACTCTAATAGAACTCGTCATCTTTGAAATCAAACAAAGTTGTCAATCCTCGACGCAAATTATCGATTTCCCGGAGCTTTTGCTTGCTCAGGAAGTACTCCAGAGAACGAAAGAGGTGACACCATGATAAACTTTTTTGCAGACTATATTGATTGTTTATAGCGAGTTTAAAAAACACTCGATGAGGTAGATCAAATTTTATCAACCAGCCGCAATTCATCGACTAAAATGATGATAACATAGTATCATTGTGCGTCGTGCTCCTACCACATACGGGCGAAAGGTCCAGCAACTTTCAGCTCAGTTTGGTCAACTTCTTCTTTGTGAACTTGTCGACATGCAGTCTTGTGTAGTCTTGAAACAGGATGAGATAGCGGCTAAGTCGACGTGACAGGCTCCGATTACAGCGGTCCACTCACATTAATGCTTGGCTTGGATCGTCTGTTGTTAACAGTGTATTATGTTTTTAATTTTATATACTTCTGCTTATGAATATGGTGTTTGCTCAAGTGGGCAAAATTTATGAGAAGATCGTAGTTCGATGGGCCACATCACATGGTTAGACTTGCCGAAGTATTGCGAATGTGCAAGAAGCCGCTCTGTATGACTTCCATAACTAAAAGAAGACTTCCAACTTATCGCGAGCAAAATATCACCACTCTATTACGATATTGTTACTGGCGTGAGGAGAAGAGTCCATGAAAGCCAATCCATCACTTTAAAACTATTTGCTATCTTTTTCCATAGCGTCATACTCGAAATTGTGGTGGGCAATTATAGTCCCGTTAATTTGTTGACTGTTCATTATATCCTTCTCATAACACCAAGCTTGGTCAGGTGAAATAAAACGTTTGCAACTTCAGCGGCTCATACGGAAAACTGGTGTTGGACTATATCTCACATAAGCGATTTTAGCGAGGAATAAATGAGTTTTGCATGTGCTGTACCCAAAGCAATGGTTTGAATATTTCCGATTGCTCTAGTTATGCCTATCTAGGTCGAAAAGGCAAGATGATAAGCATCCTAGCTTCGAGTTGATCAAGAGAAATCGAGCGGTTTAAGGAATTTCCAAGAGCAAAAAAATATAGTTAAGAAAGAAGGGACATGTGAATCCATGACCATTTCTTTACTCTACGATCCATTTTGCCTCATTCTGGTCCTACTTTGGCAGGAAAAACGCAACCGCTGGGCGAGAGCTGTTACCCAGTGGATAACTCGGGATTTCAGGTGCACCACAGAAAGGTCAGCGACCCAATGGTGTGGTATCTTTCACAAAAAGCCTAGAATATTATTGATGTTTTGCTTTTAAATGTCTACAAAGTATTGCATTTCCCATGAAATCACTGAGTTTCTTCAAAGATTAGTGGTTTTCGGACAGCAAGTAGTAGCTCAATAGTCAATTTAGTATTATGTTGCCTATGCAAAATTTGACAGATCGCCTTAACTGAGCGATATCTGCTCGCTTCAACTCAAGCAAAACGAAGTTGCATTATAGGCTAAACGTGGACAAAAGATTGTTTAAAAACACATTCAGAAGTAGACAAGTCTGGTGAGCAGCTAGTAGCTTAAAGGTAATAGAAAATGACTGGAGATCGCCTCCGACAGATACGGTCTTCATTTAGCCTAAGAAAACGTGGCATGGCACACATGCAGAGATCGAATGTTCATTAATTTGACGAGACGGTGATAATAAAAGGCTCTCACACAATTTTTTAAAAGTTTTCAAGTTTGTCAAGAGGATTGATGTTGCTTAAAATCTTAGAGCCATTTTTTCATAATGTCCAGATTTGGTAGGATGGGGGTAACGATGTTGTCTATAACGCATACACAACATATTGGAATTATCCATTAAACACTAGATTCCTTTACGGTATAGTCTGAGGTAATTATATTCAATGTCATGAGCAGGCCGAGGCGAGAAGACATGGCGCACTTTTATTGCCGCTTGCGATGTCAGAAAATTGTTTGTCGACGAAGGTGAAAGGTTGAAATTTTGGTTGCATTAACAGCCTCACTATTACAAGGATTGTCATCGTTATTTGATACCTTCTGCAAGTCTTAATCTTTGAGATCATTACTAAAACAATACATGGAGAGCTGTATCAATGAATGTCTTGGAATCGTGAGCATATGATGAGTTGATCTCCGAGTTAATCACGGCGTCTGCTGAAGTTCACAGGAATATCACCTTATCTATTCAAAATTTCTCTCCCTACACAGAGAAGAAAAAACGCAAAACTCTAGACGAAGAATCATGGCGAATTTTGGAGTGTTTAGATCAGTAGTCAGGCTTCACGAAAATATCACTTTCAACAATCTGAAGTAAATTACCACTTGCTCATCCAACATCTTCATGGTAGAGCAGGAAAAGCCGCATCCTGAATACTTGCCAACAAATCCCTGTCTCTGCAAGCATTTCATGAATCGAAGAAAACCATATATAAGACATATGGCCGGCAGTGTCAAAGTCTAGAGTATCTGTAACATCTGCCAAAACTTCGTTGACTCAAACACTGAGATGACCGTACCACGAAATTTAAACAGAACTACATGCATCGGTAAAAATTATAAAGTCTACGATTATTACTCGGATGTCATCAACTACCGTGTCTACCTTCCATCGTATCACGTCTGGATACGTCATGTCAGCTGCTCACTGTTTCAACTTCCAACACATGATCAGCTTTGTTTATAAAGAGTCGTTCAACATCTAATCATAAAGTGATGAAATATGAATAATTGCTGAACGCGCAGTTGTAAACCTTTTTTCTATTACAATAAATATTTATGTGATATATGATGCAGAAAAAAATGGAGTCCCAGATACTATTGAAATTACTGTAAAGTATTCGAGTTCAAACTGGTATTGAACGGTAGGTTAATGTAGAATCACATCATCAGCGTAGCAATCGATGCGACACCTACGGCATGTAAAGAACAAGGGCGAAAACAGATAGTACAACGCAAGTTGAAGTTTTGTGAACTACATCTAATCGTTTCTTCCAGGAAGAGGGAGAGCTTCCACATCTGTTAAATAGGGCGTAGTACTCAGCTTACCTAACATGATGTCAAATTATGTGAAATATGTGTAATTGATGCTTCACGCAATGACTGGTCTCTTCCCACAATTTTTCTCACTTTTTAAATGTTCCGAAATATCGATATTGTGCTGATCTTAGCAATTCCTCCATTCTATTCGCCTTTTCGCATTCACCCTCCACAGGGATCTCCTTACACTTCGCATGTTGCTTCGATACCGCTCGAATATCTGTTCATCCTTCATCTATGGCCACAGAATACTGGTTGGTGAAATCCTCTTAAAATTCTGAAGATAGCCAGGCTGAGGTGTTCGCAAATGATGGGAGAAGAGGGGAGGGAGGGGGGTGGGAAGGGTCATATTATGTTTCCTGACATATGCCTCTATCACTAACCATTGCGCAAAATCCCCTGTTCGTTGATATTACCTACAAGAATATGAATATAGTAGGAAATTAAAAAAACTGATAGCAGAACTCTGCTACACAGGATAGAAGACATGGAGAAAGTTGCCTGCTAGGCCCGCAACTATGCAATACGATGAGGGAGGTGGGAGTCGACCAAACTCAGCACGGTTTTCTACATTAACTCCATTGATAAACTTATCATAACAATGAGGCTAAAAATTATAAGGAACTGATCAGATCGAAGAAAGTGTTTAAGTTGACAAAACCTATGGTAAAACCTACAGTGCCTGTCATTTGCATGAACAAACAGCGGCCACCTTGATACTTTACAGGTCATTTTCGTTATCTTTGGAAGAGTTTGCGATCTGAAGCCTCGACTTGACAAATTCGATATTTCGAAATAAACTGCTAAGAGGAGTTCTCGAAAGAGGGAACTGTAAGAGCACGTCGTCTAAAAATTGATGGTGGAGTGAATATTTCAAAAATCTGTGTCGCCGAATTTATACCAGAATGGAAAATATTCCAAATATTTCACAAGTAAATGTGACTAGACACTTTTTATTGATGAGGAAGCTTATAGATGGACACTAGCAGAATTCTGCGCAAACGAGGGTCATGGATGAAGATGCGGAGATGTTCGGTCTTCGTGGGCGCGTCGATGGGCTTTCATCGAGCGTTTAGTAGGGGCGGTCCGATGAAACGGATGACAACTCGCGGATGCTGTTGCGCAGTGCCTGTCTTGTCCTCTTCTGCGCACTACAAGGTTAAATTTCCGTCAATATTGCTCCATTTTCAGTCTGATCGTCATTTTTTTTCCAATCATTATATTCTTTCCAATAGCTTCTTTCCGTCTAGTTGCCATTGCCGATGAGCTCAGTTGTGATTTCAAAAGGCCATGTTGTTGGAAATCGCTCGACGACACTGCCAAATGGACGATCAGAAGCGCTCGTTCTATCAATATCAACGACTACAGAAGAACATTTCTCGTGGGAAGAAGTCGACTGCCTCCAGGTTACGTGCTATCCGTCAAAAAAGAATGGCTTAGCAGACTTCATAAAATGTAGTGGCAACTCTCGTAGAAATCGTAATAGAAGTCTACTCTTCAGTATCTTAGCCTCTTTAGTTCTAATATCTCATGGAGTCACTAGTGTACTAATCTTTCTTATCAACGTCTTGGTATTAATTCAGTCTTTAGAAAGAAACAGTGTTGCATGATAATGCCGGATTAACGGAAAGTCGATTTTCAAAAATGTCACAAAAATATCTTCTGTCAGGCATAATTAGTCATTAGTCATTCATCCAAATCAATATTTGGTATTCGAAATCGGTACCCTTTTTTGTACTACGGTTTACGAAAATGTGGTAATTGGTGACGAGATACTACGACTGAAAAGAAAGTTTTGCGGAACTTTGGTATGCATGAGTTAACTCCTGTGCATATCATGCGAATACTACAGTTTCTTATGTGGAGTTTTCCCATCAAAGGTATTCCATTCTAGATATTATTCGTCTTTATTTTCATTTTGCTACAAGCCTCCGCTAAGTCCAACGGTGCAATCAAAGTTCGTGTTTTATTGCGTCGTTATTGGAGAAAAGGTCTTTCACAGCTGCACTCGATGAAATTTTGAAACTTGGTGGACCGATGGCAGAAAGTCGTAGGAAACGATGGATTTTATTTTGAAAAATAGTTGTTATTGTTATTGCTTTTGTTTGTATTTCATGCCTAAATTTCTAGTACTATACAAATGTCTCAGAACCTTCTTTCCAATCTAGTAATTTCAGTTGAGAATTATTTGATGCAGAACGGTGATAAAAGTCCAACGTCGTTTGGTTCGTGCAGCTTCTGCTCCAGTGATGGCGAAGTGAAGATACAGTACAGGTAAAATCAAAGCTTTCTATTCTTTGATCTCTTTCTTTCTTCAGTTTTTCTTTTATGTTCTTGCGAAACAGTTCATATGCTCACCTTCTGGATTTCACCTTTGCGAACGCGCTACGGCGAGTACAGGTGACCTATTTCTGCTCCCATCTCGGCAAAAACATATCAGAAAGTGAAAGTAAAACAATCAAGCCAACTGGATTTCATTCCAAGAAACTGTTACAGAAAGAGCCAAATCATGCAAAGCGAGAAATTTTTGAACTGATAGAAAATCAATGAGTGGAAAGTTGAACATTTACATAGAAGGCCGCTTATGAACATCATTTGCATGAACATAAACTTTTTCGATATTCTAATGGCGCCACTGGAACGAACATGACAACAAAAATTTATGACCTCTATCTCAGCTCTGAAGAAACCACGGAGTTTCTCCGAAAGTCATTTGCATACTTGTGAACCTCTTTTTGATCAGGTTCTGGGCGCTTAGTCTCGTTGGTTAGCCAATTAGAACTATGTCGGCATCTCAATCTTCCGATCAGATCAGATTTTTTTGAAGCTCCTAGATACTGTCAATGAATTGCATCATCATGAACATAAGTTGATTAATAGAAGTGGTAGCATAATGCTCTCATCACGGTGAGTTTCCTGTTTTGATTCCATTCGATCAAACGACAGAAGGAAGGATTTTGAGATAGAAGCATCAAATCAATCAAAACTTGCCAAAAATAGTGCAAAAAACCGTAGCGGAGGCAGCTTCTTTCTGATAACAAAGCAAGAATTTCAGCATGAATCCGGCGAAACGTGATCATTCGCTTACCATAGATCATTCAGACATTGGCAAAGTCCCGCGGCTCGTGTGAAATTATGCTGGAGAGAATGGGAGCAGCCGATTCGTAGCGAGAATTGTCATATGGTCGAAGCATCTAGGCAAAGTCAAATGAACAGTCAGCATTTCGTTGTGCCCCGTGGAAAGTACATACAGGTACAAACTAGCTTGAAGAAGTTGATAACTATAAAGACGCATGACAAAAAAGTGTTCAACTACAAGTTAATTGAGGTACGAGTAATAGAGAAGTCGTAATTCCAAATCCATCTTAGGTCCCAAGTTTTGCTCATTTTTCACCTTTCTTGTGGCTGTACTTCTCATCGTACTCTAACATCAAAAAACAGAATAAAAATCAGACAGATCAATATCCAGTTTTTTCTCTATCTCTGCGTAAGAAAGCAAACTCGAAAATCAGATTTTCATGTCAATTGTTGTTGCACTTGAAGACAAACTGATAAGCATCGAAATTTGTCTAGAAACTAATGGAACATGGTTCGCATTGATCCAATTTGTGATATACAGTGGAAAAAACCAATAGTGTCAGTAATGTTGCCTTGAAGTAATGAGGAACTATATCTCTCAGAAGAATGCTGGTTCGAACAAAAAACGTTTGCGGAATGTTCACCGGCTAAGTAACGAGCTTTTCTGTTCGATTCAATAAAAATCTTTTCTTCGTTTTTCGCATTAAGCACTTTTTGGCTATTTTACTTTTTTTATGTAGCAAGCCTTTTCATCAATCTTTCCTTACGATCGTTTCACATCCTCCAGTTTTTCTAGAGAAAACAGTTCTTGTGGATTATGAATGAGGCTACGTATAAATTCGAGCCTGTTTCTGCGTTATGAGTTGCTATTATTTCCAGAATGCCCCGATGATTAGCTAGCGATTATTCAAAGATCCCACTTTGAACTATACGACCTACCATCGCGCACATTAGTGGCGGCAGACGAAAGAATTTGCATATTGAAGGAGATCGACTTTTGTGAAAAACGTTTATGAATTTTTAAAATAGGATCCAAACTGGATAGAGAAACTTTATATCGAATACGTATTAAAGACATTCGTAGGTGCTGTTTGTGATGGAGAAAGAGGAAGGAGCGATTAACGCCATAGTGATGATCGACAGGATTTTTCTCTCAGTGAAGAAATGCGCCTTAACAAACGCGCAACGAACTGCCGTGAGTTTTCGCACAGTGATCTTTCATTGAAATACATTGCAAAGGGTCCCCTTTTTTCTAGAGGATTAGGCAGTTTTCCATATTCTTCGAAACTTCATCTATATTGTTCCCTAATCACAATTATCACTTTATTCTTACTTAGTGTTCGAAAGTTCCATTCAAATGCTTCTATTGTTAATGGGCTGAATCGTGTTCTTTACTTCAGAAACCCTTTATGAATCTGAAATCTTATTATTTCTAAGAGGTTTCTGCAAATTAGCTCTTATCGATTGTACAACAGTGCCGCAGAGCTTTCACTTTTGATCATGAAGTTATGACACAGTTATTTGTAATCTAGATGAGTCAGAGATTTACCTAATAACCATGCTCGGAAGGCGACATTAATATTCTCCTGATGGCAAGATCCTTATCGGGTCCAAGTAAAGAATGCTCTTTATGAGGGTAAGTGATCGTTATTGGCGGCGGAAGCCAGCTGGTTCTCTTGATAGCCACTCAACCATGATCCACGACCTGAACTATCGTTGTAAAGATGTGAAATGGATGTCCCAGGAAAAAAACCTGTTTGTGATTCAGCGACAATTGGCATTGGGCGGTAGCCACAAGAATTACGCTAGAAATTAAGCAGTGAAAGTATACTACTGGCTTTTTTCCAGCGTTGTTCGTCTCAGTGGCTTCAAATTATTCCAGAGAACTACCACATGAGATCGTAATTTTTTTAACTGCTTTTTAGCAGTGGTATATGCTATAATTATTCATCCAATAATGTTGAGTGATATGTAAAACTTCGAATCTCTGGAGGAAGTTGAACCCACATCGCACCTTTTTTGGAGCATTTCGTAAAGGGTGAGACCACGGTATCAATTCCTGCTTGATGTTCACAGATTTGCGTATTGCTCAGTATTAGATATATCAGATGAGATTGTATATGAGATGAGTCGGCAAGAATAAATAGTTCGCAGCTTTCATGAGAAATGACGCCTTTTCAGATCGTGGAGCATTTAAAACAGCTGAATCGGATTATCGCATTTCTTATGTGCTTGACATTCGTTGAGACATATTTTATCAAGAACAAGGAGCTGGTTCGAGTCTACCCGCTAACACCTTTTAAAATCAAATTGAGGGCGCCTTAGTTCGGCTATCTCAGCGAGTGCAGGGGAGAATCGACATGAACAGCATTTCATAACATCATTTGATGAAAGCAAACTCCTTAACCAATCATCACAGCAATAGGAGGAATGTTTTAAAATTTGAGGGGGGGGGGGATGACTGGACGAATAGGAATTGAGTTCAAGAAGTTCTGTTCGCACAGCACATGTAATGATAGGTCGTGTAAAAGTAAAGATTATCGGTTATATCTTGTTGGTCAATGAGAAATTCACAGTTTTGAATCTTGTTAGCAGCATTCCTTACTTCTTTCACCTTTTCAATCGTTCTGCTGAGAAAAAAATCTACCCACACCCTCAATGAAAGATTGTTTTGTACTTTAGATCTTCTTAAAGTAAACCGCTTATCATCTCTATACTTGTTTTCCTTTTGTAACACAAGATCTGATTTCCAATTCAAAGTAGGAAATTTTGATGTAACCAATTTATGTGACGTTTGTGGATACCAAAGTTGATTTCTTTCCTGTTTGTGGTCGAAACTTTATTGCGCAAGCCTTCTGTTCTAATTTACGGTATGAATCATCTTTAGAAAAGTTCTCATGCTGAGTTCGTAATGCCCTGTTGCTGGAAAACAACGAGGGTGATAGAGTCGAGAAAGTATTTGCTCCATCATTTTCACGTGTTCCATCTTATTTAGTCGCTTACGGTTACGGGTATGACATTTCCGTACGTTGTCAGTCAGCAAGCTTCGCTTTATGTAGTGAGGGGCCTTGAGGAATATATATATATATGCATATATATTCATATATATATATATGCGTATATATTCATGTATTATATATAATATATATGCATCGAATATAGTAACCTGAGCCGCTATGTATATGTAAGTTCTGGTGATCTATGTCAATCGGCTTTCGTGGGACGAAAATCTTTTTACCTAACGCAGTCATAGAATTTGTAACGATGTAGAAGTGAGTCACTGTGCCGAATCCATTGCGAAAAACGGATTACTCGCATGGCCGCATATAGTTCAGTGTCGTACAAACTCTATGAAGGATAAAAACATGCGGACAATTTGCAGCTAGCTGAAGGCCAATGAGAGGGGAGATTGCTTACAAGATTTATTGTGCTTTGTAGAAATTCACATGGCTTTGCATCAGATATGATCTCTGTGTGGCTGGCACCAGTTTCTAAATGTTTCTAGATTGATTATAATCTTGTTGGAATCGGTTGCCGTACGACTTTTCACCGATAGGATAACGTCGTCATATTCAAAAATTTCCATGAAAACTCAAGCATTTGCTCAAACTAATGACATTTAGAGGATTGAGGTAAAATAATTCTTCTCCTTATCTTCTCCATTTGACAAAAGACCTAGCAGTGAAATGTACTCAGATTTAGTCCGCTTTCTACTCTGAATTGGCGGATATTAGCTCACAGCAAATTTTTTACATGCGATCAAGTATTAAAATCTGCCAATCTTCACTATGGGGTGAAAATTCAATTTTTCGACAACATGAACTCCTGTCTATCTGAAGCTCTTGAAGTGTTTTCCTCATTTGTTCTTTACAAACGTTATATCTTGAATGCCATAATAATTGAATCAGCAGAACTTTACTCATCGTAAAACGATGGATCGTAGAATTCGTTTCTAAAAGTGAATTGTAATTTTGAGCAAATACAAATTCTGAAAGCACATCGTTCAAAAAGATGTGGGGCGAACGCATATAGCAAGGTGCTCTGAATGTTTCTACAGATCTATAAATTTTCGAATTCCTGAAATACTCTAGTGATCGGATTATTATCATGGATTGTCCAGAGACCAGCTACGTTGTGAAAGGGTTAAAGTAGGGACTTCAAAAACTCTAATACACACCATGCTATTAAACTGTCTGCGTTTTTTCGCCATTTCTCTTCAATTCGAAAAAGTTTTGACCCTTATATCGCTTCTGTAAAAAGGGTTATATTACTACTACAGCTATCAAAGTGCAAAATCTTCTTTAGAATTGCTTACCTCTGACATTCTGCTTTTATGTTTGGAATTTTCGATGATATTGTTTAGGTTGTACAAAAGTTTAGTCTCATTACCAAAATGCTTAGAAAAAAATTTATTTGTGCACCAGTCAAGCTCAAATAAAATGTCAATTAATAGTCGAGGTATTAGTGTTCCACATCAAACACTGTTTGCCTGCCTCCTGGATAATGCACCACGTCGCCAGGATCACAATAAAACTCGTCACTCAACATCCAGTGACTCATGAGTGAGTAGTTTAAAATTCGATTGACGAGTGTTTTTCGATAGACTTCTAATCAATGTTCCTTTCTTGACATGTCGGTCAATCGGTCTCCCTCTTCATAGAAAGTTTTGAACAAGCTCTAAGCTATACAAACGTCTCAGATTTCGTCATCACACGCTTTTGTAGATTGTCACTGAGACTCAACTTGATACCCAATTCAAAGTGGAAGTGAAGCGGCAGACGAATTCTTTCTTTGATAGTGCCATTCCGAAGGCTGTGTAGGCAAATGATATATCATTCGACGCGCAAGAAAACACGTTTTTAGTTAGCTCAGATTCGCGCATAATACAGGTGTGAAAAAGGTGAATTTTCCCAGGCAATACGACAGGACTTTCTACAATCTACTATTTCGCTGCACACAACGTTTCAGTAAGGTTCGACGAGGATAAAGAGATCATTGAGCGCAGACTAACCTACAGAGTAAAGTGCAGTGGTCTACTAATGGCTTTGACAGGCGGCTGGAAACAATGTAGGATTATTCTCAGTGTCTAAATCACCGCGCTACACATGGGAATTACCTATGTGGTAAGGTGGTCATCGAAAATTCTGTTCAATCTCATGATTTCGCATAGGTCAATGATCAACTGACATTAGTCATAGCTTAAATATGGCATGTCTCCGACGGTGAAGCAATTGAATTGGCTATTTTTTCTGAGAGCTTCAAACCTTGAATCAATCGCAAGTAATCATCAGATTTCTTTTTAGATTGCTTTATTTTATGCTTTGTATTTATTGTATTAATCAACCTAAAACGTAGCTTGTCCCCTGCGTTTCTAATGTATTCGACTTTACCTGATAAATAGCCGAATCGGGCAAGTGGTATAAAAAGTAAAAAAATATTAGGACTTTCAATAATCAATCGGAGTTCTTTTTATTTAACCGTCACTTGTGGTGTTATGATGTTACAATATACCCAATAGTGTAGAGTGCTAAGCAGAAACATTTTCGTCATCCGCGCTTTGAACCCAGATCTCACTTTCCAGGAGCGTGTGCTAAACCATTGCACCATCGACGCGGTGTGGGTTTGCATCCCGGCTGAAGCAAATGTTTTTGCCACAGCACTCTGAACTATTGAGCATATAAGGATAATTCAGATTTTAGTTTTTGGAGTTGAAGTGTGATATCGGCTTACAATAGCAGAAGATCATGAGTCAGGAAAGTGCTGATGGTTATGTCAGTTTCATTAGTTTTGTGATTAAGACAAGCTGACCCTATGCCACTGGCGGCAACCTCTTGAGAATATTAGTTGTTGTCGACCTGTTCAAAAAGTTGTGCGGCAACCATGCAAGCGCAGTGCTCAACCGAAGCCAGTCTCAGAACAACCTTAGTAAGCCGGTAAGTCAAAAAACTTGACAAATGAGTGCCTGAACGAAAAGTAAACAAATGAGGGTGTGAGATTTGTCGTGCACATCTTTTGCGCTGCAGAAAGGGACAATTTTTTTTATTTATACTATGTGATGGAATATGGATCTTTTCGACGATTTTCCCCAAAAGTGAGGGATGAAAAGCTTTTTGATTCTCAATTCTTATCAAAATGATGTTTCCATTATCTGCGATGAGAATCTTGCAACGTTTCCGTTTGAATCCTTATCGAAGGCATTACAGAAGTCCATCTATGAGAAATTGGCAGTCAGAAAACGTCTGCAATTACAGTGATCTGTGAGAGAGTTATCGCTTTGTGGCATGCCACCACGCTGTCATCCCCTAGCGAGTAACTTAATTGAATAGTTGGGCAGCCCGTCTTGACTGATAGTGGGAGCCCCAGCACAGGGAAACCGTGCTCGTGTAGCTATTTCGTTCCCTGGAGTCCGAGCTAAGCTTAGCCGGGGCTTCCCTAGGTCGCCACCACATTAGAGCAGTCACCGACCCTAGAGGACTTGAGGGATTACTACCTTGTGACTAGAGCTACCAAGGCAGCGGTCATTCCTGGCAAGGTTCCCTCCTAGCTTGGCTTTCCGGATGGAAAACGTCGGAGCGAATAACACTACAGAAAAACTGAAAATGAACTAAGGTGGTAACCTCTGCTGATTTCTACAAATCTTGCGAGTAACGGAAAATTTATTTAGAAATCCAACGGACATTTTACTAATTGTCGATAAATTGTTCGGCATGTCATTTGTTGACAAATACTTCTGCGGTGGACTTGTATACTCGAAGTACCACAATTCTATCGCACTCAGATGCACTTCTCTATTTTGTTGGCAGACTCTTGTGAAATATAATAACTCTCATTTCGATCAACAGTTCCTGCTGTGAGCAATATTTTTCATTGCCATAAGCTATTGTTCCGACTCTCACACTCGATATCATTTGGCATCCATTCAAGTTTTGAGTAAGAGGGAGTTAAAGCGTTTTTCATAGACTTGGACAAGCTCTAAAGATAAGGCCATACGTTTTTTGAGGTCATCATCAGAGAAAACAGCAATAACACTAACACAAGAAGAGGATCCGTAAAACTTCGCATAAGAACCAACAGATCAGGATGGAAGAAACACGACGAGAGCTGTCTGAATTTATCACTGCGATCAAGACCATTCATGGTAACGCACACATCTAGGAGCATTTCTCAAAACTAGACGTGAGAGTGTCGCAATGGAGAGTACCATAACGAAGTAGACCATATCTTAATAAATTGAAGGTCCTGTCTGATTAATGTCTTTGCCGCTCCAAAATTCTGCACCAGATCAGATCATAGTTTCCTTCATCCAAGACTTCATTCTTCACGGAGAGGAGTTAAAGCAGCTAAGTTTACAAAACGAGGCCCCAAACCGACTACAAATATGAAATTTTTTCACTTTTCGGCTTCTAGGAAGATTCGCCAAAGATAACATTAGCCAGCTTATTCAGCATCTTAATTTAGCGCTTTCGAAGTTGAGAATACGAATGTCGCCAAAAAACGGTGTCTACAGAGACAAAAGAGCTGATACGCCAATGTATGATATTGCGAGCTAAAAGCATTAACTCTCGTCCAAATTTGTAGAGTGTTGTACGATGGAAGAAGATTCCAAGAAGGGAATAGTAATATTAGCGGATAAAGGTACAAGAACTGATACGAGAATTCCCAAACCCTGATGAGATTCCGCAAAGTACAAGTTTTAAACGGTTGCACTTCGACACCTTAACGAATCAGTAAAAGCTTTGTGAAGGGCAGTGCAAAAAATCGCCCTTGGTTTACTACTCTTATCTCCTTGATAGCCATGTCCTCCTGCCCTCATGTGACATAGGAGAGAATGATACGGTACCACTGGTTTTTCTTTCGGAATCCGATTTCTCAATAGGTAATCGATCAACATCCTGTTCAGAAGGGATTAGACTTCAACAGGTAAAGCACCTTTCACCAATCCTCAATAGTACACTTGCCCAGTTTTCAATGTGTTAGCTAACACACTGCAAGATTCCAGTTCTTGATTTGCTACCAAGACAATTTTATCCTCGAGAAAAAGGTGAACTCCATAAACTCGTATATGTCGCCAATCTGTTTGCTGTCTGCCGTATGTAAGCTCTTAACCCTAGTAAATTTTAGAAAACTATTGACAATACACAGGAGAGTTGCCGAAGAAGTGAGGTGTGAAGAAATAATTTTTGAAGATTCAGTGCGACAGACCACATCCGCACGGTAGTAAGAGTCCTTGAAATATGGCGAGAGTACAAAAGATCGCTACGTCGCAATTTCGCAATTTTATCGATTGAGGGAAAGCTTTTGATTGATTGGAAGAGAGCAGCCATAAAGCAGGTTGTTCTTGTTCAGCACCTTTTTCATGAGCTGTACGAGTAATTCACCAATCACATTACCACCATTATACTGTAATGCCGGCATTGGCGTTAACAGGTTCTAAGCGATGGTATATCTTGTAGATAATTCTTTATCGACACCTTTAAGAACGTCGCATTAGCATAAAAATGATAAGAATACGGGAGTAAAAACCGATAATTCGTAGTTACACCATCTCCGCCTTGCTAATGACATCGTTTTTGCAGCACCAAGCATTATTCAAGCACAACAAATATTGGCCGACATCGAAAAACGCATGGAATCTCCGAGCACATAGACGATGTTCATTAGAAACTGATGATTTCGTACGCCTCATAAACGACAAAACAAAACGGAGAACTCCGAATGCTCTAATTACTCCTATCTGGGTCGGAAAGTTAGTTTTATGAGCGACTCAGCTCCAGAGTAAAGGAGAAAGAAATAAGCGACTTGGGTAGCGTTCAGAAGCACTGATGATGTGATGAGGATAGAAAGAGTACGCGATTCTTTGTGCAAATTTTCGACTTCAAATATTTTCTGTTTTATCATGAATCGTATGGGACAATTCTTTTGGTTACACGTGTGACTGCTCGTTTATGATTTTATGAATGGTTTGAGAATGTGGAAGCATGGCTAGAAGATCATCAGAATCCGTCGAAGCTGGACATAGGAGTTGTGTCAACGCAGCAAGCATCTTCTTTGCTCCGAGACGGAGTAGATCACTTTTGTTCCACATTGCAGTCGTGCCCCAATGACACGCTGTTTGAACGGCACGACAGCAGAAGATGGCCGTCATCCCAGATGGGGGTAAGTGTCAGAAACATAGTTCTTACGTATGTAGCGTAATAGATCAGTAAGCGTTGTTGAGCGCGCAGTCGAAATGTCGAAGTCAAGATTCGGTGCGGGGAAGGATTGGGGATTCCGACGTACGTCTACGATCAGAAATCGGAGACGCCACCCCATACACGAGGAGGATTACAAGCCTTCACAAGACTCCTTAGAGAAAAGTTATGATGCCCGAGGACTCCCTATTGCAAAGAGAGTCCCAGTGAGATACCTATGCACTTGACAGGGGGAATGGAAAATTCACTGATACCTTTGAATCACTTGACGATCAACTGAAAGACAGATAAGGTAGTAAAGGTGAATATTCAATTTGTTATCCGTCTATTTGATGATATGAACTGGATGCTGGAGTGAATTTGATGTAAATTTAATGCTGGGCCTTGTCGTCGAACGAATCATGTGAGCCCCTGACAAATGAGCATTTGCCCTGTAACTTTCTAGTTGAAGAAGACTCCTGGAAGAGAGAGCGATCGAAGCCTAGGCGCTATGTTATACGCGCGGTACGCACGCAAGTAAGCCTCATCATCAAAATCTTCATGATTGAAGATAGATGTGATGGTTCGTAGTATGTACCCTTTTCGGCTTGATCTCGTACTTGGGGTCCAACAAAACTGATTTTATCTCACATTTTCATTTGACTTGCTTATATCGTTAACAATTAAAAATTTATCGTATGTTTATGATTGTTTAGCAATCTAAAAAACCATATGATATGCGATTCACTCAGGAACTGTTAGTTTTTATCTACTGTGCAACATTGTCGGGTCGAGTGGTATGCACTTTCAAGACGTACTGTGCAAAACACGCTCGATCGTCAGTTCGTCCCACTCCATTGATCCCTATAGAGTTGGCAAATTGGTATAAGACTAGTATCGAAAGATATAAAAACCTTGACTGTGTAAATCGCTAGACTACCACAGGTTTATATATCATGTGCATCACCTGTCGCCCCATCGGTCGTCGAGTGACTCTAGCGGATACCAGCAATACATCCATTTTTGCTATCGCGTGCAAGAGTGGCCCAATGGTCCTCCTCTCTCTCGAGTTTCGCTGAGCATTTATCTTTTTCTATGCTTTTCGTGAAGAAATTGGACCATCGGTTGGGTGACCATCGGTCTATGTAGAGGGGATAAATATGCAGTCAATCACTTATGACACTTGACGACATTGAATACGTGGCATTCCCTTAAGAACTCTGAGACAACTTGTGCAGAAATCATAGATAAGAAGACATCAAGACAAGTATAATTGCAGTAAAAGTCATTTTCTCTTCGGAACAATGACTCAGTTTTTTTTGCTACATTTATGATTAAAAATTGGTAGTTTATCCAACATAGATGAGAAGATCACCACAAAAGCTCTATTCCGCACTGGAAAATATATAGTAAACTTTTCTGAAAGGAATTCATTATCAAGTGGCTTGGCTCGTTATCGTTTTAGTAGTTTCTCGATTATGAACACTGTTGTGAACCATGCAATCACATGCTGAGCTTTACTAATATGGAAATATTAGGTTCGAAACTATGTTCTGTCGCGTTTCTTGTTGTTTTTATTTAATACAAAAAAATTTATTTCTCATTCTTTTTCATCGTGACTGACGACATTTGAGAGGTCTTGATCTCGAGATTCTAAATAGGCGCTTTTGATTCTCGTAACTGTATGGGGTTTTTTTGAACTACGACGAAAACTAATTTTTGTCATATTTTTTTTACTTTTATTTATTTATGATGATTTTATTGCTTGGTCTTTTATCGTGTTTTATGTCATGAAAACTTCTGATTTTGAAATTCTAAATATGCGAGCCGTGTTATTTTTTGTAATTGCATAAAATTTTCATTCAGTTTGTAATTGACACTCAAAACTTAGATCGGAAACGTCTCTTGAGCGCTCCTTTTAGGTTGTTCTGCCACCGAAATGACGCAAAACTATGTAGAGCACTTAGGCGCAAGGCGCTCGATTTACGAACTACACAAAGATGGTTCAAAAAGTCTTGTGAAAGCGACACCAAGATGTCAAAATCGGCTGCGACTGCTTTATCGAAGTGGCATCAATATAAAGCTGGCCGACATATTGCGCGTCTAACATTGCAAAAGACTGAAGATTTAGAGTTGGTACGTTCAAATCATCCATCGTCTATTCAGACGCTGCTCCAAGTGATCACCATTTCCAGGTTTCTGCAGCAATTCCTAGAAGGAAAACGCTTTGCCAAAGTCTATGATGTGATGAAGTACACGTATTCAATCTAAAGTAGAAGAAACTTATGCAGTTACAAAAATAAGATGACTTACATATTTGAAATCTCCAAATGACGAGCTTACAAATGACATTAAATACAAAAAGGGAGCAAAAAACAAGTGGTAAATAAATAAACATAATAAGAATGTACGGTATATCTTAGTTTCCAACCCTGATAGAGCAAAAGATTCTACAGAACAGTCTAAAATGCTGACATAAATTTGCTTGGACGACGAACCACGTTGACATACCCTTAATGTGCAGTACATGGCATCAGTGCCTGTAGAACGATTAAGTAAAGCTCCTTTCTATACTGGGATCTCACCCACCATTTCTCAGGTCTTATAGTTATTGAAGAACTGCCAGGTACTGTGGGGAAACTGAAATCCGTGAAAACCAGAAACTAAGCATTGTCCTCTCTGACACCGAGGGAAAGTCGAGGTCGTTGGAATTCAACAGCGTACGCTTTACCCTTTATTTACCACCAGAAGAAAAACTGTCGTCCCGATCAATTTTTCTCAACATGCCTCTGCAAACTATTGGGAATGAGGTGTTTGTATGATTTGTAAATATATGGCTTTTCCAGGGAGCCAAATCGAGAAGATTGCGAATCATTACCCCCCATTCGACGTTTGCTGGTAAGAGGAATTTCCGAAATCCCATTGCCGGATTGTCAACTCGTAGACTCGATTTGACTGAACTGGCTTTGATCGACGAGCGAGTTAGAGCAAAGATTATGGACCGGCAGAAACAGCGCGCGATCATTCAACAAATGCTTGATGATGCTGTGTCATCAAGGCGTAAAGAGTACAAAAAACAATCCGGGGACGGAGTTGCTAGCAAAGCACCTAGTCTGCCGTCTATCTCATTCAAAGGCGAACGACTCTCTGAAAATCTTTCTACCACCGGGGATTCTTCTTCTCAGTTACCACTACTGTCATCGGCGCCTTTAATGAAGCTTCCAGTTCATTCATCAGAACGAGCCTCACTTGAACACAGCAAAAAATTTGGCTCCATTTCACGGACGATGCCGCCACCTACACCTCCACCCAAAGCGGAGGATTTTGATCGTAAGTGATAATTGTTCATCGTTTTACTTTCACACCTTGAAAAGCCGGTCACACTTAGATTACCACAAAAAGTGGAATTAGATCTTTTTATTGAACGGGAGCAAATCGAGAAACGATCCATTTACCTGAACAAGAACTTTTTGAAAGCATGTTGGTAATCATTCGAGCGTTTAATTCTCGGGTTATGCTGTAAGTTTTTGTTCTTTGAAAGGCCTTTTCAAAGTGCTGTAACATTTGAGATGAAGTTATTTTTTACATACGCCGCGCCCTTTATTTCTATTGCGCTCAGGATGCGATGGAAGCACTAAAGGCATATGAACGTGTAGAGGAAATCGAGTGATACGTTTTATCTGAAGTTTTTCCCAGAGTAGAGGAAATCCTAAATTAAGTGACAAAATTTGCACCACACATGTGAGTCACGCTTGCCAGTTTATCGATCGCGCTATCAATCCACTGTCAACACGACCCATCACACACACTAGCCAACAAGCCAATGCGCCGCATATGTGAAACTCTTAATTTTCCCACTACAATGCAGTGGAACGGTCTTTCAAGAAATAAGCTCAGCATTCGAATCGTCGAGACTTGCGCTAATGAATGGTCATTTACAATCCAAGAGAAGAGTCCTATATGGCGAGAAATATGCGAGTTTGAAACACAAATCTTTTCTTTTTGCTACAGCCCTGTAGAAAAGTCTTTCTAAAATGCAAACATATTTTTGCATTCTTCGAGGTTTGCGTTATCAAACTACTGTTAGCAGTTTGATCGAAAAGTTTTGTCCAAGGAAATATAAGCATAATAATGATAAAAGCTGAAAGCTCGTGTGAAGCATTATTTTTTTGAATGCTACAGCGCTGTAAAAAGGTTAATTCAAAAATTAGTACAAGCAGTAATTGTGCGAGGTACAAACCTTTCGAAGGATTGCTAACACTTCCATGGAAATTTCTTGTGCATCGAAAAGGATCGTTCCATCAATTCCGCCCATCTAACAGAAACGAACCTACAATCCAAATTACGGTAGAAAAACACACCTCACAATCATTACGCCTTCAATATTCAGCGTCATTCATGTAACGATCGCTGTCATGAATCTTCAAAGATGTGCATATGTTCAAATCCCCTTTTTGCTAACCAGGAAGGCCGTAACCGAGTAGTTGTGATGTGCGTCGCGGGCTGATCCCCATCCCACCCCTTTTTTCAATCCGACGGTCAACAGCGAACGCCCAGTATAACGCCATTTCCATGCACTCCTCGATGTCGAAAAGAGAAGTAATCAGTCAGTATTTCCACGGCATTAGAGAAGAGTGCGAAGAACGAATTGAATGTTGGAAGTACTCCGATCTGCTTAGTGTAAAAAATGGAAAAAGTGTGAGACGGAAAAGAAGTGATTAGTTGCAAGATCCTGAGTTTCACGGTTTTATTATTTTTACCGTCGTTCATTCTCGCATCAAATATTACACCTAAAGACCTAATGTTTGTAGAGCTAATTCAGCAAGGTTACATTCAATAGAGAATTAGTAGAAAGTCATTCTCTATTTAAAGTGATAATTATCAGTAATCAGTAAAAGTAATAATTTTCTGGTACATACATTATAATCAGATGATGTTAATCTTGAAATAACTTGAAGCAGATAACATGAAGCTGTGAATGCCATTCGAAAAACTTTGATAAGAGATTATGTTGCCTTTTTTTAGCTCTGACAGACTTGCTCGGCAAAGAGTTAGTGCAATTTCTCGATCCCAACTATGTCACCGTGGATGACGACGAACCAGAGATTGCTTATGATGATAAGGTGCGCTGTATGCTAATGATGCTGCACATTCCTAGGACCGAATACTGATTAACCTCTGCAATGAGCAAAAAATTACGTGTCTTCTTTGTTGAGAGGTCACGACGTTCTGGTATTACGATTTGTTCAGTGCGATATAGAAAATAGTGAAGGCTAATGTTGCTATGCCTTGTATAACATCTGGATAGTGTTTGATTGAGTAGACTGCACGTCAATTTAACTCTTACAGAATGTAAGGAAGGCGAATCCGACGAAACATCGACTATTGCTGTTGTCTGTATTCTACTAGTAAATCATAGGGCACATTCTTTGCTCTGTAGCTTAGTACTGAACAAATTATTCTTCGGAATATTTGCTCCAAGCCTGAACAGCTTCTATCCAACTTCTACCAAGCTTTCCTATGAATCCTTTTCTGGCGCGCTCTCAGATGTCGAGGAAAACTGTCACATAATCACTTCAATCAGGAACATCATTGATTGAACGTGGTTTTCAGGATGTCACGGAGGGAAATCCGGTTGTTGGTCCGATGATTTTACAAAATCCACTCAACAAACAAGCACCTCCAAGAGTAAGGCAACGTTTTTGAATAGTTGATCACGCAGAGAAAATTTGAGAGTGAAGAATATTGATGATGTCTTTACGAAAGACAAATTAGGTGCCGTAATCATCTGTACAATAGTTTTTCTTCAGCACAATCACTGTGTTTTTTGAACACGACAAAATTTAAACTTTTGTACTTTCACTTTGGAAGTCACTTTGAACTAACGACGTTTTTCTTGTCATCCCAGACCAAGCACAAATCTGAATTACAGGTGCCGCTTCGACCAACAGCAGTACACATGCCATCGCTTTTGGAGGTACTCAATAGGTATGTAGAATCTCAACGTCTTTCTCAGAAATTTTTGTTCTCATTGCCTTGTTATTCCTGAAATTGCATAATATAATTTATGCATGGTAAAATTTATTACCATTTTCTAGAATTTCCAGAATAAAGAAAAAAATTCATGAATCTAAATTTGTGAAAGACTGAAGCTTTGAAGTAGCTTTGTGCTTATGTTAGTATACTGGAGGCATTTGTTTTTCTTCAAGATAGAATTTCGCGACAAACAAATCTTAACTCCAACTGAGAATTGTGACTTTATTACTTTGTGACTGACTTCCATTGAGAAATTTTCGTTTAACGTGGCTCAATTCCTGACTTTCTCAAGTTGCCTGGTTTCAATTGGGAGGAAATCTTCTGCTGTAAATAATAGCCAGGAGTTGATACCGCTACAGTGACGCGGAATACGCAAATTATCAAGAGTGACTTCATATGCCTATAAGAATTTTCAGCTTACACAAGGTTAATAACAACGTTCATCCAACGAACGTCTCGGCGCTTTGGCTTCCTTCAAAGTCGATAATCCGCAATCGTCCACAGTCGTTCGTCCTCGTGCGAACAATCTAAACAAATCTTAGACTCTGAAAAAGGCGAGGACGTCGATAAGTTAGCCGAATAAACGTTGTTTTTATCCTCGCGTAATGTTAGAAATCTAGGCGGCATTTTGTTGATTAATCACGTCGAGCTTCAACGAAATTGACTTGACGAGTTATTATAGACCTCGTAGTCTTCAGACTGGTTCCTTATGGCATATTAGTATGCCATTTTGCTTTAATAAAAGAGCCATGATTAGAAGTGAACTTGAACTTTAGGCCGCTATCGCTCTTACCACCGCAGCCTTGCCAGACGGTCGGCGGTTGCCTGTTCGACAGAGGCATGTGTTCCTACATCCACCCTGCTGATGTACCAAAAGCTAATCGTTTTGAACGGCTCAAAGGTTTTTCTTAATATAAAATTTTTTATACCTTCATGATGGTTATAATGTCACTGATTTTAGTGGGATCATCAAACTTTATCCGCGCTTATGTACCTCCAGGCACTTCATCAAAAATTCAGACGGATACCTATATGAATGAGCCGCATACGGTAAAAATTACTGCGCCATTTATGCAAATTTCCTTTGCTCATCACAATCAGCAGCAAAATTTGATCTGAAACTTCAAGATTTGGATTGAAGATTTCAAAAACTGTTATCGCATTGGACATTTTGCGTTATGAGTAATTTGAAGTATCAGATGTTTTCAGGTGGTCTTTGATGCACTTGAGTGGAAGATCGGCGCTCGTCTAGTCGGTTGTTGCGAAGATATCGATGGAAATCAGATGTGTCCTTATGCCACACCATTTGAGGCAGGAGTACTGCTGTGGCAAAGTGCCAGCTTTGACTGTCCTGCTCGAACTACCAAGGTCTACTTTTTTTTAGGACAAAAATGCAATATTTTATCACTTTACTTTACTAAGCTTTCAGATTGTGAAGGCATGAAAGATATTGTTAGCTACAACTAAATATTAAAATCTAGGCATCTCGAAATCCGGTTGAGATTTAGGCTAAATGTCTACGAAAAATGGTTATTCTGTTTGGCTCTCGTTGTGATTGTTTCTTTGTACAATACTCTTTAGTTGGTCAAAATGTGATTATTAGGACTATCATCAGCGAAATCTTGCTTTTTTATAAATCAAAAGAAAAAGTTTGTAGGTGATATAAACCTTATGAAAATAAATAATGAGAAAATAAGTCCCTTTGACAAAGAATGTCTGCATTATGTCATGACGCATTTCCTGAAGCGAGCGATCAATTTGAGTGTGACATATATGGATGAGCGCGTATAGCGCAGTGGTTAATGGTACTCTGCCTCGCACACGTGGTTGAAGGGGTGCGATCCCGCGCCCATGGCTAATCAAACCTTCTATCCCTCTGGAGCCTGTACATTGGTACCAAAATTGATAGTTTGAGAGAGTAGCAGCATTGATTCCATACACCGGTAAGCCACCATGAGTCATTGTGAAGGCCAGATATGCATTCGGTTCCCTTAATCGAAGCTAAAAATTGAGAATACAAATGCATGACGCATCCCTCAAGGAATTGATCGAAAGAGCTATATACTTTAGCCTTTATCTAGGGTTACCCGTTTCACTACACATTTTCTATAGGACTCAAAAGACACGGTACCCGCTGGGCCTCTGAGACAGTCGTTCTATCACTCAGTTCCCACAAAATTATGGAAGAACAGGAGAAACATAGAGGAAGATAAAAGCTTTTGGCATTGATCAATCTTTTAGGAATTTGCCTTGCATTCGTCTTTAATTTTATATTTCGTTTGAGGTGATTAAATGCATATCTGGCCTTTACAATGACTAGCGGTGGCCTCCCGCTGTACGGAGTCGTTGCTGCTTATCCTCCTGGACAAATCCACAACCAGTTCGGTAACAATTCACCGACCCTGGAGAGATGGGTGGCTCGGTGAGCCACAAGCGTGAGATCAAACCATCGACCTTATGTGCGACGCAGAGCACCTCCAGTCACAACCCCACATACTCTCTAGGAAAGAGTACGAACCAGAAAAATGCCAGTTAGAGGTTCATTTTGAGTACGATAAGCAATTTGACACTTCTCTTTTCTACGATTTAGACCTAACACACTTCACAATTCACTTGCACAAGGATATTTCATTGCGGGAGTTTCAGATACGCTTCATATGCGAAAATTTTGGCACGGAAGAAGCGGAATGTGGTATCGACAACATTCGTGTGCATAGATTGTCGGATACGTTTCTACTTGAACCTTGTCAGAAGAACACTCTATCATCCCTCTGAGAAGCTGTCAGAAACTATTATTTCTTCTTGGAGAGGCTATAATTTTATCATTTAATTTTATTCTTCCATGTTCCTCACAAATTTCTTTACTGGTAACGAAAATCACCGGATTTCTCTGTAACAAATGGTTCTTTCTTGCTATTCATTATGAATTCACTCAGCTAAATAGCCTTAAGTTGTGTTATTACATTTTTGAATGAACAAACATTATCGTAGGATCACAATGTGCTAAAGTCCATTCGTCTATCATGCACATATGTTGTATGATATAAAACGAAAACTGCTCAAATCCACAGTTCAACTGCCAGATGTTCTATTGTATTATTACACAGTTTGCCTTAGAGTAACCATTAGTCATTCGGCCAAATGTGGTTCTAACTATTGGTTAATTTTCGATCCATGTGAGTTCTAGCGAAATCTAAGTGATTTGCATTGACCTAATGATTTCTTAGGTCAACAATTGGTTGACATAATGAACCTTTTCGAAGATTCATATTTGTGTGATAACATCAAGTTGTAATGTCCTATAATCCACTTTTGGACCGACTGTCGTGCATACTTTTCAAGGTTGCTTCAGTGCGTGATAATTTTCGTGATTATCTGAACCTTGTCTTTCAGTCGACTGTTTTCGAATAGAAAAAACCCGTTGTAAACATCCAATATACAATCTGGGAGAATGTTTCCAACCATTTCGAGGTTTGGTGTGACAGTGGCCCACCTACATTTGGGCAGTCTCACCCACCTCATCAGAGCCACACGCCCTATCAGTCAAACTCAAATAATAGGTTGGGGAAAAAGCTGAGAACATGCTTGTAAAACATTGATGCACTATTACACCCGAACAAAGACAAAACTAATAGTCAAACTTTTACTTTTACTACTTTTTTACTTCTACTACTTTAACTTTACTGCTAAACAAAGTACTTTTGTATACTGTGTCCTCGCCCCAAGCCAGATTGACGCGTTCACTTGCCACCGTTGCACTTGAACCCAACAGCCATTCGTGCATCATCAACAACCTAATTTGACTCGGTTGTTAACTCCATCTTGAAATAAGTAGATAAATTATATACCAATTAACGCGGGAGAAGACGGGCTTTAAAGCTCAGATACAAAAAATGGCTGACACCCAAAAAAGTTGCAAGCATTTTCTCAGAACTTTTTCCTCAACCTAATAGTAGAAAAGGGGAGACACAATATGTTGGGAAAAGACATTATGGAGTGAGATCTGAACAATTTTTCAGTCGATAGCTTGCGGCTGTCATATTATGGTTAGTAACTATTATTTCTAATACTGCTACGCTACAGTACTGTACTCATCAGTAAAAACAGTCAAACCTTAGACGCTCTTAGATTGTTGCATGAAGACCATTCTTGAATATCGAATTAAATTACTTGTTTAGCTGTGAATATTCGAACAACTATCATATTTTGCGCTCGTGGAAGTCATAAATCACTACTTAAATCGCAAAGACCTCGAGTCAACTTCAAAAAGACATGGCTCCTAAGTGACAAGCAAATCCTGAACCGATGTCTGATACTGACCAATTACCAGAGTATTAGTATCATGTTCATAATAGGAGGCCTATTTCGAAGACATAGTCACCTAAATTGTAAAGAAATTCAACTTCTCCTTTAACTCTTTCACAACAATGTGTACACCTCGTACATGCACCAGTCAGTTGTCCTTCAAATGGGCCAATTATATAGCCCTTTTTTCTGACCCAAAAGCTTTTCGTTTTCTTTATGTAGTTATTGATAGGTGACTAATGGATCAATAACTTTCAAGAGCTCAATGAGCTCCATCCTTTTTTTTTGGGTCCTACGGAAAATATAGACTGGATCGCGTACACTTAGATATCGATGTTCCAGTAGCAATCTCAATTGGCGGTTGCGGAAGGTTCAGATTTTAGTTGCTGACATTACTAACTGATGTTGCTTTGATATAGAATGATATAAAATGATTTACAACTTATAACATTCGAACATTTTCGAGAATCAAAAACGCTAAAAGACGGTTAAAAATGGTTGTGACCATATTAACATGAAAGTAAAGGGAAAACAAAGACGGCGTGCCATGGAAAATTGCATTGTGAACTTGGAAGGTTTGTGCTTCTAATTTATGCACAATACTGTCGTTTCGCTTGACTCTTAGACGCGAACCTAC
Source organism: Parelaphostrongylus tenuis (assembly GCA_019055375.1). Taxonomy (NCBI): domain Eukaryota; kingdom Metazoa; phylum Nematoda; class Chromadorea; order Rhabditida; family Metastrongylidae; genus Parelaphostrongylus; species Parelaphostrongylus tenuis. The sequence continues at coordinate 258,161 of JAHQIW010001846.1, read as the reverse complement.
TCAGTAAAAAGGCCAACACCATTAACTACTCTCTAATCGGCACCTCTAGAAAATGGGAAACTTTTGATGCTAACTTAGAAATTATCCCAATGCTACAACCGTTCTATCTGATTCTAAGGTAATTTTCTCTACGCAGAAATCTAATTCAGTCGGAAAGCACGAAAAATTGCTGATATCAGTCGATATGGAGGAGGTCGATATCGTCTAACGGTGACCTCCTGGCCGACATCTTTAAGAATGGCTTTGTTGAAGTTGATGGGTTTTATATGAAAACTTTGAGTGATCTCAATCGTGTATACTACTAATCACTATGAATCTTGTAATAGTGTCGATTTTTGATTCAGACCAATCGTGCAATCAATTAGCATGGAACCAAGAGCGTCAAGACTATGATGATATTTTAGAAATATGATGAAGGTCTTATCAACTAAACTTTTTTACAGCCCGTAAGAGACTTTTTTTCTTTTCTTTTGTTAACAGATTCAGTTTAACACAGCGTATCTCCAAATTTCCGTCTCGGCGTAAATGGCATCAGTTGGTTTGCAAAATCGATAGTGGGGAATACTACTTTGTTATATGTCTTTCTTAGGACATTTTGCTTCATTGATCAACTAGCGAGAAATTTTTACTAAGCATTATCAACGCGAGGGTCACATCGCTCAGCCATATATCGTGGTTCAATGAAAGTCGGAACGCAATATTTGTCTTGTATGTGCCAGCTAATACTAATTTCATTTCTGTGGGATGGCTTTCCACCAAGACAGCAAATAATTGTGGTCGACAGTCACCTAAGGGCCGTCATGTATCGTGAAGAACTGTCGAATGAGGTCAGGTCACTTTTGTGTAGCTGGAGTCCACTATGAAAGGACAACGCTGATAGTATACACTACTCGATTCATTTCGATGTAATGATTAGGATAGTCAAAATCGGCAGAAGATTAACTGCTGCGGACACTCGACTAGTGTTATTGTGGCTCTGATGAAGGAGAGAGTGCAACTTCAAATGTAGTGAAAGTTTATGAAAATCTCGTGTTAGCTCATGAATGGAGCAAAATATTGATTAATCATCTGAGATTTGGTGAAAATAAGATTTGAATGTTTATCTTTCTTTTTCTCTTTCTATGTATTAATTATTAAATGTTACGCTCATGCAAAAACACTTGTGTTCCGTAATTGGCCATTTAACAAATTCTTGAGAGAAACAATAGATTGGAAAATCGACAGCAGTGTTTAGTTGCTTAAGTGTTCCACTTCCGTAGGATATAGAGCTATGATAGGTTGTGCAGAAGAAAGATTAATAGCAGAGGGATGTCCTCGATTGGGATATAGTGGTAGCACACGCCCTCGGTATGGGTGAAACGCGAGTTCAACTCCCGTTGGGTAGATTGTTATGCCTACCACTCACTACTTTAAGATGTGCACAGAATCTTTGAACAAGATCACTTTATGGTGAGAAAATATTTCTGCTCAAGAGGATGTGCCCATGCAATAGGTCAGCGAAGAGGTGCGGAAATTCTTCTACTTTAACAGTGACGTTTGACACTTGAGGATAAGATGGTAAGATGATGATCGAAGAAACTTTTGCGGAGCGGCTTAGTGCTCACAGCATAAGCATTGATCTACAATATGCAGCTTAGTTCAAAAAATTCACAAATTTTGATTACACTCTTACTTTTTTTTTCATCCTACACGATTTTCATCAAGCATAGCGTTCAAATCCCAGCACTTTTTGTATTCCTTTCTCGTGTTCATCGTCCAAAAAGACCATCAAACATCTCGCGTGTTGTTTCAACACATGCTTGTAGATTTCGTCTTCTTTATGAATATTGTGGAATGCTCGTCGACTTATTTTTTTTTGCTATTCGGAGAAAGCTGAGCGTTCCGCTCTCGCTACCGCGTGACTGCGAGAGGGTATTGGAGATGAGGTCAAACCAATAACTTGTTTGCCGATATACTGCATGACTAACCATCATCTATCTCCCTTAGATCATTTACAACTTAAAATTTGCAGTTCAGTATATATGCCGTAGACTAAAGACTGCAGATTGTTGTTATTATATATACGATGTTTCGTCTGTCCCATATTTTTTTGCCACATTTCGGCACTTTTATTGATTCGCTTATTATTTATTCAAAGGGAACATTCAATTAACAATAGAATCATCATAAGCGATAAGCAACCATTTTCTGAGCGTACATTTCGGATGTCTTCTTCCCAGGAAAGATGCGAATAGAGATCAAAGTAGTCAATGACGCCTTTTTTGAGCTTATTGCAGTCGTTGAAATTTTCCCTTCGCAGATGCTAACTAAGGACGCAGAAATGATGATAAACCAGTAAAGCAATATTGGGACTATATGATGGACGTGGTACCCTGGGCCAGCCCAGATTCTCCAAATTGTGGCGTGTCGATTTCGCACTACGAGGTGGTCGCCCAACACATTAAGTGTCCATCAAAACATCCATTTAAGATAGCCCATTTCACGATGACGAGTGATTGTGCTACGACTGCATCCAAGTATCTGCCCAAGCTACCAGAACAGTCTCCAACATATAACAGCGTTTTGGCATTAACCCAGTGTAATATAGAAAAGAATAAACTGAATAGAGGAATAGAGCAATAGAAGTTATGGGTTAATTCAGTATATTCTGCATCGTACAACTTGAGGGTGATATTCAATAGCAACAACAATAGTAACAGCAACATTCCGCATTCATTGCATACAGTTAAGACTGGGGATCGTTATTTAGATGACTCTTCACTTTGAATCTACCATCTGTGTCAGCAATAAACAGTACTTGCATAAGAGATCCTTTTATATATACCCACTTTGGACTCGACCGTTGAAGCATTTTAATAAACAATCATGTTCCGTTACGGCGGTTTGATCATCTGTTAGCCTTCCAATTATATAAGATACCACATTTCGGTCCTCTTCAAGGTCTTGTAGCAGCTCACACATGATCTCTATTCTTTTCCTTTGCCTGAGGCCGCTTTCATTGAAGGTATGAGTAATTGATGGTGCTGAAGTGCTCAGCCATTCATAAAACAGTAAACGACGACGTTCGAAAAATTTAGAGCTTGATCTAATCTACTTATGCTGTCAACTACAGGAAACCCTCTTTATTCAATGTAACAACATGGGTGAGCCAGGTTCAAGGGAGGACATGTACTCGTGCTGCTGAGATGACAGGTAAGTCAGTTTCCATGCACATTTCTGAAAATTATATCATCGTTCAAAATTCCCCTTCATTGCCCAAATGATCTGAAATAGTAACTGTTTTGTTGATCAATGCAACTTATTTTGCACTGAAGGAAGTCGTCTTCACGAAGGGAATTATTGAGAAGAAATTGCGCAACACAAATTGAATCATTCGGCAAGCGATAAATAAAGCCAGTTTGGAACTACTTAGAAGAAATAACAAGTGACTGAATTCCATCAATTGCGTCAATGTTCTATTTTGAACGCTCTTGGTTTTGGTGCGGAAAGCACAATGAGTACAGAGGCCTCTCAATGTTTGTTCTACTTCTTCAATCTCTCAATAAATCTCGCCCCTAGTTCGTCGTAGATATTGATAAGTTCTTTTAAAACAGAGAGCGGATGGTTTTTTAATCGCTAAGGATGGTGTCCAGAACACTCTGCATGGTTTATCAAGTATATGAAACCTCTAGTTCTTTAACATAACTACTTTCTAGCAATCGCATGATGCTAAAAAGTATTTATCTAGGAAAATTGAGCAGTACGCAAAGACTCGACCTCAAATGGAAGATGGAGCTTCTTTTCATATTTATAGGGGAGCTTGCTATCACTAAACCACTGGGACCACCGCTTGCGACTACTCTATCTTCAGTATGAACTATCGAAGCTGTCAGCAACCAACTGTTAGAGGAATATGTCTTGTGAGCACATCTCGGCCCTCGTCATAGTTGAGCTGACAACTTTTCCCATATTCATAATACATTTTCAATTCAGCTGCTTTCTACCAATTGTATGTTGTTAAAATAATCACCTAAGAAGATCAAGCGGCACGCAAAAATTCCGCATAATATCGAATTTTTGCTTACCACGCGATCTTCTTAGTATATCTAGGATTTTTTACAATCTTTCTGTGTAAGGGCTTCTACGTCTAACGTAAGAGTGCGAAATGTATCTCTTCTGCCACTTGGACTGTACACGGCAGTAGTTTTTATCACATATGTCTGCAAAGTGCAGCAAAGTCTACACAGAGCAGAGGGGCCATATGTGGCTGTTTTGAGCGGTCCTACTACTATCCTTCTAATCTCAATATCCTGCAACCTTGCTTCATGCAGCTGTTTCCGCTTTTTGAGTTAGTTAGTCACATACGCAGGATTTCTGTCTACCGTCTGTTATGCATATATCGAACTAATCACTGATGTGTTGGAGGCATTCGTTAGTCATATGTAAACCTTTTAATAAAACTTGCGCATCTACATAGTCTCAATAGGAGTCATTTGTTGCGGAAAAAAATAGCCCAATTCAGTTTTAGAGCGATATAAGTCAGTTTACAATAGATATTATCCGTTGCAACGAAAATTGTTGAGATCCATAAATTCTTTCCTACGAGATAAAAGTGTTTACCGAAATGAGTACGCCAAACATTTTCTGTGAATATTCAATTCTGAATTTGATTGAGATTCGCTGATCAATTTATATGTCTGCCTATTGATTGGCTCAAGCAGAGTTATTTGAATGTTTATCAATGTAAATGAAATTTAAATCTTGAATCCTGCCAATCTTGAAGTTGGATTAGGAGAATGTGAATAGCGAACAAGTTCTCCAATATATATATATATATATATATATATATACATATATATATATATATATATATATATATATATATGGGCTATTCGTTAGACCTCGCTTTAAATAAATCATAATTTCAAGGCTCCTTAAAGCACCACATACCAGGAACGAAAATACGGGGTGAAAAAAGGTTGCCAGACCATTGTGAAATTTACCACAAATGGAGAAGCCATTTTCGGCACTTAAGGTGAAGAATGCACGCTGGGAGGTTCAGCAACGAAGGTCTCTGTGTTAAATAGTTTACATTTCCGTAATTTGTCTGAGATTCCAATCGAAACATTAGTACATTTTCGTTTGCTAGCTCAGATTTTCAAGCCTATCCACACGCTGGACGAGGAGTTTTTATCAAGGGTGTTGGCAGTCGATCGAAAGCCTAAATCTCATGCTAGCGCTGGACGCGGCCGGTTTTTCAAAAAGACCGGTACTGTACTACTATGAAGACGCCACTTCGATCGCGCGCAAAATACGTAATTCTTAGTCTTTTTTGATGTTCAAGTAGTCTTTCAGTAGCACAAATCATAGCAATTTGAATGATTTATTTTATTTTTTCAAAAAAGCCTTCTTGTTTCGCTGAGAGAGGAACAATAAAATTTTGTTTTTTCATTAGAAGACTTCTCGCTGACTCATGTTTCCTTTGAAGTTTTGATAGACAATCGATAGATCGGGAATTCCAATGATCTATTTTGCTTCTGAAATGGACTACGCTTCACGTTGTAACAGCCAAAAGAAGATTGGGTTTCATAAAACTGGATCACTTTTTTTATCCGCTCCTCACTTTGTTGACTTGAAAAAACGCATTTTCTGGACGTTTTTAATGTTCAAGCAACCTTCGATAGTTCAAATTATAAGAATTTTAGTGGTGTATATCGTCTCCAAAAAAGACTCTTTATTGCGCTTGAAGAGCAAAAATCAATTTTTTGTTTCTCATTCGAAGATTTCTCGCTGACTAAAGCAATTCCTAAGGTGTTTCAAAAAATAATTGACAGATCAGACCTTAAGAATTCCAATAGTCTGTTTGATTTTGAATATCAACCTCGAATCACGCTATGACAGCGAAAAGAAGATTGGGCTTTGCAAGACTGGAAAAAAGGCATCGAGCGCGAAGCCCACTTTTCTTTTAGTTCTTATGAAGCACTAGGAAGTTTTTTCAAGAAACCAAAAGCACTATTGGCAACCTTGAAATTTGATCTACTATTTCTTTCTCAAAACTTCAAAAGAGAGGCTCTGGTCAGCGAGAATTTTTTGAATGAAAGAAAGAGTACTTCATTCAAATTCTTTTGATTTGTGCTATCCACTAATTAAACGATCATTGAAGAAGACCAAGAATTACGTTTCTTACAAGGGGTCGAAGTGACTCCTCCATGATAGAACACTACCAGAGACTCTTTATAAAGAATAAAGGATAAAGCTCTCGGCCTTAATCAATCTTTGAGGGATGCGCCATGCATTCGACTCCAATTTTTAACTTCGTTTTAGGTGAATGAATGCATATCCGACCTTTACAATGACTCGCTGTAGCCTCCCGCTGAACCGAGTCAGTGCTGCTTATCCTCGCAGACAAGTCTGAGACCAGAGTGGTATCAATATCAATTTGACAGACCCCGGAGCCCCGGAGGGATGAATGGCCGGGTGAACCATAAGTGTCAGATCGAACTATTGACGTCTGTGCGACGCTGAGCACCTCTAACCACTGCGCCACAAGCGCTCTTAAGACTAAGACTCTTTATAGCGTTGAAAAAGTCCAACAAAATTATGTTCCACACGAGCATATTTCTAGCTGGGCAGAGCTCTTTCTTCAGATTATTGGTAATCACTCAATAGCGGGTAAGATTTACCGATTCAGTACCGTGCTGATTTTTCAAAGAAACCTTTTCTCTGTGAAGCAGCGAGAAAAATTATATTGATTCATATACGCAATCAAGAGCTGTTTGGCCAACTTACGGGCTGTGAGGTGGAGGGCAAAGGAGGTCGGGGCGAGCATCGAACGATGGCGCCTAAGTGATACGTATTTGTTCAGAATTGCTTCTCCGCTCTGCAAGAAACTCCATTTTAAAAGTCTGGATCCGGTACTGAAAAATTTCTGTGCACGTTCATGTGCTGTGCTTGCTTCCAGCGAAGCAATAACTGAATTGCGCGGCAGATGTAAAACATGATTTTATGTTCGATTCAAAGCGTTATAAAAAAAACTTTACAAAAACCTTTTATATCCGCTAGCTGGAGATTTAAGCTTTTGTATGATCACTAACATTCTTGATGAAAACTTGTTGTCGAGCGTAGGGGATAAGCTTGGAAATTTGTGCAACCAAACGGAAAAGAGCCAAAACATCATATTTCGAAGCGAGCAACGCCTATATAGGGCAAACCTGCTACATTTGAATCGCTAGCACGCCGCTTCCTTGTTGCATGTTCCGCCTCAGGGTATCGGTGTATTAGAAAAGCTACTTCTTTATGCAGACAAGAATGTGGGACGGTCTCTATGATGTAAACAAAGGTTGGCTAATGCTTATTTCTTATAAATCATTGATTTGGCTTTTTTTCATTAACGGTAACCGATGACGAGAGCCGTTACCGATTATCACCTGTATCAGCTGTCGTTGCGCTGGTCGTCGAGTGGCTCGAGCGGGCACTACCAATACTTCCTTTTTCGTATCGTGTGCAAGAGTGGCCCAATGGGTCCTTCTCTCTCTAAGAGCATTGAGCATCATATCTTTCTTCTGGGCTTTTCGTGAAGATATCGGACCATTAGCTCAGTGGTCTGTGGAGCGCTTGATATCTCGAGGAATCCAATCGGTAACGGCTCTCGTCCATCGGTTGCCGTTAAAGCACATCACTGCCCAGCTTATCTTATTTTCGATAGACTGGCGTGTCGAACGGAATCATTGATCTTCAATAGCAAAAGGGGTCGGGATTTCGGATCCTTTTTATTATTCGCGGGAACGGAATACTTCTAGCATCGACCTTTCGACTGCGCTTCAATAAAGTCACATTGTCTTATTATGGCATTGCTTATATGAGAAGTATCCATTTTAGCCATTATTAGTGAATTCTAGCAAGCCGTTTCTCTCCAGTGTAGTGTTTCAGCACTGATGGTATATTTTAAATCAACCTACTTCGAGGTAAATCCAAAATAATCTTGGCTTTTCGAAATAGCTGCATTCAACATGCCGTTATAGTAACGATGTGCGAATTATGCTCATCTAGGTTCCCAGATATTGTAACGTTACTCTCAAGATCTTTTACGCCGAACTTGGGAAAGTCTAGGTATAAAGTTATCAAAATAACTTTTAGGAGAGCCTCTATATGACTAGTCAATATCCTATCAAATTTTTATGCTCACACCACACTGTTGCTTACTTATTTGTTCGAGCTAACTTTTTGGCAGCGCATGGACTTCTCAGAAACAGCGTCGGGTGTTCACAACAGTAACTTTTTGCATGGAAGCTAGTATTTTTGAATGACACTTTTGTTAATCGCAAGAAAACCATGCCATTAGACATATTACTGTGAAAAATTAAGACGCCTTACAAGTCAGCAAAACCTCTTTTCTGTGAAAATATTAACGTCTTTTTTGCTGAATGGGCGGAATACATAATCAGAGGCTTTGGAGGCCTGATCGAAATGGCCGCTGCTGTTTGATCTAAAACGCTAATTTTTCTGTCGTTTCGACTTTTAACTTGCCCACACACATTGGTGTAATCCCCTTCCAATCTCAGAAATATGTGCTTGGATTTTTTATTCAAATTTCGGACAACAATATCAGGACTACTTTGAAACTATATTTCTGATGCGCTATCAGTTGAAAACACGTGATCTTGGCGAACCATTAATGAATCGAGTAGAAGTAACAAGTTATACTTACAGAGATTTTTCTAGCAACCAGCCTTAATTTAACCTTATTATACGGCTTATCGAGCACAAGTATGTAATATTAGAATACTTGTCTGCTGCATACCGTCGTCCTACATACAAATCAAACAATTGTCGTGACACATCGTACCTAAGGATACTGACAAAAGGAAACGATAGGCGGCATCATAATCCCAAATGTATCTAGTGACCACTTCGAACCTAGCCCAAGGACATTCAGTCATCTTACGTTCACAAAGTCAACATCGTTTATCCCTTCGCTAAGCAAATTACCATGTATTTGTGTACTGTCTCATAGCTTTTGTTCCTGTAAAATCTCTCTTGTTTCTACAGTATCTTAAAAACCCATTCAGAGTACATCATCTGACCAACTTCTGCCTTTACTATCCATCGTTACTTCTCTCTTAGCTCTTTCATAAAGTGGTTCTCAGCTATCAACTAATACTTCTCAAGTCCACCGTTACTTCTTTCTTGTCTTTTTTATAAACTAGTATTCAGTCAATACTTTACAGCTCTTGTGTCCACTCGTTCCTCCAATAAGAACCCCATAGCCTAATGTATCTCTAATCCCTTATCTATGTAATAAGCCAGTGTTGAATCATTCACATCTGTGATAACTAAACTTTCACTTGTACAATTCGTACAGTACTATTCGCAAATGTCAACGGACCTGATAGGTTGTGCAAAAAGTTCGTGCCGTTTTGGTTCTTCGATATGATTTATGCAATAGAACTCCATGATTTCGGTATCACTCAGTTGCGTATTTTCTTGCGAACATTTTGGTATACAGCTTTCTAATTTTTGCTTCAAAAAGGAGTTGTCTTGGGAATAAATTAGCTTGCTATTCACGCACGAATGACGCGTAAGAGAAAATGTATTGAAGCGGCGCGCAAAATTAATGGAGATTGGGGCGATGATACGGTTGCAGAATGGACGGCTAGGAAGTGGTTCGCGTAGTTGAAAGCTGGGGAGAACAGTCTGGAGGATCAGTCGCACTCGGACCGTCCACAGGAAGCTCCATTAATCTTGCGCGCCGTTTCACCAGCGTTTTCCTCTACGTGCTATTCGTGCATGATTAGCAAATGAATTTGTTCTTATGACAGCTCCATCTCAAAGCAAGTTTGGGCAAGTTGTATACCGAAATGTTCACAGGAAAATTCACAGTTTAAGAGTGTTAAAATCGTGCAATTTCAGTGCAAAATCTTATCAAAAAACCAAAACGGCTCGAAGTTCTTGCACTGCCTGTCGAAATAATTTCTATTTAACTGCTTAGAAAAGTTCGCAACAGCGACTTAACGATAAGTAAAGCCTTTCACGCGCTTTGTATCTAACAGCCCAAAAATAAATAGGAAGTAGAACGACTGACTATCACACGTAATATATTACCTTACCCTAGATTAATTTCCAATCTGAGCAAGGTTGATTACTCAGTGTGCTAATACCACAAGGGTGACCCAAAACTGTTTACAGAGTAAAACTGTGATCATTCCTTAGGTGGCGTTTTGGATCAATTTTGAATTAAGCTTTTTTAGAATTGCAAAATATCAATCGAGTAATACGATTTGATAAAGTGTAGTACGTTTGTGATCTTGAGAAGGTGGAGTTATCGAGATGTCAGCAATCGTATAAGAACGAATAGGTACCACGAACCTCACGCAAGCTTTAACGTAAGCAATTCGTAAGATACATGATATTTAGAAAAAAATATGATCTGATGGCGATCTTTGTTATTTCCTCTTCGTGACTAAAATCTCCATCTGAGAAACAAGTGGGAGCTGTTGTTAAAAGCCTTCAAGTACTTCTGATTCAAATACTTAGAAAAAAACTACAAACTTTGAGCAATCGGCGGATATCTAGGGCACATCTATTCCATATATGCAAAAATTTTCGATATGCTTCTCACTGGTGGTGCTGTTGGCGTGTGAATAGAACAACTGCTGCGAAATATCTTACAAATGTCGAAAGAAAGTGCATAAAGACGATATCTGCTAATTGAGAAATATTTTCTATCTTTTCATGTTTCTTTTGTCGCGCTTACGACGAAATCCTGAAGATTATTCACACGAATCGACACCACCTATTGCAAGAGATAACTAACATCGGTTGAATGAACGCAGTGGTCGCAAAAAAAACATGATAAATCTTTTGAAGAGTTCAATAAAAATCTGTTAAATTCAGCTCTACTGGTGTGATTGTTTATTCAGCTGTGTTTATTATACATAGAGATTAGTTCCAGTTTCACAGAAACGGTGTCGTTTTTCTCATACACCTATGCATGCAATGTTTCCTTATTTATCTGATGTTCAAACGCTTCAAATAGGAGCAGCTGCTTGTAACGCGCACATTGACTTCTTTGTCCCATCAACTTTTTTCCATTATACATCAGCATTTGCTGACTCAAAAGCGCAAGAAGAGTCCCACAGATCTTATGAAAACACTGAATCAGAAGGAGCAACAACCTTCACAGTAACTCCTTTCACTCAAGCCTCAGTTCCTGCGTGATGCCCAATACTATGTAGTTTTTATTGTCAGTGTATGACAGAAGATATTCCAGCTTTCATGTCGATGTTGACAGTGGATATTCACTACTGTGCATTTTTCTTGTACTCATGAAATGCTTTTTATCTACTAATTGTCCTTTAAAAATTGTGATTACTCAAACTTTGGCCTTTCCAAGTACTACTTGCCACTTTGTGAGCCGAACAGTCAAGCGATGATCTTAGAAAATCAGTTCTCAGAACCTTTACTGATTAACGTGTGATATTGAATCAATACTAATTTCAGTGCGATGCTGAGAATGGTTAGGCCTTTACAAGATACTTTCTCTTTAGCAAAATGTTCAAACTTTTGCTGTGATTTTCAATTAAATTATTTGTGGCATCTACGTTTCTGCTTCTCAATATCCCACAGCACGTTTAATGTCAGCTCTTTGCGCTGGCTTGCTCAAACTCCGAATTGTTTCAACTGGTATGGATATCTAATAGTTCGAAAGCGAGAAATTTCTCCCCTTCAATTGATGTTCAGCAAAGTACTGCATACAAAGCGATTCGCCGCCTTTGATTAGATATGAAGTATCCTAACTTGCATGTTTTCCTTGTGCCCAAGCTTTCAATAAAAATATTCAAGAATTCTAACAAGCAGGTCTGAATATCTGAATTGGATTGATCAAAGAACGCTGTTCGTGTCGGAATGGATAGAGAGGTTTATAATACCATAATAATGAGAGACGCTGGTCACTGACGAGGAGGACGAGACCTCCGAAACACCGGTGTATGGTCCTGGCGTGCCAACCTAACTTAGGCTTTAAGCATTCCTTTCTTTTTTTGAAAATACCAAAATAGTAATTACCTGTCCTCTTGGCTAAGGTGAATGCACTGCAGATTGTAATGCAGAGAGGTTCAATAAATGCTTCGATTCTATTGCGCAAACTTTGATGTGTTGTATGGCTTAGGCGTCGACATTGTGTCAAGGTAATTCCCGAGTATTTTTTGACTGCCTTCTATTTCCAAAAAGTGATTTAAGAGATAGAGAGGTTCAACCAAACCACCATTCCTTAGTTGAAGCCATTGTTTGTTTCTTGATTGTAAATGATTGAGTCGCTCTCTTTGAGTGTTTGGGACGCAATATGGGCCTGTGCTGCGAAGATTCAACTTTAAACTGCTTTTGTTTCATTATAACAAAGTACGACTGTTTTAACCTATTGTGTTTGCTTGAACAATAACTCACTGATTGGTAGCATAGTTTTCTTGTCCTCATAAGTGCTCAATGCTAAATTAGCTACCGTTTTGGCTTATCTTTCTGATTGATTTCTCTCTGATAAGGTTGACAGTGTTCTGTAGACTTTGTCATTTTGCAAATAATAGTGTGGAGTCTGTATTTATTGCAAAATCAAAAGGCTCTTCGCTCAAAAGCGAATGTTTGATGTAGCATTGATTTGATGCAGCATAGGTTTCGCTTTCTTTCGATATGCATTCTTTCTTCGTGTTTTCATATTTCTCCGTCGACAGTCACTCGCTGTATCTTAAACTCTTTCGCAGTTGAAGCATACATATTTTCTATTTGTTTCTCATGTAACTACATAACTTGTCATGGGCTTTGATTCTGCAGTTTTCCAAATTTTGTCCTGAAGTCAACTTCACTCTTTGACCTGATTTCATAATTTAAATCTACCCCTTATAGGTTGTTCAATAGGTTCTAGTTCTATTTTCCTTGTTTCGCTTCTCCTCGTTTATTCTTCTTCTCGAGGATTCGTTCCTCTAGAAGACTGTGGTCATTAGGTTCTCCTTCATTAGGTCATTGAACAGACACTGAAACAAGTGACTCCCGATATTCGAGATGTCTATTTTGCACACACACACACACACACTATGCACAGTCTACATAGTAATTGGTTGAAAAAAGTTTACAGAGTTTTCTTTCCTATTTTTCTTTGTAATCAGATTCCACCAATGGGTATGCTTTCTGTGATAACTCAAGATGCTTGACGAGTTTTTTTTTTGTCTTCCAAATGGTTTATCGCCTCATCGTGACTGGGACGTGCTCCTTGGTGTCGGACTGCGCTGTATAGCGAGGTTTCAACCCCTACTCCCCAGCAGGGCCACCCAAGCTGAGAAGAAGTCCCACATCTCCACCCGGAAAGCCCAGCTAACAGTCAACTGTTGCAAGTGGTAACATCCCTTTGATCCCCTGAGGCTGGCGACTGCTCTAATGTGGTGACGAGCTGAGGTAGCCCCACCTAGGTTTAGCTCGGAACTTCACGGAACAAAACAGCTAAACTACCGAGTTTCTCTATGCCGAGGCTTACACTTTCAGTGTAGACGAGTCGTCCAAGTATATTGTACAGGAGTTTTTGGGTACCTCCGTGAATAGATCTAGCATATAATTCACTTTGTGAAACTTCCCCACTTTCGTGATTGCACTGAATAAACGAAAGCCCAACTTCAATTTCTTGCCACTTCCTTTTTGAGCTTAATCTAATGGAATAGAATAAAGAGTAAGTTTAGTGGTGGCAAACTGACATCTGTACTGTTCGGGGAATTGGTTTTTGTTGGAATTGCGAGGTATTATTTGTTCTCAAGAGCTCGGCGAGATGGCGTATCACCTGTAATGTTCGTTTGGGCAACAACAAAAACGATGTGATTATATCAAGGAATGTAAACAGCAAAAACAATGAGACGATAGCGGCATCAAAAAGTTGAATAGAACAATACATAAGGGTCACATCGAAATGAGGAAATAGCTTATATGACACATTAGTAAAGTCTCCTCTTACTATTTTTTTATCAGTAATAATCGAGAACTTTCTAACATCAAGCGGCGCGCTATAGAGATGTGGCCATTTCCGAAAATACGAAACGAACTATCTAAACTTCAAACTCTGACGCACTGATTTTTCATGCGTTTTGATTATAAGAAGCCCGCATAGCTATGTTAGAACATCTCCACGCGTTTGCAAAAGCAGTCTATAACTTGCGTAGATCGAGGGGTTGAATGATAAAGCTTCCGGTGATGATCAATTCCTGAAGGATACATCATGATTCGACTTTATCAAGTATCGCTAGAGGTGACTGAATACATATTTAACGTTTATAATCATATGCTAAACTCTACTGATGTATCAGTCTATGCTGTAATCTTCCCAAAGAAGCCTGTACTAAGTTACCGCTACCATGAGTCGAAGACTCAATGAGTCTGAGGTGAGACCGACGTGAAGGCCACTTATGTATTGCATGACGCCTCTCACCAGTGCTGCACTATACTCGGCCAACATCACAGAGAAATCATCTGCATTAAGCACTCAGTCTCCAAAAACAATTACTGTAATGATGGACCTTTTTCCCGCAAGACTTGGGTTTTACAGTCCGAAATTAAACGCCACATATACGTGCTAGCAGCTAAACGTTCATGACTTTTCCAAGACAGCTGAATTTCTACGAAATGTGCTGAAGAGGAGCATCGGTCTTGGTGGTGTAGCGGTAGCACACGTCGCTGGCAAAAGTGTAATGTGGTTTCAACTCTCGCATGGGGTTTGAATCCTTGAATTACACTCAGCTTTCTTGAATTAAATCGCTTGAGATGAAAAATATTCGTCAGATTTCAACTTTTTCTATCGGAACAAATTCGCAACTATGAATCTGTCAAATAGCAATTTACGTGACAGCACGGATCTGAAAAGCCTTCATTATTGGAACTCAGACTGAAATTAGAATTGGTTACAATGATGAACGCAAAGTTGTTATGAATCAAAAGGCAGAAAAAGTCTTGTTTAAGCTTGTGTTGAAAAGGAGCAAAGATAGGCGCCATGTCGATTACGTTAGAAGCTTTTATTTATATTTTGCGAGCCTGGCGCGAGTTTATCTCGATCAATCTCCACGTTTTTTTTTTTTCTTAGAGAAATGGTATTATGAAGCTGAAAACACTGCACCGTTGGAATTTTGTGCTAAGTAAAAGAAAAGAATGACTGGTTAAAACGAGCAATCTATTCAATGATTGATATCTCGAAAACGGTGTTAAAAAAATCTATTTTAAACTAGTATTTCGAAATCCATATTTAGAACAGTTTTATTGAAAATATCAATAGAAGCGTACATGTTTTGGTGCTCATATACCGATCTCTTGCGGAATTTTTTAAAAATCACTTCTTATATTGTCAACACAATGAAGTAACGAAATCTGCGGCGTTGATTGGCTTGAATGACAAGCGCTAGAAAAAAGACTTTTTTATTGCAATGAAGCAATGTAGACTTGGCTCGGTTCACAGGAAGACTTGCACTCGAACGGTTCAGCTGAATAAGTCAATTTCCATGCCAACCTCCACAAATATTCCACAGATGAATATGGTTTTTGAGTTTTCGCTTGGTTTGAAATAACGTCTGGCTTTCTTTCACATCAATACAACTCATTCTTTATTTAGAAAAGCCGTTTTTTACAAAAGAAACTGTTGAGGTAAGTTGCGTAAACCAATTTGCAGCGGCCAGCAAGCTATCCATAAAAGTATTTGGAAGAAGTGAGAATAGAACCTCCTAACTGATTACGCCCATCACGGTACTGTTATATTTTCATCCCTCATAATCTTCCAGTAAAGTTACAAAAGGTGAAATGGGTAGGTTGTCCCATAAGTTTTGGTACTAGAGCAATAGTTACCAAAGTTATTACCTAGAAAAGATCAATATTGCATGATTTTGGAATGGTTCAATTGCGCATTTTCTTACGAACATTTTAGTATACAACTTGCCTGAATTTGCTACGACATAGAGCTGTTTTGAGAATTAACTCGCTTGTTACTCACGCACGAACGGCGCCTAAAGGAAAACGCCAGTAAAGCGGTGCGCAAGATTAATAAAGCTTGGGACGATGATGCGGTTACGAAAAGAACAGCTAAGACGTGGTTAGCGAAGTTCAAAGTATGGGCACTTTGTATGGTCTCCAACTAAGTTTCCGAACTTGATCCAACAATTCTACAATTTTTTTTCTAAATAATCAAAAGTATCAAATAACCTCAATTGATGTAAAGTCCGTCTGCCTGGATGCAATTCTGCCAACGCTCCGGCAACAAATTAATTCGGCGCTCATAAAACACATTATTCCTCTATGCCAGCCAACCAGTCAATTCTCGACGCAGATAATTGTCTCAGAACTTCTTCTTGTCCAACCAGTGTTCCAATGATCTGAAGAGATGGAAATCGGATGGAGACAGATGTGACGAATACGACGGGTGATCTAAGTGCTCCCAGTCCAAATCGGTCAACTTCTTCCTGGTTTCCTTAGCAACGTGTGGCTTTGCATTGTCTTGAAACCAAATGATTTGGCGACGGCGGTGACGTGGAATTGCTTGATTGAATTGAATTGAATTGAATTGCAGAAATATATCAAACGATGCGCAAAAAAAACTTTGCTCAAAATAGGTAAAAAAATTGTTTTGTGGGAAAATTATTATTTTCTGGATCAAGTTCGGGAACCTAATTGGAAACCTTATATACCAAAATGTTCGCAAGAAAATGCATAAATTTATGGAACGTCCTAATGGATCCTCTAACACGTGATGGCTGCTTGTCCCACATTGTTCCGAATAAAATCAAATTTCTAAACCGTCTTGGTACGCAAGTTAATAGGAGCCTTTGCCAAAAAAACTTCTATCATTAACAAACGGCGATGTGGAGAACAATATGTATAATGATCGTCAATTCTCTATCTTTCGTATAGTTTCTATCACAGCTGAAATAAAACGAAATTGTTTCTCAATCGACTATTTTGTAAGCTCTCTCAAGAACAGTATAATCTGACAATGTATTTTTAAAATTTCATAAGGTCTTTCATGGGCACTGATACGGTATACGTGTTTCGGCCCTCCAGCATCTTCAGTTATACGGTAGCTTTTTCTTTCAATTAGTTTCTCGAGGATCTACCTCTGCACAGAGGAACCGGCGACGAACTCTTTACACCTGACGCACGGTGAAACAATCACCATGTCGCAAAATGTTCGTCGCCTTTTCCTTTATATAGGGGATAAGTCCGCGAGGAACTATGTGAACGAAATGAACCGTGCTATTGAATAGGCTGGAAAGCCGAAACACGTGTTCTGCAATGTATTAGTGTCCCATAACAGACCTCATGAAAGGCTCAAAATGCATTGTCAGATTGTGCATTATATATATATATATATATATATATATATATAAAGGATAAAAGGATAAAGCTCTCGGCGTTGATCAATCCCCTGAGGGATGCGCCATGCATTCGACTTCAATTTTTACTACATTTGAGGTGACTGAATGCATATTCGGCTTTACAATGACTCGCGGTGGCCTCCCGCTTAGCCGAGTCAGCGCTGCTTATCCTCCCAGACAATTTTGAGACCTGCCTGGTATTAATTTACCGAAACCGGAGGGATGGATGGCTTGATGAGCCACGAGCGCGAGATCGACCATTGACCTCGTGTGCGACGCAGAGCACCTCCAACCACTGCGCCACATGCGCCACATGAACGTATATATATGTATATAGATATATAATGTATATATAATATATATGTATATAAATAACGCATGAGCACTTGCAACACTTGCACACGAATCCGGCATAGCAGACCTATTGGAGCAAGCAAGAAGGACAAGGGGCGACGCCATTGGCTTAGTTTAAACGAGAAGACGTCGTCCTTTTCACGCGCCGCTAAATTGAAACAGGGAAGTCTCAGAACTTCCATAACGTGCGATATATGCAAGTCATTAGCTGGATCTTGGAAAGATAACAATGCTGACAACACTGACAAAGAATACGACTGACTCATTCAACATCTTCACATTAACGCTATGAAAGCTGACAGTCTTGAATACACGGAGAGACTCTTGCCTCTTTAAACACTTGAGATGGTCCATCAACGTGGAATCGCATAAGCTACAGGCAACAAAACATCAGTGAAAACCTACGAAACGCTATAAAGAAGCTATAAAAAAGATCTAAAAGAGAGACGAGCAACAATTATGACAGAAGCTACAGAAGCTGGGAAGGCATCCGTGAAGCCCAGCGAAGCTTCGCCAATTACAAGATTAAAATAATTGCACTCCGACGCCCTGATGAGACGCTCACAGCATCCAGAAGGGCATTAGAGACAACCATCCACCACTACCACTTGGATCTCGTTGCTAGTCATATCCTTTTACAGTCGTATGATTTGGGGGAGGATGGATCTGACGTTCCACCGTTCCTCCCGTCCCAAATCCGAAATAATGTTTCGTCAGTGAAGAAAAGAACAAACCTGTTCCAGAAAAGGCCAGACCAGAGCGCCTGGAGAACCCACCGTCAGTTTTCATCAACGAACTTGCTCTGCTCTTAACTCGCTACCTGTCAGAATACAAGGTTCCATACAAGGGAATACCAACAACATCTCGTTGTTGCTCAGAAAGGGAAAACTTGTATGACATAGGCAATTATCGCCCAATCTGCATGCTATCCATTGTCTATAAACTCTTCAGTCGGGTGATCCTAAACAAGATTGGTAGAACACTGGACGAAGGACAGAAATACGAATAAGCGGGTTCCGAAAAGGATTTAGTACCATAGATCACATCCACACGATCATAAGACTCACCGAAGTTTCACCAGAGTACAGAGTCCCGTTCTGTTTTACTTTCATCGATTTGAAAAAGGTCTTCGATTCAGTGGAAACAGATGTGTTTATAGAGGCTCTGGCCAACCAGGGCGTCCCTCCTCGGTGCATAAGCATCCTTCGTGAGCTATATAAAAATTTTACTACCAAAATATTGACATTTTACAGCAATAATACCATCGATCTAAAATGAGGAGTTCGACAAGGCGATACAATTTTGCCAAAATTATTCACTTTCACCATCCAAATTGTCATGCAAACATTAGAATGGGACGACATAAAAGTGAAAATCGACGGTCGACAGTTATACCATCTTCGCTTTGCTGATGGTATCGCCCTCATTGCACCAAGCATCATCCAAGGGGAACGGAACACATTACAACTACTCAATCGCTCATTATAATAAGTCTGCTCTTAAGAACAATCTCAAAAATGTCGATCAGGCATGCCAAGTTTAAGTGGAAGTTGGCTTTCAATGTGAAGCAAATGTAGAGCGATTGACGGGTCCTGTTCAATGGTCACCGCGGTGTTTCTGCCGTTGCAAAGCGATGTTCTGTTCTGAAGTTCGGACTAATCAGGGCCTCACTGAAGACGAAAGGAGAGCGTCGAACTGCTCGCAGCATAACAATTCAGTCACAGCTCGGAATTTCTTGTTTAGCTACATATGACCTGTATCACCTGTTCTCCCGCTGATCGTCGAGTGACTTGAACGGGCACCAGCATCACTTCCGTTTTCCCTTATTGCATGCAAGAATAGCCCAGTGGATTAGCGACATATAACATTCATAATTTACTAGAAGAGCTGATGACTCGACATCGCTGACTATGTCTTCAGTTTTTCATTAGTTTTTACTTTACAAATTGTAGAGATCACGCTAACACAATGGATTTGTAAGAATTGTTTACATTTGCCGGTTAATAGCGTAGTGTCATTCATATGGACACGCAAGTTCCTCATAACAATTTCAAATCACTCAACTAGCAGAAGCTGAAGCCTTCTGGATGGCAAACCTGTAAGGTTACATTCTTCTACTATTTAAAAGTAAAGACAGAAAATTATGAGTGGCCATTTATGACACTACCATGTACGTTTTGAGCGCTCAAAGCCACTAAACAAAGACTGTCGATGGTGTGCGCTTCACTGTTTTAAAATAAGAATCAGCGTTCAATTCCGATTTTTGTTAAACCTCGCTATGAAATATCTATATCTTATTTTATTAATCAACTTAGACAATATTGTTATGAATCTGTAGGGGTGACATTTTGAGCGTTTTGCCTTTACCAGAGAAACAGGATTTGAATCAAGCATCCACGGTAACAGGTCTTTTTATGGTGTTGGTTTTCACGGTCGTCACATTCAGGCGAATAAAGAATTCTAAGTAGCATCCAAATAAGACAGCATCTCGATGTTGACCTTCCTTTACCTTCGTACTAGACTTCAGTCAAGCTGGAAGTGATCTGGCGCATACTCTACAACAATAAGCGTTAAAAGACGCTCTGAAACAATTCTGCTCATTTGGTCCTCAATAGAGCAGTCTTATAAATGTATCGATTGAGGATTGCCGACTCAGTACGGTAATGTGTCTAAAGTGCAAGAAGAACACTTTGTCGAAAGTGCTCTTCGTCCAGCAGTTTAGCTAAAAATCACCTTTCATTACAGCTCCTTACTTGCAGCGAGTGGAATGCCTTTCGAGCAGAACGTCGGAACTGTTACTCTCTGGATAGTAATTATGCGAACTGACGAGTGAAATCTTCTACTGTGTAATCGCCAAACTGTTAAAGTCATATTGCACTATTACTGATTTTACTGAGCACCACACTCAATTTTTGTGGCTGAAATGACGCCAATCGATGTTCTACATTATACTGCGTTTATGAAACAATTAACAATACTTGTTTTAGAACAACGTTTCAGAAAATCTTCCAAAGCATCAAGACCTTCGGCGGTAGCATCCTTAAACGAGCTGGATTTTTACCGGCGGTCAGGTTAATCGCCTTATGTGGTAACTCTTCAGTGGCATCACTTACCTCGTTTTTTAATTGAAAAGTAGCGATTTTTTCCCGCTACCTGCACCCTACTTGAGCCTCCTTTAACAAATGTATTTTTTTGAATTGTAAATTGTTTCAATAGTCATTCGATAGCTAAGATTAAGTAAATCTGAACAAAGTATGTTATTTTTTGAATAGCTTGTTTTCTTTGCTGTAGCAGTCTGAAGAATATTTTTTCACAATCAGATATTTCTCGCCAGATAAAGACTTTTTTATAAACAGTTAATAATCATTAGATAGGCTGGCTCTCAGTGATCTTAACGATACATTTGTTTTTTGGAAAAGACTTTTCGGAGTGCTGTGACAATCAAGAGAAGATTGGGTTTCGCAAATTTGGATCATTTTGATGGACGCGTCCCTTTTGACCTCTTGGGAAGAATGCGTTTTCTAATTTTTTTAGAGCTATAATAGCCATTCAATAGCTCAAATCTCGAAAAATTTGATGGTTTTCTAAACAGGTTCTCTAATGCTCTCTAACACTAAAAATAAAAATATCTCTAGCACTCGAGTATTTCTCTTATAACAAAGTGCAAAGTTTTTCGCTAGAGTTTTAACAGTGTTTCCATAGCTTAAGTCTCGACCATTTCCTTAGAAGCCTTGCTTTTGAAAGGGGATCCATATTGCACTGTAGCAGTCAGACGAAATTTACGTTTCGCAGTTAGTTGATGTGTTGCTAGCGGCGCAGTGACTTCGCGCCAATGTCGCAAAGTCCCTTTCCTTGTCCTTTGAGGTGCAAAATCCAGTCTTCTTTTGTCTCTCGCAGCTCTCTAAGGATCCTTCTCCAAAAACGAGTAAAATCGTCGAAATTGCTGAGAGGTGCACTATCGAGTGGTTATTGAATGCTTATAGAAAAAGCTTTGTCAGGCGAGAAACATCTAATTGTAGAACCAAATTTATTTCGACTATTAGTGCTCAAAAAACAAGCCATTCGAGCAACAAAATATACCGCTCAGATTTACTTGATTTAAGCTAAACGGATATGAATAATCTAATAAAATAGGTCTTCTGTAGAAGATATCAAAAGCTTATGAACACAAGCCTTTAAATACGGTTGCATGCGACAGAAGTCAATTCCAAAAGTGGGAATTTTTGAGGCAGTTAAACGTCATTTCTATAGAAATAGGTTCACAAAAGTTTTACCAATAACAATCTAAGTTTCTATAGCAACAAGAGTTTATAAGAATAGGAATCTAGCTATATAATCCCCAAAAAGTCCGTTCAAATAGAAAATTGGATTGCGATTGCAAGACGTCATCTTTTCTTTTTCATTAGAGCGTACTGTGGGCTTATTTTCAGATAACATGCTTAGTATTAGAGTCAGAATTTTCAAAGCTATCTACTGACTACAAAAACATAGAGAAGATCTGAGAAAATGCCCAATAGCAGGTGGGAATATAATCCTTTTCCCAAGTGATGGTTTTTTTTCTTTTGAAGAATGAGAGATTTTCAGCAGCATTAGCGTCAACCTGCCAAAACCATTCTAGAGGAGTCTTATCAGTGATATTTCATCGTTTTTTGATGACAGTGTTCCTTTAGGAACTTTATTAACCTAAATTTATATTGGAAAACGCACCACTCTTCGCAGCTCGTCCAAACGGCCCACTCAGCTGAGGGTCATTATCAACCCACATCGTCCACAATGCGTTAAAAAGTGAAGACGAATACATGGCATATTCCTTAGGGATTGGTCAATGCCGAGTGCTTTATCGTTTATCTTATATATAACATTTGCTTTTTTAATCTACGTTTTTGTAATAAAATGATAGCTTGAGAGATGACTATTTTTGTCTTATGCATGGTCGCAAAGTCCTCCATAATACGTTCTACTAACAAAAAATGATTCGCTTTGCGAGTGCATTATTTCAACTTCACCTGGCATTCTTTAATAAGTTGAATAGAGAGTTATGAGAAATTTTTAGGCTCATCACTTTTTGACATCTTTGTGTCGTTAAAATGCCTATGATGTTGAAATGTTCAATGACCCATGACACGATTTGGATTTGGTACGTGCAGTAGAATCTCTTACGGAATCCTGCTTGCTCTACTGGCTGTGCTTCATCCAAACTCGTCAATATGCGCAAAAGAATGATCTTCTCGTAGAGCTTGTAGAGCACACTCAACAACAAACCGGGCAATAATTACGAAGATCCCTTCGTTCATCCTTTTTGTGAAAAATTGATTGTGCGCAATGTCCTCCAGTGGTATAGGATTTTCTCTTTGAAGATAAGATGTCATATGTGCTGCGAGAAGTACATGCAAAATGTGACCTCCAGCGCCTAGAGGAAAGTCGCAGTGATGTTATCTTAGGTCCTGCAGATGTTCCTTTTTTATTCTTTCTATCGCAACTCGCACTTCAGTAAGTAGAACCTTGGATGGTTCCAGTGGCGATTGCGGGTTTCGAGATGGGGACGGAGAAACGAAAAATAGTGTGGAACTTTTCCGTCATTATTTCCATATCGGAACAGGAACTTTTCGTGATCTCATCTTCGTTCATCAGCGCTGACATCGGAGCACTGTATTCACACAGATTCATTTGCTCCTCTAATTAATATCCATCCTACGGCAGTCGTCATAGTATTATCTAATATTTGCTATAACATCATTCATAAAACCTCAGTGTGTACTATGAATATTCTGCTTAGCATGATGAAATAGCACGAGGTCTTTGTAAATCTGACTGCGTAATGTGACCGGAAAAACATAAGCTTGAAAACGCCAAAACGATAAGTGTTTTATAGAGAAGATGTATGAATGTTGTTTATCACGCACTTTTGCTGGATTTACGAGAGTATTGGCTTAGTATATTGCAGATTACGTGGCTCTTTCCACGTCTTGAAGGGGGAGATACCATCAAAACATCAGCTTCTTTTATTGTACTGAATTGCATGATAAAATTCTACAAAATAAAAATTTCATGTCTTTTCATCAAGAAGCACTGATTTTCATAGTGTTACTGATCTTGTGATAGCTGATATACCAAGTAGTGTCTCATAAAACGCAAATTTACGTAGGAAATCTAGTGGTAAGCAAAATTCGAGCTTTCACGGGCGTTGAACCGGCGTTTCACCTTTACAGCGACTTGTGCTACCACTACACCACTGAGGCCACCGTTCACCCACTACTCATTCTTCAGTGTCTCACTATCATAGATATCAGTCACCAACTGTTGACACGTTTGAGCGGGTGAGCGTATGTCGCTGTCTAAATGCAGTAGTTAGTACATAAGGATTTTTGAGTATTATTTCTGCACAGTGATTGTTAGCTTAACCGAATTCTGAAAGAGATACGCGCTCACCCAACAAAACCCGTTAACGGTTGGCAGCTGATACCTATGATAGTGGAATTTGAAGAGTTAGTGCTGCAAATGCGGGGGCTACGGTGGTGTCGTGGTAGCACGCGCCCCGGCATGGGTGAAACGTAAGATCAATTCCCAGCTGAGTTAAAATTTTTGCTCACTACTCAATTCACTTAGATATATTTGAAGCAATATAACACTATGAAAAGTAGTTAAAAGATAAGGATTTTGAGCATTATGAAGCGCAAATTATCATCAGAAAGTATTCGTATGATGGACAGCCGTCCTATATACAAGACTAACGGTGAATGAGGTCCTTTCATTGGAGTGGTGCTCACCGAAGAGGATTTGATTCGAGCGACAATGGATCCGAAAAGCACAACGAGCGCAAGCGTTTGTGGATATTTCACTCAAAATTTCTTATCTGAAGACCATAAAAAGGTGGTTACTTTATCCGAATGGAGTTTCGTATCAATTTTGCGGCTTTACCTAAATTATAAAGAGACCTGTACAGCTCTCCATTTATTGAAACTTCTATCTCAATCTCGTAA
The DNA here is from genome assembly GCA_019055375.1 of Parelaphostrongylus tenuis. Lineage (NCBI taxonomy): Eukaryota > Metazoa > Nematoda > Chromadorea > Rhabditida > Metastrongylidae > Parelaphostrongylus > Parelaphostrongylus tenuis. The sequence continues at coordinate 233,467 of JAHQIW010001846.1, read as the reverse complement.
CTCCAAGTAGACAATTTCACTTTATAGAACACGTTTTACCAGCAAGCGAACTTCAATTTCACATCTCCAAAAATTTAGAAACTAATTTTTTACCATTTGTTTTACATTAGTTCCTTTGAGGTCATGTGCATTATTTTCAATGCACGCCTATCTTGCCGCTCGGCGGCTTAAGAAGATTTGTGAGCACCCAATACAGACTTGATGAATCAAGACTATATCTAGAAGAATGTTTCAACCGCTAAAATAATGGTGATGTTACTAAGTCCTAGAGCTGCGCCATTCTTCATGCCTTCTGTCGCAATACATACTTCAGAGGGTGAATCCTGCGTAGTTTTTTTTCCAGCGGGGATTTCGGTTTCCGGGGCGGAGATTGTGAAACGGAAAGGTTGGTGTAAAATTTTTCCGTTATCAACTCCATGTCATAGCGAAATGTTCTAGCATTCCCATCATCGTTCATCAATGCTGCAAGCGGCAAATTATAATCGCACGGATTCCGACGGCATTTTTTTAGACAAGATCTTTTTTTGTGCCGCCTTAGGTAGCTTCAGAAGCTACTGAGTGGGCATTTAAAGGCGATGGCTTGATGCCGATGTCGCAAATTCCATCCACATACCGATGTAAGGCATGCATTCAAATGGTTGAAGACTTTTATAACCAAATTATATGGAACCGAAATCGTAAAATTTAGTCAGCATAGTGATCTACCTTTTTTAAATCTTGCCATAATTGTTTCTTACTCCATTAGTTAATATACAAAACGGCTGCACGGAATGTTACATGGGCGGAGTACGTGCTTGTCTCGGGTTCACAAAACTCGATTCGAGATATGGCGTGAAGTCACGTCTGGTGACGAGGCATCAGTCTTTTAGATTCATATTTAGATTTCTTGTTTAAATCCAAAAGGTTTCAAGAATTTTGCGCGCTAAGGTTTTGATTCGTGTGTGAGAATGATATTTCTACTTCAAAGTTTATTTTGGCGTTTGACAAAGGAAGGCTTTCCCGCTTAGCTAATATATTCGCCGCCGTGCGTTGTATAAGAGATTAGGTAGATTGTACCTACTCCCTTGCGGAAAGCGCATTTTCGGCCATACAACTTTGTTTGAAAAGCACAAATTGATCTGGAGAAATCGGTAACAATCATTGTATTAGCACCGATTGATCTAAAAAGCCATTATATCGCAACCGCTTTTATGACAGTCTATGTAAAAAAAAAGGATGCATAATATGCCCAACGATACGGACGGTGATTGTATGAGCATAGGTACAGTCCATCTAGTTCTTATAACTAAGATTAATAAAAAATAATTGGAATATAATATAATAAAAAATAATAATGCGGCTACGAACAAATCGGCGAAACGGGAAGGCCCCTCTATGTCTGTGTAAAAGAGCACCCGAAGAAATTTCAAAATTTCGCTAACGGATAGTGCTTCCACATTTATCATTCTGAACGTCTTTTATGGGACACACAGTAGTTTCACAGAAAGATCAACAATTCACAAGATGCAAATGCTTTCCTCAGTTTATTGATGCTAACCGAATTTTACTGCTGTTATATGAAGTCTTCATATTATGTTTCCGTTTAAAGAGTCCAAGCCGTGTCGTTTTGTAATATATTTCACCTAATTTTTTTATTTTAATCTTTCATTGTTTCCACCCCTTGACTTCTCCAATTGATTTCCTTATGGTGATTAATAGGGCACCATCTTCTCTAATCATAAGCAAGGAGTTGTTCTTCATAGAATTGTTTATTCTCAGAACTCTCAGGCACTACTGAGAAATCATCAAGCGCAAGTTTATCACGATGTATCGACCAATGTAATTTACATCTTTAGCACATCACAGTTCAATTTCAGTTGCCTCCGATTGTGCCAGTTGCCGAGATATAGTAAGTTCTACATGGACCTGAGGCTAGCATTCGAACCGCTCTGTTCACCACATTTCACCTCATCGCTGTTGACCACTTCGCCGTGATGATGTTTGTGGTCTATAGACTTTTGTCTTCTAGCAGCTTGTTTATGATAGAATGCTATTCAAACCATGAGAGTTGCTTAAATTGTCATGTCGGTGGAAACAGGCTGTTCTGACATACACTCTCCTTGTGCCATTCTAGTGCAAACTGCCGTCAACGTGTTGCCGACGATAATGCAGTTCTATTCATTCGGCATTATTTTTGAAAACATCAACAGGCAGATTGAAAGCCATATTATTTTATAGAAAAGACGAACAATCTCGTTCAAAGGTACTATCAGCTGAGGCCTTCAGCTTCAGTGCCATAACGATGATTTTCTTTTATTCAGACATCCTAATTAATGCTCATATTTCCTTGTTTTCATCGGTCATCAACAAACACAGTTGTGGTTTCCTTTTGTTATTATAGCTTTGCTTGAAATCTTCAAAATGAATACTCAGTATCAAAGACGCCCCCATGTCCCTCGCCTGATGAATAACAACGTTCTTGCAATTTATTGGCTCGTAAGTGACTGTTATATTAAGTTGACCCAGAATGCTCGAGATTACTGCTTCAGGTAAGAGTGCGCTACGACCTATGGCTTTCGAGAACATCAAAGACCTGCAAGACAAATTTCTTCAATCGATTAGATAGTTTATTTCGAGTTGTTCTCAATCAGATTAGGTCAAGTAATGAATGCCATGTTAGCACCAAGAGGGCGCATGACTTGTCAAATTGAGGACACTGACCTACGACTTCTCAGAATTCACGAAAAAAATTTAAGTATAAGAGTTACAAGCTCCGTGCCTGCATTACAAGACGTGATACAAGTCCCTGAACACTCTCCTTGCTTGTTGCAATGCCAGGGACTCTAACATGGACAGTGGTCTTGCTAGAATATCAATGCAACAGGCAGAGTGAAACCAGCGACGGTGGACGTCCTAGAGCTCACTGCAAATAATCCTTAAAATTTTTGGATGAATGATTGAAATTGAAATGTTTTGTTGAATAATGTTAGGCTTCTGTTCGTTTTATACTGCCAACTCGTTTCTCAAAAGGATCGGATTACGGTAGCTTTTGAGCACCAATGAAGTGTTATTTATATCATCATAATTTAGATTTATAAAATTCTGCGTAAGATTAGAAAATTTTGCACCACAACATTATTCTATTCACTACCTTAACCTGGTGACATAGGACCACATCCCAGCACCATCGAGATTGTAGCTAACAGCGACATCAAAATGGGTGCATTAGAAAATCTTGAAAATTTAACCACTTTCACTTCCAAGAAAATTTCCATTTTAGCACCCAAGAAGACTGAATAAGTATTGCACACTCAAAGAACAAGTTGTCCATTCAAGCCATGGAATCGTTTACAAGGCAGCAACAGATTTAGCCCTCGAGATTAACACGTGAATGACTGCGACGTGGCAGAACTTCGACGTTTTCAAGTGGTCAAAAAAAGTAATCCAAGTTTTTTCATTTACAAGTATATTAACAATAGGCAAAACATAGACGTTACGGGTGCAATTTCACAAGGAAATTGTAGAATAAAATATTGATAAACGAAAACGAAACACATTTTTGGTGCAAAATGCCTTGGCATCAAATTATTCTGAACGAGGTTATGCAATCATCAAACTTTTCTGTTTTCATTTCATTAACGTCATTGTTGGCTGGTCTCTGGGAAAGCCTTATTCACAACGAGCAGACAAGAACTTCAAAAAAATTTCACTAAAAAATTCAGAAACAGCAAGGAATAAGACGCAGCCAAAAATCCACCTATGTGAGGAAGAGGGGAAACGTTGACAATAGAAGCAATATTAAGACATCAGAGTTTTGCTGTGGAGTTCTAGACTCCTATATCTTATTGGAATTGCTAGTGCATCCAGATGGGAAAGTACAGTTGAGTTCCACAAGAACGCGTCCGACATGACATTAAACAAGGGCTTTCTTACTCCTCTTTTCAAAATCTTCCTAATGCCTAATAAAAGTGTATGCTTATGGAAGGCCTTCAACTTCACGCATTTTGTCTATGATGTGCAGACGAACGAAAATTTCTGGCACATTTCGCATGATGAAGTCTCAAAGTTCTTCGTGAGGCGTGTAAAAAAATTTGAGCATATTTCGTGAAGCATCATATCAAAATCAAAATTTTTTTCAGATTTATTTGACCAAATTGAACTCATTGAATACCCAGGTTTTTAGAGAAGTCCAGAATTTTCCACCCATAGCAGAGTTCCGAAACAAATATTGCTAGATTTTGCAAGAGAAGGAACTGTGCAAAACCTAATTTCAGGCGATTCCGACAGTGTCGCCAGGGAATAATAGGAATTTTCGCACCACTGGCAGTAAATCCGCAGCATGGATTCCAAGATCAATCCCATCTTGGATGACTGTTATGTGACGTAAACAACTTATGCAAACGGTTCAGGGACTACATATGTTGGACGTATGAACCCGCTCCCCCCCCCCCCCTTTTCCCTACTTCCCCCCATGTCACTAGATCAAATTATCGATAGGTGTCAGCCCAGAACCAGGCAGTAAATCACTCTGAGATAAGGTGCCATGTGGCTGGTTATGTTGAGGCAATCTCCCTTTTTGTTCAATTGCGGGTTTCTGATTTATCCTGAAAGCTTTAAGGCTTTTTCGCGCCGATGTTTTCCATTCGTATTCTAGGATTTTAACCACTACCTCGAAGTCTTCATCGTTGCGCCTTTGTATCCTGTATGTACCTAGAGGCTTACTTGGGTCTTTATTTGTTTTTCCGCCTAGGTGTTCTTTGATGAGAACGTTAAGTGGTCTGCCTGTTTCGACACTGTATTCGCCACCACATGTCTTACAAGAGATGGGACCTACGCTCATGCAGTCGCCGTCTTTACCGTTAGGACAAATAACGCAGTCCTTTGTATTACATAGACGGTCAAACAAACGGTTTCAAACTATATGACGACACAGTGATTTAGGAGGGATTTCTATAATTCCTATAAAATCTTCTAGACCACTGTTTTCTAGACACTTTCTAATAGCCGCACTGACTTTGTCTGTTACGAAGGGAGTGTAAGAGGTACGTTATTGTTTAGGTGTGGCGCCCTGTCGTTCCCATTGCGAAGCTTTTCGCTCGTTTTGAATCTAACGTTAGTTTTTCCTCCCATTTGAGCTGTTCTTTCTTCGTTGCTTTTCTTTTTTTTTCGTTGTTTTTTTTTTGCTTCGTTTTCTTGCTTGTTTTTCGTTTTTGCGCTAAGTCTAGTGATTCCCTTCTTTCATGTCTCCCGTACGTGCACCTACTCCTGTTCGGTACATATTTTGGATAAGTGCTTTTTTAGTATGTGAGGGATGAAAAGAAAGGTATTGTACCAAGACGTTTTCGTTACTAGGCTTGCGATACCATTCTGTATTGCAGCCACTTCATTGAGTTGAACTTGAACGTTCAAGAAAGGAATACAGCTCTCTGAATGTTGTTGTTCTCTCGTTAACTTAATAAACTTGGACTGCCCGTCCAGAGTTTCGAAGCATTTATCCATCTCCTTTTGTGTAGAGCAGATGATAAAGCAATCGTCTATATATTGACAGCAGAGTTTTGAGCCCGATAGAGAACTGGAGCTTCCACTTTTGACATGAAAGCGATGGCTAAGCTGAGTGCTAGTCTTTGCCCCATTGCCAACTCCCTAATATGTGCGAAATATTTTCCCGACCACCTAAATATCGAGCAGCTTGGACATGACTTAAGGAGTATGATAAGCTATTGGACAGACAAGCCAACATATCTATGCTTTCTATGTTTTCTATTAGTAATTCATGAGTGGCTTGTACTGCAACGTCACTTGAGACGTTTGTATAGAGCGCTGTACCATCAAACGACTTCATTACAACGTATGATTTGGACGAGCATTTCAAGGTGCTCTAGGAATATATTGGCGTGGGGAAGATTTAACTTTAATAATTGCGACAACACGAGGCCAAGAAATTTATCCTCTCTGTCGGCCGCCTACACAGCTAATGATCGCTCTAACTTTGAACGTGGAGGGATCGGCAGACCCAAATTCATTAAGAGAAAGTTTATGTGTTTTGACGAGTGTGTAGGATCAGGGCAAGTTGGTGATTCAGTTTTTAATTGACGGATAAGAGGATGTTGTAAGCCCGCAGCTTTTACCGTTCGGACCCAATCTTCATTCAATTTTGGCATTGTGATTTAAATTCCTTCTCAGAGGAACGTCAATAGAGAGAAGCGTCTTGGAGATGTTTTTCCGTTACATTAACTTTAAACTGACGACGAATAACTACAAATTTCCCACCCTCATCGCTAATAGATAACCGGATGTTTTTTTAGTGTACCAGCAATCAGACTTATTTCATGCCATGTTTTTCTTTTTTAGTTAGGTTTGAGCCAAACTTGTTTTGCCGGTAGCGATTAAGTGCGTGGAAAAGCTCGCCCGAAAATGTACGAAAGATTGAGTCAGTTTTGCTATCATGTTGTTGCTATTTGAAGAACGTTCGTGGAAAAGGAGGTGGAGGTAATGTTGCCTCTCTAAGTTGTGCTAGACTCAACCTTTGTTATTCCGCTTTATAACGGAGTTGATCTAAAACTTCATGCAGATTACAAGCTGTAGCACGCAGCGATGCTTTGAAAAGGGGTTGAGCGGGAAAAAAGCTGCCCCAATTCTAATAGTGATTACGCACTATCCGTGAGGGTTATGCGTTCTAATATGGTAACTCTTCGAGTTATTGACAGTTTGTTGCTGACAGATTGGTGCGTTTTGGCGTAGAAAGAGTGGTGGCAAAACAAGCGTCGGTAGTACAAATTGTTAAGCAGACTCCCCAAAAAGGGTGAAGTGCGGGTTCGAATCCCGCCTGAGATCAGATCTCTGCACATCAGCCAGCAGCAATGTGTACACCTGTGATTTGTGACATTACGCAGCTGTTAAAAAATCGGTCAACTAAAAAGTATTCTTATGAGGCTGTTTATTGTGGAATCATTGAATACCGCTCAGTGCAATGAAATAACGGTCTACATTTTGACGGTATCTCATCCTTCAAGACTTGGAAAGTGCAAACTGATTTGCATTATACTCAGCCAGATTCCGTTAATCTGACAGAAGAACGCGGTACACATAATTTATGCACATTCTGAAGCACTTGTCGTTCGGTTGTTCTCTGAAGCACTCGTCGTTCGGTTGTTTTTGAAATCATTTGCTCCATCGGTCATAATCCAGTCTAAGATCTAGAAAATCTCCTATTAGCTCATCAACACAAGCACAGTAATGATAAACCACAGAGAGGTTAAATGAACGATGCTATACCATATGTCAGCTAGTACTAATCTTACAGCTGTAGAATGGACTGCAATCAGAGGAGCAAATGACATCGGTCGAGAACAGCCGTAGTGAGACTTAGATGACTGTCAATTGGTACCATATCTCTTCAGAGTAGTTGAAATTTTGTATAGAACGACAGCGTTAAAATAGTCGAAATTTCTGGTGCCTTTACTGCATTTTTCGCAGTGTTATGATGCTACATATATTCCTAAGAGTGTAGCAAAAATACGACCTCAGACGGGAACCGACCACGCGTTTCATCCATACCAGGACGCATGCTACCACTATACCACTACACCATTTCGTGTATCACCTATCGCTATGGCTGTCAGATTAACTGGATTTGCAAAGCGAAATCGCATAGCCGACCAAACCTTTTAAAGGCTCGTGGGTGCCAGCTAACATAGGGATGTTGAAAAATGAGAGGTCGCGCGAATGTACCTCGATTGTGTGGTGGTAAACACACGTCCCCGGTATGGATGAAACGCGGGTTCAACTTCCGTCTGGGGCTGTTTTTGCTCACAGCTCAATTTCTTAGCGTTAAAATACTTTTTTTTATTTATATGTTACTCCGCATTTCTTAACTGGTCGCGATGCGACCACTGCAGAATCAAATATCAGAAGTAATACAACAATTATGAACACTCGACTTAAATTATCGTGGCTCTGACGAATGCCAGACCAACTCAGGCCATAATAGAGATTATTGAAACCCTCGTGTCAGCTCATCATTGAAACAGAATAGAGACTATAAAATCGGTTGCTGCCCACCTGGTGTCCTAGAGTGTTTAGGGTATTTCAATCACGCGAGGCGAATACTTAAACGAACTCTTAAGTAGCGTTTAATGGTTGTGTCTATTTCCTTGGAAATAAATCAAGATAAAATTTGCTCATCTCCTTCGAACTAATCGTCAGATGGAGCCGCTCTTCCTGCAAACCTGACCCAACAAGCTCCCATCGTCCGTCATTCGAAATGGCTACTTTTCGCTGAGTTTACGGAACCCTCCTCAAGCTCTCATGCTGTGCACATACTTATAGTCACCAGAAAGATTTTTTTAACAAGTTGGCGTCTTTTGTGTGATAGATTATAGGAATGCTAATGATACAGTGTTTTCAGTATTTGGCCTGGTTTTTCGCATTACTCTGTGCTGTAGCGCTTTTGGATAGATTGAATCGAACGTTTCAAAAGCGGAAGGCATTTTGCTTCCAACTCTCCCTGGAAAGTTTTGCTTATCTTGACTCTACATTGACCACTCAAAATATTTGTCCAACCCGCAATGCGCATAGCAGATGACGAAGCAGTCATCTACACATTCGAAGTGATATGATGGCTAAAGTTTGGTTACTAGTGTTTCCATTGCAGACATAAAGGTAATGACAAAACTTGGAGCCAGTCGCTGCACCATCGCCAACCCTCTCATTTGTGCGAAATACTGCCCAAACGATCTAAGTTGAGCTGTAACGAACCCACAACGCGCTACATATACAAGCTATCAGGCCTATGCTTCTTGGTGCTGCTTAAGGAGTTCAAGAGTGTCCTGCAAAATCTAGTCATTTGACGTGATATAAAAGCCGCTGAAAAGACGCCGAAAGCCTGCACTGCGTGCGCATTGTTTGAGACGCATTAAGTAGACGATTCGAAAGCATTTGTTTGTTCTATGATAGATTAAGGAGTCTTGCAACAACTGGAAAGTTATTAGAATGTAGAAATTATAGTATTCTAAGTGCTGATCGGTTTACTTGATTGATGATTGGCCAACTTTGAACAGGAATGGACCAGTAGACGCAAGATCATCTGTGAAAAAATCGGGCTTTACCAAATCTTGGTGCAAATAACCACTATAGTAATTACGAAAAAGATCATTCTCATTAAAGAAAAGCTCTGTGTGGGCATTTACTCTAGAATCCCGCTCTATAAAAGCACGCTGCTAAATGAGAATAATCAGGTCGTGCACTGCTTTACTTCATTGAGTTTACTTCGATGCGCATGCGGAGACTTATCAAACGGTAAAACGAATATGGGCTGCGCAAGTGCCGAATTGCTAGCCAAGCAAAACCTTGTCAAAATATATTTCAATTCTAAGATAAATAATATGCGTCAAACTTGAAATTGTTGCACAAGTTCGCGATGCTGATTCTGCTTCTGGAACTGTATGAAACTCATTGGTTACATCAGTTTGCAAGAAAACAGTAGCGGTTTGCTTCATGTCCGAATACCGATGGTTAGCTACAGCATTGCATTGATAGCGGGAGGGGAATGCTGCGGTAGAGCTGCTTGGCTTAACAAGTAAATGAAACGGCACGATGCTGCCTATTCAGCTAAATTCACCATATATTTGAAGCTCCCAGCAGATCCGATGATCCAACAGTACTAATCGCATTTTTGTTTCCCGGTTCGTAGGCAAAACAAAGTATAATGGTTTATTTACCTTATGTGTGAACTCTCCGTAACATGTTTGAAATAAGAGAAATTATTGTTTTTACAACGTATGTCAATCACATAAGAAAGATTGTTTATAGAGACAAATTCAATTAATCAAGAAGGAATTCCGGCTTAATGATTCAAAAGAATAACATAAATGGGTCCTTCTTCTATCAATTCCCAAGACCGACTGTCTATTAACCTCGGCATGCTTCAATATAATATGTGATTTTCTTCTTTGAGCCAAACATGATGTTACATTAGATTTTGTTCGACAACTGACGTTTTGGCAGTTCGCCTCCTTTGGAGCCTGGAAAGATCAAATTGTCCGCAATAAAATTAGTCAAACACCTCCATTACTCCTTTGAAAAAATCACCAGACCTAGATTTTAATCGCATCAAGCACAAATCAACTCTCAACATACTCACCGCTTTTTATGTGTTACACTGAGTGATTCAAGTGAAGATTACCGGAAGGAGATCACAAAGGCTCGTAATGCACCGTACCCATCAAAACAATAGTCTTCTACACTACTCAAATCACAAGTGATAACGAGGCATCCCTTCCTGGGACTCGTGGTTGGATCGGTGGTGTTAACCAAAGTGCTCCTAGAAATTTTCGCGTTGACCTTTTTGTTCCTGCACAAGAATGGTGACTTTGATTCAAAATCAACTCCGTCGTATTTCTGTTCTCTATGCGTCCCTAGCGCGGTGTTTCGGCTATTAAGACTATAAAACGCTAAACTAGATACAGCTATGAAACCCTGTTCAAAAAGAGCGGATTTAGAGCAATCGGTGGCTATTATTAGAATACCACCGAATACTCTAAGACGCCAAATAGTCCGCAACCGCTTATATGGCCATTTCTGTATACTGAAAGATTGTAAAATATGTCCTAACGGCAGAGGACGGTGATTGCATGAGCGTAGGTACAGCTACCTAATCTCTGGCATCAATGGTGCTTGCCTACAAAATCGTTCTGAAAAGATCTGTAAATGCATCAAAAACCTCGAGTTTTTGGCCTAATAAAATGGGTACTGCTCCATTATGGAGGCGCCACTTCGACTCCTTCTAAAAGCTCATTTTTAGTTTTCTTTGATGATCAACTAGTTACTGGATAGCACGAATCAAAATAATCTGAAAGATATAATCAGTTTTAGAAAAGGCCTTGTCATTCCGATAAAAGAGCAAAAATAGTATTTTGTTTCTCATTCAAAGATTTCTTCCTGACCAAGCTTCCTCTCTAGAGTTTAATTATCCAATCGATAGATCAAATTTTAAAAATTTCAACGATTTATTCAGTTTTTATGATAGATTTTGGTGCTATGCTGTAACAGACAAAAGAAGATTGATATATGAAAATCGAGAAAACTTATCTTGATTAGCTGACGCGGGGTTGTTAAACTAGTCGTAGCACTTCGGCTGACGTTTCAGTTACCCGCCTTCTTCAGAGCCTGGGCGTATGTAGTACTAGTCTGTTTGAATGATCTGGGAGATCTTATTTATATGCTGCCTAGGTCAGGTCAAAAGATCAGAAGAGGAAAGGGCGCGAGATCTTGTGTGATGGTGACGCATTCATCCTTCCAGTTTATTTTGGGGTTTTTGGCGTTTATCCAAAATGCCTCAAGAGTTTTGCCTGTGGATGTTTTTGATTCCTGCGGATAAACTCTACTTTTCCTATCCACCGCTTTTTATAGACCCGCTGAAAATGATATAATCTGAAAAAGATGTAACTTGTTTTGAACTGTCAGGTCTAGTGGTATATGGAAGTCTCTTTCGTCCTATTGGAACTCATCAGTACCACTCTCCCTCGGTTCAACCGCCCTGAGGTTAGATAATCCTCTATACAGGAATCGGCTCCGAGTAATAATTCACCCCAAGTGTGATGATGTAGTTATCTGACATTGCGCTGACCGGCAGTCGATCACGCAGCTGTATAATGAATTCTATTCTATCAATCGCTTTTTAATTCTCTTCAAACTCTGCTTTATTTTCACTGAACTCATCGTCAGAAGAATTCGCTTTTCCTTCGAATCTGAGCCAATGAGCTCCACCGTGCAATCGAAATAGCTACTTGTTGCCTTTCTTCTTGTGTACACACTGATAGTCTGTAGAAAGATGTTTTTCACAAAATCGCGCTTATGTATGATAAATGAAAGGAATGCTAATGATAATGTTTGAGTAATTGGCCTGACTTTTAGCATTACCTTGTGTTGCTGGCGTTTCTCCATGTCTAACTTGAACGTCAAATGGGGGAGTCAGTTTGCTTCCAAATACTTTCAAAAGAATTATCATTATCTGATTGTACAATGAACACTCAGAATATTTGATCAATTCGTCTTGAGTTTCACCAGATGATAAAACAGTCATCTACATATCTGCAGTGATATAAACAGTTGAAGATGGGTTGCTGGTGTATCCATTCTAGACATGAATTGAATAGTGCAACCTGGAGCCACTCGGTGCACCATCGCCAACCTTCTCATTTGTGCGGAATACTGTCCAAACAATCTAAAGTTGATCAGTGACTCTTTTTATCGCCCCACAGCCCGCTTCATGTACAAGCCATCATGCCTATGTTTCTTGGGGTTGCTTCCAGAGTTCAAGCATAACTTGCAAAGCGTAGTCATTTGGCGTGGTATAAAGGCGAAATACGCTAAAAGTCTGCATTGCGTATGCATTGTTTGAGATGTGATAAGTAGAACGAATCGGAAGCATTTGCCTGTTTGAAGCTAGACTAAAGGGTCTTGAGAACTGAAAAGCTATGCGGATGCAAAAATCATAGCATTGTAAGAGCTGGTTCGACATAATTTATGATGGGCCAACTTTGAACAGCAATGGATCAGTGGACGCAAGATCATTTGTAGAAAATTTAGCTTTACGAAATCTTTGCGCAAAGAATTATCATATAATTACGAAACAGGTCCTTCTCATCAGAACACAATCAGTGTGGACATTCACTCTAGAACTTTTCCATATAAAAAAGCCCTGCTATTAGGTCTCCAACAAGTATTCGAGCTTGATCGAGAAAATAAAAATTTTTCCATAAAAGCGAATTCTTATTTAACTTATTTGTGCAGAAATATCTATAAGGTAATAGAAGAACTGAGCGATGTTGTCAGAAACTGGTGAGATGCAATCAAGCAATTCCACGTCACCGCCGTCGCCAAGTCATTTTGCTTCAAATACAATGCAAAGCCACACGTCGCCAAGGAAACAAGGAAGAAGTTGACCGATTTGGGCTGAAAGCACTTGGATTATCCACCATGTTGGCCAAATTTGTATCCGCCAGATTTCCATCTCTTCAAATCGTAGAAGCACTGGTTGGACAAAAGAAGCGTTTCGAGACATCAATCATTTGCGTAGAGAACTGACTGCTGGGTCTGCATTAAAGAATAATGAGTTTTATGAGCGGAGAGTTGATTTGTTGCCGAAGCGTGACAGAATTGGAATCAGGCAAACGGAGAACACTTCAATTGGTGCTATTTGATAATTTACATTACTTGGGAAATATTGGAAAACCCTTGGATTATTGGATCAAGTTCGCAAACATAGTTGTAGACCTAATAAGTGCGGATAATTCGTTCGAGCGTTGCTCTACACCACTGAGTTCGACTCGATGCGGTTGCGGGAGCTTAAGTAGCAGTAAAACGGATATGGGCAGTTCAGAACAGTCCTGCATGAAGAAGGCGCAAGTGCCAAAACGCTAGTCAAGCAAAACCTTATTAAAATATACCCAATAATGTAGAGTGGTGTGCAAAAAACAATTCGTCAGGTGAGATTAGAACCCACATTTCGCCCTACTCGGGGAAGCGTGCTGAACCGTTACACTACCCTCAATCTATAAGAAAACAACAACGTCTGCTTTTCTTACTGTCCGAATATCACTGGTTAGCCACAGCACTGCACTGATAGCGGAAAGGTAGTGCTGCGGGTTAGAACTGCTTGGCTTAACAATCAAATTGAAATGACACGAGACTACTTATTCAGCTAGATTCACGATTTCAAAAAACTCATAGCAGATCCTATCATTTAACAGTGCCGACAGCAATTTTAATTCACGTTTCGTGGGCAAAACAAAGCTCAATACTTTATTCTCCTAATGTGTGATTTCTCTGTAATATGTCTGAAATGATAGAAATCATTGTTTTCTACGACTTGTAGTGCCGTTCACATAGAGAAAGAATGTTTATAGAAACAATATGAGCTTTTTATGAGTTGATTCCCAGCTGAGGCATTCAGAGCAAGAACATACTTTGAGAGAAACGAATGAGCCCTACAATTCTGCTCTCTGTTTACGACGTTGTTTAAGTACCAATCAACAGTCACTTCTATACATAAGCACCGTCCTGGGCGTTAGAGCAGACGAAGCCATAAATGAGGGTGAGTGATGTTTCTGCGCCGTATTTTTCAACACCTAGAGCGCCAAAACAATCACGACAACTTGATGGAGTGAATTTCTACTTAGGTCAGCACTTTTTGGCACTTTAATAATCAGTTTCTGCAGTAATATTTTTTTACTGTGCTGATTTCAGTACTTCTAGCATTGAAATAGTTTTTTCGTCTTCACGTAGCAGATAGTGGTTGAGTGTGTCTCTTTGCATTCCTGAGGATGGCCTGACTGTGACATTCCACAGGGCACTGTTGCTGACTGCCGGAGAGTGTTAAAGAGCGTAGCCAGCTCGCGCGCGCCGCGGCGAGTATCACAAACCACTCGGCTACGGAGTCCTAATTAGATTAATGAGCAAAGAAGATTCAGAGATTCCATTTCATGAAATAATCAATCTCTGTTTTCCACTCAGTAGCAAAAGGGGTTGAGAAGGAAGTAGGAGACTTGCCGTGTTTACGGGCACTATAGTGTATTTAGGTGTGTTGTATCTAATAACAAACAAAATCATTGCTCTTCTTGAGCTGCTGAGCTTCATTATTGGCATTCAATAAATGATTGCATCAACTGATGAGCATAAATGAAGATGTCATAAAACTTCATTGTGACTAACTTTATGACTCTTTCGCCCTCGTCAAGGTCTTGACGGTTCGAATTTGGTGCCCAGAACATTGTTCCGTTTGTGATGTTGGCCTTCGCTCTTGCGTCGTAAGATGAAGCACATCACAAACAAAGTAGTGCCTGACCTAACATTTTATACAGTTTTCAACACATGTTTAGGCGAATTGACTTTACAGAGAATAAAGAGAGGTCGCTGTGTTATTAGCGACAAAAAATATTTGCTCCGTTTATTACAATCCATCCTTTTGTAGTCAGCCTAGCATTGGCTGGCATTCGATAAAACACTGGTGTGGTTTTAAAAGCTATCGATTGAATACTATATAGGTTGCACTCAAATAGCGCAGTAAAACAGCTTTGCTAATTGTATATCGATAAAACATTTTCAAACAACAGTGGTATAAAATCTCTAAATTGGTTTAGTGTCATTTTGAAAACAGTGGAGAATCATATGAAAACGCAAGGAGAATACTGTAGCAGAACTGTTTGTCGCTCAGCGATTCAAATTCAATGAAGCGTCAGTGAACGAAAGACGAAATTCAGAAATGCTTATTCAGCTTCGATTATTGTTGGTGGGAATTCATTATAGCGACTATGATTAATACAGCGCTACCGGCAATTTCCATTTATCACTCGTGTAACAGAAGAAACAGAATTCACTATGCTTCTGATATTGAGATCTTGGCTAAGTTGTTGGAAAATTGGTGAAACTTTCAATTTCGCACGTTACAACCTCTCCCTACTGGGATGGCTTTTGTAGTGTGATAGAAGTGTGCTTAAACGATTTATGTGAATGACGGCCTGCAGCTGAAAAGGTTTTGAATATGTAATGTCCAAGCAGTCGAATACTGCAAATCACTTCCAATAACTGGAGAACAAGTTGTGCTAATATTCATCAACAGAATTGTTGAAATCCTACTGAATGTAGGTATGGGTGGTAGTCCTCTTTCTGCAGAAAATAGATCTGTGCTGAAGCAATGAAAATCATGAAAAGTCAACATTTTCAAATTTAGCAAATTAACTTCCATTCACACTACAAAAGCAAAGAAAGACTGAAAAGCATGATTATATATATATATATATTGCGCGCGTTGATCGAACAAGAAAACGTGGTGAGCGGAATGTGTTGACACGCAATCACTAAATTTGCAAATAGAAATTTACTTGAATAGTATGTAGTGTGAATAGTATGTGTAGTGTGGAGTAGCAAAGAGAATAGTGTAGCGAAACTGTTCGCCGCTCAGCACTTCCGATATATTAAATGTCATTGAACATTATAAACAGAATTGTTTTGTTCGACTTCGATCATTGACGATAAAAAAGTCATTATAGAGACTGCGATCACAGAGCGCTACCGGTAATTTCGATTTATCACTCGTGTAATAGGCGAAACGGAATTCACCATGTTTGTGATATCGAGGTTTAGTTAAGTTGTTGGAGAATTGATGAAGCTTTCAATTTCACACATTACATCACTCCTCAGTGGGATGGTATCTGCGGAGTGAAAGAAAAGTGTTCTAAAACTATTTTCTAATATACACACGGTGCTTCCAGCAGCAGAATTTTTCAAAATGCGATGCCCACGCAATGGTGTACGACGCAGCACATTCAATAAATGGAGAACAGATTCTGCTTTCATTCATCAATAGAATTATCAAAATCGTAGTAAATGCAGTCTTGGTCCATATAATAAAAAGGATAAAGCTCTCGGCGTTGATCAATCCCTGAGGGATGCGCCATGCATTCGACTTCAATTTTTAACTTCGTTTGAGGTGGTTGAATGCATATCTGGCCTTTACAATGACTCGCGGCGGCCTCCCGCTGAACCGAGTCAAGGCTGCTTATCCAGACAAGTCTGAGACCTGACTGGTACCAATTCAGCGACCCCGGATGGATGGATGGCTTGGTGAGCCATGAGCGCGAGATCGAACCACTGACCTCGTGTGCGATGCAGAGCACCTCTAACCACTGCGCCACATGCACTCCTATAATTATATATTATATATATATATATAATGTCGAGGTTTTCGAAAATTATTTGAATATGCAGCTTTGTAAGAGTATCAAAGCCGAAACACCACAGAATGATTATATCCACCTTGGTTAATCAATCATTCAGTAGCCTTGCTATTGTTTTTCCACTTTGGCTCCTAACTGAATACTTTCTATAGTTGGATACAATGAGACACACCATTGTGACCGTTGATATGTTGAAAGATTTGTTATAATTGTGCTACCCTGAAACATATGCATTTACGTTGTCTTTATAGGAGTCAAATAGTGTGAAAGTAACGACCCTTTTGAACTTCAAATCAGCATATTCCAACTCTAATGAGTACAACAAAAACTATGACATAATTTTATCTTAAATTTTACTGCCCTATAAAAGGGTGTTTTCAATAACGGTCATGTACAGAGCTAGCCAGAGATCTAGGCTTTTGAATGAAAACTAACACTCTTATGAAAATTTCTTGTCTAGCGAAAGGGATCGGATCTGATATAGTGCCTTCTAGCGGAAAAGAATCCAACATGTATATTTGAGTCGTAGACGTGTTCAGACTAGATTCAAATCTGTTTAAAACCAGAGGGCAGATTGGGAGTGCCCAATGACTTGGTCTTGCAAAACTCTCCGTCCATCTAGACTAATAAGTAGCTGACAAACTATTTGCTTCTACGTTGTTCACAACATCTCCATAATCTCCCTTTTTACTTCGTGAAGTTTGACTTTAGTCTTAGATTTCTACTGACATAAACAGCATTTGTGTATCAATCAATTTGCATAAAACCAATGGAGAGTTCTCTTCATTAATGTTATCGCAAATGCTTAAGCCTACTAATCCCGTCTGTTGATGAATTATGCTATCTTGTCTGCTGTATATGGCGCTTCGCAACTTCATTGCATGATCTGAGTGTTAATATTATATGATTAATCGGCTTAATTATCAGTTTTTAAGAAGCCTGGCGTTACAAAAAGACAAAAGGTCACGCTAGGCAGAAGATCATATATTGAGGCACGAAAGTTGTTTATGCCTGCGGATGCAATAAAGCAAAGTATCCCATGTTAATCAGGAGTCGTTGCCAATCATTCAAGTCCAGGTTCGTCGTGGTAGGGTTAGTATTGCTCTCGTTGTATTGTTTTTGCTGTATTAGTGTTAATTATATAAAGATCTGATCCAACTATATTATAGATTCAATGTAGCTATAACAAATCACAAGCCTTGTAATCAACTACACCACCACTTTTTATCTACCACCATTTCTATGTGGTGAATCGTCAGCCCGAAGGAAACCAGTGCCGCCACAACTTCAGAGCAACTCGTTCAACTTCGCAGGTGCTCATCTTCACGGCTCAACGCCGCTTCATCCTCGTGCCAGAATTGTGAGATTTTGACTAATTCAAGTCCTTCAAAAAATCTCGCACATCATGTCCTATGATTTTGGTACTCTTAAGGAAGTCCTTATTCAATATTACAACCATCTAGGAGTCTTAGCGTTAGATTTCAAAAGCAGTGAACCAGAATCAGTCAAGCCAAAATCTACCAACGAAGGTACTACATCGAATCGCGCAAACGAGTATCTCCAGCGCTGGGAAAAAGCAGTAAAGTCTATCGAGAAAATTACCATGGACGTTAAACAGCAGTTGCGAGCGCATTCCAAAGAATTAAATAAGATAGCTCAACCATCACTTGAGATGAATAGTAACTTTACCGAGCATTTCCATGAAGCAATGAGACTGCTAGGTAAAGCTTCTGACTACATGCTGATCTTACAGATGCATATTGATTCGTTTGAGTCCTTCCGAAATTCACAAAGCAACCCAACGAGAATGAGTAAAGGCAAACAAAGAGAAACATCTGTATCGAATCCTGCAGTGAAACGTCTTGAATTACCCATATTCCCAAACCCGACGTTCAGTGGCGACATATGCGAATGGAACAATTTTTGGAAACTTTTTAGTTTGCATGTACATTCACAGCCACTATCCGAAATGTATAAACTTAATGATCTCTTTCAAGCTCCCAAAGAAGAATTTCTCGAATCAGTCAGGACCTTTCAAATCACTAAAGAGAATTATGTAAAAGCAGTTGACTTTCTGAGGAAGAAGTACGGAAATATCGAAGAGTTTATAGCTTGTCTTAGTAAGAGTCTTGAGAACTGCTCTACTGGCTCTACGTCAAAATGTGACAAGCAAAAGGTGCTTGAGCAGTTACAAGTAATGATAGAACAGTTACATCAAAAGGAGGATAACCTGGCTCATCATTGGCAAATGTGGCAGGTATTATTGAAGTTATTTGCCGAAATGCAATGCGAAATATTTGAAAAAAACCTGAGAAAGCAGAGCGTTATGAACTGCAATCTCTTCCATATGCAGACATTGTACAATCTCTCAAGGAATTTATTTCCAACAAGGAAATGACACCAAAGCACACTAGACCTAACCGGTCATCTGTAAGTAACATCAGTTTGGACAGAGGACTAGACCAACCTTCCTTTCAAAAAATGAGCTGTTGCATGTACTGCAAAAGAAATCACAAGTCAGTGGACTGCAAAAGATACCACTCGCTACACGAACGTCTTCAGTTTCTTCAAATCAATAAACTATGCTTTATTTGTGGGTCTCAAGACCATGGCTCATCACAGTGTAAGGAAAGCTTATGTCTGAAATGCCACGGAAAACACCATATATCGAATTGCTTTTCAGCATCAAACCAGCGAGATTCTCTATGCACTTCAAAATATAAACCGATTCACGAAAAGGAGACTAAGAAAAATAAGGCGATGGAGAGCTTTGTGGCACGCATTGGTCACGTATTCACAGAGGCGGACGAAAATTTGGAACGGAAAACATCACACAAAAACGAGGAGGACAAATGCAATGAATATAGAGCAGCAAAGAATCAAATCAACATGACTCCTGTTTCTCGTAAAGAAGTAGTCAACAATGAAAACAAAATAGAGACTTCTTCTGCCGGGACGGAAGAATTCACCCACCTGGATGGGAAAGGTTAATTGAATTCGATAAAGTAGAATGCGACATATCTGCCATAGACTTGAAAGACTCCGATATCATTATTCTTTGCAAACCCGTACAAAATGAGAATAAAAATAATTGCGTTTCGTTCGTAAACACCAACAACCAACCTAACTTGCAGACGATAAGCTGCTGCATTTATTGCAAAGGGCGTCACCAGTCGGTTGATTGCAGCAAATACCAAACTCCACTGGAACGCTTTCAGTTTCTTTATAATAATAAATTATGCTTTATTTGTGCGTCTCAAAATCATGGCTCGTCAGAATGTAAAGAAAGTCCATGTCAAAAATGCCACGGAAAACATAATTTAGCACATTGCTTTTTTAGATCAAACGGAAGAAAATCTTTATGCGAGAAGGCAGAGAAAAACAAGGCGAAGGAAAACTTACCAACACACCTAAATCATGTCATCACTGGTAAGAACCAGAACGGAGCAAGCATAGCATCACAGAAAGACGGAAAGGATAAATACTGTGGAAGTCGGGCATCGAAGAATCAAGCCGACATAACCATTGTTTCAAACTCTCAAGTGGTTGACGATGAGAGCAGAAATGAGATGTCTTCTGTAGCATCAGAAGAGTGTAGGCACCTGGAAAGAAATGTGCCAATCGAATCTGGTAAAATGTTGTGCAAAGTATCTGTAACATACCAGAAAGGTTTGGGCATAACTGATCCTTGTAAAGCTCAGCATGATCCACAGAATAATGGCGTTTCGTCCATAAATACAAGCAATCAACCTAACCACCAGACAATTAACTGTTGTATGTATTGCAAAGGTATTCACAAGTCGGTTAACTGCGAAAAATACCGCTCACCACAGGAACGCTTCCAATTTCTATTCAACAACCACTTATGCTTGATTTGTGCGTCTCAAGATCATGGCTCGTCAGAATGTAAAGAAAGCCCATGCCAAAAATGTCGCGGTAAACACAATATAGCAAATTGCTTCTTAACCTCAAACGAGCGAGATTCTCCATGCACTTCAAAAATTGTACCGGTTCGCAAAAAGAAGACCAAGAAAAATAAAGCTAAAGAAAACTCACCAGTTCTTCATGGTGACGTCATGGTAGGAACGGGCGATAGCTCAGAACGAATAACAATACAGAATGACGAGGAGGACAAACGCAGTGAAAATCGGGCATCAAAGAATCAAGCCAACGTGACTCCTGTTTTTCACTCCAAAGCAGTCGAATATGCAAACGAAAGGAAGACGTTTGTTGTTGGAAATGAAAATTTTGTGCACCTGAGAGGAAAGGAGCCAATCAAATCTGATAACGAGTCGTGCATGGCACAAACCAGAGGCTCCAAAGGATCTGATATCGCTATTCGTTCTGAATCTATACAGAGTAAAACTGGAAATAATTGTGATTCGTTCGTAAGTACTAGTAAGGAACCTAACTTTCACACAACGAGCTCATGCATGCATTGTAAAGGAAATCACGAGTCGGATAGTTGCGAAAAATATCGAACTCCACTGGAACGCTTCAAATTTCTTTCCAGTAATAAATTATGTTTGGTTTGTGGATCTCAATATCATGGCTTTCTATAATGTAAACAAAGCCCATACCAAAAATGCCACGAGAAACATAACACAGCAAATTGTTTAATTACATCAAAAGGACAAAATTCTTCAAACACTTCAGAATATAAGCCGGTTTACAAAAACAAGGATATGGAAAATAAAGTGGGGGAAAACTTGCCAGTACACTCGGCTGACGTCATCACAGGAACGAGAGGAAACTCAGGAAGAGTACAGTCACAAAAAGGCGAAGAGGACAAGCGCAATAATTATGAGTCACCAAGGAATCAAGCCATCATGAATTCTGTATCCCACTCCAAAGTAGTCGCCGATGCAGCAAATAAAGCGCAGATGCTTTCTTCCGGTAGAAAAGAGTTGACAATCCTGGAGGCAAAAGAGCCAAACGAATCTGACAATATAGTGGGCAAGAATGTTCCGGGTAAAGCTGGACAGCGTGATATCAAAAATAAAAACTCTTCGGCCGTAAATACCAGCAGCCAGCCAAACCACCAAGGAATAAGCTGTTGCATGTGTTGCTAAGGAAGTCACATGTCGGGTGATTGCGAAAAATACCGACCTCCACTTCTACGCTTCAAATTCTCTTCACACTAACAAATCATGTTTGGTTTGTGGATCTCAAGATCATGGCTTTCTAGAATGTAAACAAAGCCCATGCCAAAAATGCCACGTGAAACATAACATAGCAAATTGTTTATTTACATCAAAAGACAAAAGTCCTCATGCGCTTCAGAATATAAGCCGGTCTACGAAAAATTCTAAGATGGATAAGACGAAAAAACACTTGCCAGCAAACCTTGGTGACGTTAGAGGTACGGATGACAACTTAGAGCGAGTAACGTCACAGAAGGATGAGGGGGACAAGCGCAATGAATATCGGGCACCAGAGAATCAAGCCAACATGACTCCTGTACTTCAAGGCGATCTAAAAAAGGGGAAATGTCTTTCTACAGAAGAGAAGAATGTGTGTACCTGAAAAGAAAGGAGCCAATCAAATCTGATAAAACAATGTGTAGGATTTTTCAACGACTTGAAGGCTGTGATACCGTGATTCCTTGTGAGGCTGTGCAGCCCAAAATCTAAATTGATCACGTCTCTTCCGCAAATAGCCACAACCGAAACGTAGCTGCACACCTTCCATCGGGTACATAATCACATCTGCGCATAGTGCAATCAAAATTACTACTGATTCTAGACAATCCTCCCATCTCGAGACCATCTACGAAACAAACTGCTCGTGGCATGAACGGAGCAAAGTGTTTGCGCTGGTTAACCGACAGAAATTCCTAAGAGACAACTCAGGAAACAGCTATGCAGGAACTAAACTAAGGGGTTGCAGGGTCGGCAATTGTAGCGAGTCATAGGTAATAGTGATTGACTGATGTTCCAATTAATTATAGTTTGTTTCGCATGAGTTTTTATATTGTGACGGGGTTCAAGAGCACGAGGGACTCCACTTTAGTCAAAAGTATCCTTAGGTCTCAAACCGTTTGGCTCTGTTCCACACGTTGTTGTAAAATATTATGTAGCAATGTATCGAGAGTTCTGTTTTCCCGCACGGTCACACAATCTCTGCACTAGTTTTTATTGTTGTGCATGCAATGCTCACTTAGAAATATCACGATGTTGCGCCTTTTGTGCCTTTTAAACTTGTTTTAATAGTGGAGAGCCCGACTTTATAACTTGTAATTCTGAACGTTAATTAACCTTCACGCATCGTGGGAGTATAAGTAGTGTCACTGCTCATTTTTCCATCAACCTTAATTCATTTTTACCATCTTCATGAATTTTTTGCTCCATTACTTCATGCATCGAGATTGACTTATTGAGCTCCCTATTACAAAAGAACAGTACTAACCACGCTTGTGTCTGATATAGACATTGTAGCAATCTTCTATGCATTGGATGTATTCTGCATCTCTTTTTCACATGCCACTTGATGTCATTCTCGTTATGTTTGCTGCTCTATTAAATAATGCTTACATGAAAGTTGGAGTCCCAGGTTCGAGATCTGACATAGGTGCCGAGGCGACTGCAATCCCTACGTACCAGCCTCGCCCATCATCCACTACCTATCTTTGCTACACTAAAAACACTGTAGTAGAAAAGAAAAAGCCTTATTCCACTTATCGCTGTTGACATTTCCTAATGATGCTCTTACGGAATTCATTTTATTTGACCGCGTTTTGCGATGACATGATGTTATGATGACCCAATAATGTAGGGTAGTGTACAAAAGTGTTTGCGTTAGCCGGGATTCAAGCCAAGATCTCACTCTTTCCGGGAGCGTGGGCTAAACCGTTGCACCACCGACGCTCGTTTTGCACGCCGCTCTTTCTACGCTACAATGCGTTATCTGTCAATAGCCAACCGTCTACGGTCTGTTGTGGGCAGTCATCAATCTACCACTCTACATTATCGGGTTTATTATAACATCATACCACTGCACTGCGCGCTCAAATAAAATGAATTCTGATTGATTATTGAATTCCAATATCTGTCAGCATAAGTGGGTTCAATGTCGATAAGTAACTGCCCACGCCAGACCGTGGACGGTAGGCTGTTGACAGATAACGCGTTGTAGCGTAGAAAGAGCGGTGCGCAAAACAAGCGTCGGTCGTGCAACGGCTCAGCACACGCCCCCGGAAAGAGTGAGTCTGGGTTCGAATCTCGACTGACGCAAATGTTTTGCACACCACTCTACATTATTGGGATGTTCTTACAGATGACAAGAACGCCAGTTGTCAGGTGGACCTTTATGCAGATATGAGACCATGATCGAAGGCAACGACTTGATTACAAAGATTAGGGGATTCGCACCATCTTCGAAGACTGATTTCATTGAAAAAATTACATGGTCTTGAGTAAGAAATGCATGACAATATTTATTATTTACATGAAGATCAAAGAAAGCTGCATGCAGTGGACACTAATAATATATACATGAAGAGGTAAGGTATAGTATAGTTCTAAACATGATTCAAGTTGATTAGAGCCCTATGACCTAATGTTGCAATGAAAATGCTACAATGAACTGATTGTTAGTGAAGAAATGCTGGAAGAAAAAAGAAAAAAGTCGTTAGCGTATAATTTAGTACAGTTGCGTTTTAACGAGTGGGACAGTTTCCCTTTTTGTAGATTTTCACCTTCTGATTTTGACCGGTTTCGGCTTCTCGAAAAGTTCACCACGGAAACCGTACTCCTCACCACAGTAGGAGCACTTGTCCACATAGTTGGTCTCGAGAAGTTTTAGAGGAAGGAGAAACGTGAAGCATATGGTGCCATAGGCAAGTGCTTTGATACCCATCTGAAAAGAAAGCGATGAAGTCCTACGCTCTTACATCGATGCACAGCTTGAATAAATGTTTCCTGCTATCATGTTAGCAAATTCGTTTTGCTAGAGTTCGTTCGGCCTGCGTCGCTGTGAAACTTGTGATTATTTCATCCTTTCATGTGCGAGTGTGAGTTTTGGAGCTCCAAGCGTCGGTTTCAAGCGCTGATACTTGGAAAATTCACAAAGCCGAAAAGATCATCACACGAAAAGCTATTTTCCTTGTTGCAAGCTAATCAAGATAAGTTCTCTCTATTTTCCTTGTTGTTTGGGTTTGCTGTGTTTACGCGCAAATCAGTCACATCATCTTTCATTTAAGATTTGGATCAGTCACTGCAGTAGGTCCATGATGCTTCCCATGAATCTTGATCATCACCAGGCAAACATTGCCACCAAATTCACTTCAATCAGTAATCAACCCCTACCTCCGTATTCGCCGGTTAGGAAATTCAAGGTAATAAACTACATTACTGCCAGTGCCTTTAGCTTGTGAAACCCGTGAAGGATATACGTTGTTCTAAAATCGAGCGTGGGTTGCAGAGGATACATAAACTCTTTTTGTTAGATATCCTTGAATTAATCAGTATCATATCAGTTGGAGGTGACTATTAACCACTTCTTGTACCTTCCAATCTCTTAAGCTCAGGCTCTTGGACAAATGGCATGCAGGATACAGTGTGTGAAGATTCACACGATAAAAATACCAACTTGAAGAGAAATGTGTCAAATCGCTTTAGCAAAGTTACGAAGCTAATACCGGCATGCAGGTGTGCCTCTTGAGGAGCAAGATAGTTTTTGTTCTCTATTTAGCAAGCAGGCTTGATCCATGTAAGTTTCGTGTCGAGGAGTTTGGAGATCCGTCAGTGCGACTGCCGTATATATACATATATATATATATATATATATATATATGCATACATATATATGCATATGTACGTATATATGTATGTATACATATATACATATATTTGCATATATACATATATATGTATATACATATATATATGGAGACACGTGACCGACTGGTTGTGATGCTTGTCACGGCGCGCACGGAGCCGAGCTCCACCCCGCAACACTCTTCTGCAGTCAACAAAAACGCGCTACGGAACGCCACAGCCAGGCTATCCTCGAGGTTGCAAGGAGACATGCTCGACCAGTATTCTCCGCAATTCAAGAAGAAAACGAAAGCGAATCGAATACTAGAAATACTGAGACCCGCAGAATAAAAATTGTGATGACGAGTTGTGTAAATAAATAAAAAATTATATATATATATTTATATACATATATATATCTTGCTAGTCAACATGCTTTATTGTTCTTTATTCTTTTACAATCCAAGGGAGTACTACCGTAAAAACCCGGTTAGATGCATGAATTTTTTTATAAACTAGGCAAGTAATTCACTTTACCACTTAATTTAACCAGTATCACAGGTTTCTTAGCTGTGAGGAGCCCAGCAGATCTAGCGCTTGATTCGTTTCCTCTCGTTCATGGTTTGCTTGGCATATAATCTTTCTCACAAACGTCATAGAACACTAGTCGAGCATATCGCCTTGCAGTCTCGAGAACAACCAGGACGTCACGTTGCGTAGAGCGTTCAAATTGATTGCCAAAGACATTTTGGGGTGAGGAGAGAGGAGAGGGTGAAGGATCCTTTCCGTGTCGAGCCACGCCCAAGCACCACTGCCATTTGGCTATCGGCCCTCGGCAGGCATGCAGTTGATATCCAAAGAGGAACAAACTGAGTACTAGTATCTTTGTATTGTGTACAGCTAATAAGTAAACAACTGTAAACTGTTTATTTTTTGCACTCATATTTCGTTTTTAACCCATTATCGTTTCTGACCCATCAATGTATACCCAGAAAGCAAAAATGAAGAATATTGATTCATCACGATAGGCGGTAGCTATAGAGGTCCTAACTCCACTTACCTCCCTAAACCGCGCTTGACCACGGGTAATGTAGCCAAGACGGCATTTTGGGCATGGTCTCAGTGCTGGTCGTGGTAAAGCACCAGTCCCTCCACCAGCGTTGTTAGAATTCGTATTTGAATTTGCATTTGTGTTGACAACAAGATTGATTCCTCCTAAAGTGCTTATATGAGTGACATTGTCGGAAAATCCTTTCTGAAGTTAGATACGTGAAATGAACAGTATTCTTCAAAAGCAGTCACCGCTACGTGATTGAGTTGCCTGTGTTGAGCTGTTGGAGCTTCAAAGTGTCGGCGCGAGTTAATCACGCTCATCAGGCTGAGCGAGTTGATTAAGTTTATCTAGGTCAGTGAAGTTATTGAAAGAACCCAAGGATTCTATTGGACTTCTTCGTACGTCCTCTGCGGCATCAAGTGCTCGATGAAGAATGGTGTAGCCCACACGTTACTTATGGATGTGATAGGCATATTCCAGACCTGACATACAATGGTAGAATCATTCGGGTGTAGTTCGATTACGACTAGCAAGGGGTTCTTGAAAAAAATGGGGCACGGGATTATAAGCAAACAATAATATGAAGTCGAGAGCTAGATATGAAAGCGAGCACACGACCTTTATGAACTCCGAGATCGTATGATCTCCAAAGACTTTCTTTTATCTACTTGACATACTACCGACATTCATGATAATTCTTCAGAAATCTCAATTTCGTAGAAAACAAACCACTGGGAAATTTATGACGGAAATTTTGTACAATACAATTTACCACAATGTTGTATTTATTTATTCAAGTAGATGGTGAGCTCATCGCTTCCAACCACGCGTTTTCGCCATTTAGTGAAACTTTGAAAATTACTAACCAATAAGATTTATACATTTCTCTTGAAAGCATGTGCTGATAAAATCACGTTCTCATGAAAAAACTGCACGCTTCTGAACGTGGAGCTTACCGTTCTGAACAGGATTTGTGCCCATTCCTGCCATTTGTGGACTCATTCCCATTGCTGGTGGCTGAGTGCACATTGGCTGCATAGGGATCGTAGCAGGATAGGCTGGCATTCCAGGCATAGCTGCTGTGCCGACTCCATGGGTGGTGAAAGGCGGCGACGTCATACAAGGAGCTCCAGCAACCTGTCCAGTGATACCATTCATCGTAGGTCCACCGACCTGTCCAGCCACATTATTCATTGTAGGCCCACCGACCTGTCCAGCTACACCATTTATCGGAGGTCTAAAAGAGACATACACCTATTTCATGACTATACCACCGGCAGAGAACTAGAAAGTAATTTTCAATTGAAAAAACTATACTTTGCACGCTTCAATGATCTACAGTACCGAATACATCCAATCAAGGGAATATTCAAGTTAGAAGCCTTCATTTGTTGCTGTTGAAAATATCAGTGTTAGAATGAAGTGGAGAAAAGGCATCAGTTTGAGTGATAGAGCATAGAACCCGCTGTGGATTATTTCTGACTTCGTAACGAATTTAGGGCTAATTTAAGGGTGATAATAGATCGAACAAAATTCTGGGAAATTTTTGGAAGTTCTATCTTTTGACACCTTGTGTCGTTCTTTTATTGGTAGTTTGGTACATATTAATCTAATTTATTAATTTGCATAGTTGGATTGCGTTTGCAACAAATTCTTGGAGACTCCAAGAGTGGCCCGACGAAGGCGCGCTTTTTTTCAGCAGTACATTATCGAACTGCATACAGCCAAGAAAACCAAGAACAAGTTGTCAGGGCTGGGCGGTATCGAAGTTCCTCCTTACCCCACCTACTCTCCAAACATTGCTCCACCCGATTATGGCTTCTTTCGATCAATGCAACACTTTTGAATAGCCGTCGATTCGAATCATTTTGTGAAGTTAAAGAAGCATGTCAAGAGTTTTTTCAATTCAAAAGAGTCGGAATAGTACTTCGGGCAAATCTGCAAATCCATAGAACGATGGCAGAAAGTCGAGGACATTAGTCGTCTATTTTGAAAAATAGTTGTCGTTGTTCTTGTTGTTAATTTGCGCATAGAAACAAAACTTTCAGGAATTTCCAACAACTTTTTGCTCAACTTTGATATATTCAAAATATGCATGTGTTCTAAGACATCAATAATACCCACTGAAGTAGAGTGATGCGCAAAACCTTTGCGTTAGGTGGAACTTGAACCCCCATTGCACCGTATCCGGATGCGCGTGCTCGAACCGTTGCACTACTGAACCTGTTTTGACGCCTTTCTACGCTACAGCGCGTCTGTCTGTCAGCAACGTCATCCACCGCTCGAAACGTTTAAATACAATGGGATTCTGTTAAGTCAATTCAAGAAATGTCAGTCGCTGGAAGAACAAAACGTCAGACGATTTTTGGTGAGATATTACTGTGCTAAGTTTCATCTATAGCAATACAAGGGAATGATCTGCCTTCATGGCATCTACCGAAACAGTATAAAACCTACACATGTGCTGTCTGAGTCAGCATCGGCACGGTTTGTTGCTGCTGTTGTTGTTCCTGCTGAATTGGAAGAGGAGTACTTGGTGCAGTAGAGCACGGCAGCGGAGTATTAGTTACAGTGTTTGAATCCACTGAGACCACAGCTGAATTTTCCGCATATTTTCCTCTGATTTGTTACACTATAGCGTAGGCTCAAAACAGTTGGACAACCTACTAAATATGTAAATGGAATTCATAGCCTTCGTCTCTAGTGTTTTCTCAAAACCACGCTCAAATTTCAATATGTCTGATAATTATAAAGTTATGATGACATATTGGAATTTGAGCGCGGTCTTGAGAAAGCACTCGGAACGAACGATACGATATTTCATAATTACCAGCATAGAGTAATTGAGTGTTGCTGCTGCTTTGTTTTCTACATCGTTGTTTTCGAAAGAACAATCACACGACTTACATTCTTTATGTGGATTCGTTACTGCCTGTGTTGAGGATGAAGGAGCAGTTGAGCTCTAAACAAAGTAAATTTTATATTTTGTGGTCCCGTATTCATAATATGACTGATTTACATCTCTTAGTGATTTTAAGGTTACAATTTTCCAGAAAGTCCCAACTGAAAAGAATAGTTTGACTGTGAGCATACAGTGAGCATACAATTCATCAATTCATTTAGAAATTCCATTCAAAGTTATA
Source organism: Parelaphostrongylus tenuis (assembly GCA_019055375.1). NCBI lineage: Eukaryota > Metazoa > Nematoda > Chromadorea > Rhabditida > Metastrongylidae > Parelaphostrongylus > Parelaphostrongylus tenuis. The sequence continues at coordinate 203,799 of JAHQIW010001846.1, read as the reverse complement.
AAAAGAAAATGTGCTATCAAATCCCAGATTACATTCCCTTTTATTTTATGCTTAATTGTTAGCAATGTTTTCAATACGGTGAGAAGTTTATCCGTGTCAAACTCGAATAAATAGCAAGGGTTCATCTTATAGTAGGGCCTGTCTTTTTACTGAATTATTCAGTTATTTTTACCGCCAACTTCAACTCCCTGTGCGGATCCGGGCACTCTTTTCATTTGATTCATTTTGTCGCATTAATCCTCCAAAAATGCCTTCGAACTTCTCACGTGTTGCTTCTTCATAAAATTTTGTCCTCTTTATAAATATCGTACCGAGATGGTTCTGCTCCCACTTTTAGAGGTAGCCAATCTAAGACGTTCTTAGGGTTTCAATAGAGTGATTGTAAGAAAGTTTAGGAGATGGGGATTCAACCAGCGACTTGCTTATCACCTCTCTTTCAAATGCACTACATTGCTGACACTGCGCCATTACGATCCAGCTTATTTGAAAGCTCGGCTGAAAGCAAGTTTTTTGAACGAAATACTCTCTGTTTTGGTGCAGCTTCATCGTACTGTCAAAACTACTTTGAAACAAAAAGTCGTAACTATCTCTAGCTACGAATACAGGGACGTCAAAATAAGGTTTGGCTAAGAAAGCCTGATTACTCAGTAAAAATCAAATGCTAGATAAAAGCCTTGTTTAGATTAAAAAAAACTCTGAAAATTGGCGAATTAAGAAACCCCCTATCGTTCGCAGAGGGTTAACATCAAGTGTATCGCACACTCTAGTCTTCAGCTACTCATAAGAAGAAAATGAACGCGAAATTGATTTGCGTTCTGCATATTTACCATCAAGGTTGGCTTGGCAAACTAGATCTTTAAATACTTCTTCTCAGAAATTTACGAAGAGCTAGAAAATCAAGAGTGGAATGCATACAAAAAGAGCGTTTAGAAGGATACAAACACCTTAACTTACACGACCAAAAATGGACAAATCAAGTAGTTGGTCAGAAAGAGAGTCGCGTTTTTATCCGGAAACTACTTCCACATGAAAAAGTGACTTTTCTAAATTACTGTGAGCAAAAGATATCGACTACATAAACAGAAGGCAATGTAACGCGTGATCGAAGTAGTGCTGCGACAAATTTCAGTGTTGGTTAGTCTAAGTTCCTACGTTATTTAATGACCATCTAATTTCCAACTACTTGATGGTCTATCTGCTGAATCTGACCTTTTGTTTGAACCCTCCAATACTTCTCAAGCAAATGAAGGTCTTGCAGAGCTTAGTACGTTTTGAGCAACGTCATAATAAATTTACCTTTGCGGGAACTATAGTTTCGTCGCTGGCATCTTCGACAGTGGAGTAAGGTGGAGGGGGAGAAGAAGTCATCTTGAATTTTAGATATATCAAGAGCTAAGGACTGAAAAAAGAAGCGGCGATGTAGAAGACGAGGATAGAATATTGGAAAATAATAGTGAAGACGAGCAGGTGATATTCAAGGTCTAAAAACTACACAATGATACATGATTCCCGCGTACTAGATCAAATCAAACCATTGATCAGTGATCGGGAGCTCTTTTAAACTTGTATCCAAATTTTTGACTCCTTCATCAGCAAACTGGTAATGAAAAATAGTTTGCAGATGGTGGATCTATGAACTGATCTGAATTCTGTAAATATGTATAAATCCCATCAATATAAGTGTTAAGTGATCTTTCAGGGCTCGCATATAGCATCAGAGTCCAGTCAGTCATCGTTTTAAGGGATCTACACGAAATTTGTGTGATCATCACAATTACAATACCACTACAAGAAGGCTGAAATTCTGCTAATGCTCGAAATCTGGTGTGAAGTGGATTTCAACTTGCGGTTACCATTTTCAAAAGCTTTTGCGTTACGCACTGCGTTATTGTTTTCTTCTTTCTTACATCTTAACATTCTTGTAAAATTGTACTTAACACCACGCCGCGCAATCTCCAAAGAAGAGAAAGCTGAAGGATGAAGGGTGTTGACCAATCCCTGGGGGATCACCATACATTTGTCTTCAATTTTTAACTTCATTTTGAGGTGATTGAATGCATATCTGGCCTTTACAATGACTCTCGGTGGCCTCCAGCTGAACCGAGTCAGTGCTGCTTATCCTCCCATACAAGTCTGAAACTAGTATTGTTTTACTTTAGACCCCAGAGAGACGAATGACTTGATGAGCCATGAGCGCGGGATCAAACCATCGATCTTGTGTGCGACGCAGAGCACCTTTAACCACTGCGCCACATGCACTCTGTATAAAGAACAAGCTGTAGATAATTGTGCGAAATAATGCTTGTATTAGTTAGGAATAATGGGATAGATAAGACTACTAGATTTAAAGAAATGCTAATTGATAGACTAAATACAGTAGTCAGTAATTATTCTTAATTTGACATCTGAGTGATCCTTTCGCATGACTTACTACCTAATTCTTCTTTGTTTCTTGAGAAAATCTTACTTCTGATATCTATAGCTTTAGATCAGAAATGGACTTTAGTAAATAACATTGTCTTCCGATCTACTATCTCATCGTCACTAGTATTTGAGTATCGGATTATGGAGTACAGTGCAGGCAAACTCTTACGGTGAGACCAATTGGTCAAAAATGAAATTGATATTTCTTTTGCAAAACTCGGCTAAAAGAAATAGTACTCCAAGACAAAACTCGACAAGCTCTCCATCATGACTCTTGAGTAAATGGAGCTAACACAGGGCTACCCTGGTGCCGGACCGACATCCAGTCGAGTTACTGGCTGATTAGCAAGATTGCAGCTGACAGATGTTGCATGTGTTATTATACATGATGTCAATACATGTGGTTTTCAATATTATGTCATTGGCCTTATTACAATATTGGAGCTGATTTTGATTTCCACCTTAGCTTGGTGCGTGTTGGGGCAGTGGTTAGAGAAGTCTTGCAATATATGTGGTGTTCAATGCAATGCGGCATCGCGGACTCATCTGGCTCTACCCTGTGAGTCGACAAAATACGACCCGACTTGTGCGGGAGATTAACAGCATAGGCTTGAAACGTGGATGGGCCACCGTAAGTCAGTGCATTACTGACGAATGCTTCAACAGCTTCAACGCGATGTGCACCTTTTGGGTACACGAGTGTGTGCTCGTTTTAAACGATGCTTGTGACTGTGTGTAAACACGCTAATCAGTGGCCTCCCTGCCAAAAGCAGCTTCTTTTGAACAGATTTTTTTGACATTTAATAGCTTGCAGAATAGGGGTATTTTAATCTGAAAATGTATTTTGAACCTTTCATGAGGTCTGATATGGGCAACTATGCAACGCAAGACACGTGTTTCGACTTTCGAGCCTCGTCAGGTGCACGATTTTTCTACGTTCAGTCAGTTTCTCGCTGATCTACCAGTTACATAGAGGAATCGACGACAAACTTTTTACGCCCGGTGTACGGTGCAACAATCATCGTGATGTTCTTTCAGTGCGCTTGAATGTCAACTGCATACGTATGCCTGTCGGAACTAATTTACTGGGGCCCCTTCAAGGATCCTAGAGATCTTCGCAGTGGGACCCTACCACCGACGATGATTTTGCGTTATGATAATAATGTTCTTAGAAGGAGTGCGCAATCTAGAGAGTTTAGCCAACGAAAAGATGCAAGGATACCGTTGAGTTGGCGACGTGTATTGTAGACAGAGTTCCTTATCATTTTGGAAAGCAGTTTGCTGGCTACTGCTTGGCAATTCGGTATTGTATGGATGGAAACGTATCAAAAATAAAAGTACTGTAATTCTGTTTCCCCAAAATAAATAATCTCTCTGAATGTTGACGTTGCTGCTGTTTTGTACACTACAATCGCACTACAGTTACAGATGCAGTAGCGGTTCGGAGACACGTCTTTCGAACGGTACGTCAGCAGAAAACAGTAGCCGTTCCGAACGGGCTAAGCACTTCAGTCATACCACGAACAGATTTTCATGCATGGTAAACCACTAAAGCACTGATCGATGGTAAATGTTGTATGCTTTATCCAACCGTTTTTGCTACATTTGATGTGAAATGCTCGTAAATCATGTTTTGTGGCTTTGTGGCAAATTTACCTCTGAAAGTAAACACGGGCTAAAGAATTGACGTTAGCGGGGGAACTTCTTTCCACTTTTCACCCAGGTGATTTATCAAACTGTGGATTATGCTGCAAGAAAGCTAACGACAAATTTGATCAGCATAGAAACCCATCAAGATTCGTCGAAATTATCCACATTATAGATCAACAGTGAACATATTCTTAATGATATTTGAGAGCTAAGTCAAAATTAGGTACGTATTAAGTAGACGTAATATTATTATATGTATTATGTATTATGTATTATGTATATGTATTATGTATTATGTATTATTATATGTATTATTATTATCGTAGACGTGATTCGATCCCATCATGGTGATTTTATGAAGTATTTTTTCATTTGCAGCAAAGCGTTCATGATTTTAACTGTAGCATTCCTCTAAAAGAAATCGCGTGCTTGCAAAAGTGCTGAAAAATGATAATATTCGGCTTTTTGTGTGCGCTTTGCTACGAAAGTTTTGTTTTCTGCATTGTTGTAGCTAATAAACTTATTCCAAAAATTTCAAGCGGTGTGAGTCATATATGACTCATGTCGGCTTGTTTTTCCTTTTGTTGGTTACTGCCCATGAACTCCAACAATTTCGGTATTATATCTTACAATTTGCAATATTTTCAGGAAATTGATAGGGCGTGGGAAATCCCATACAGTCAACCATATTCTTCCTGCATGCGATTTTCGCTGGCTATCGCGTCTTTTTTGGTAATGACGCAATTGAAAAGTGAACAGCTTGACATGATTGTAGAAGAAGACGAGGTGAATCGTCTTCGTAACAAAAACGGTTTATTTCAAGACGCTATCATATCTTAAGCTCGTTTAACTACGATTTCTAACAATTGTAAGAATGAATGATAAAGTTGAAGCGTTCGGCAATGTTCAGTCTCCCAGAAATTTCCCATGCATTCAACTTTATCAAGCATCGTAAGGCTAGTTGAATGCATATGTGATGGCTTGCAATGATCTATCAATGCGTTCGTCCAGTTCTGTGTGCCGACTTTGATTTGCCCTCAGTATTAATGATCTATCTCTAAATACTAACAGATTTATTTCTTTTTCTATTTATGAGATTGCACGAGACTATTATAAAAATTTATCCAATTGAAATTTCGGCGTCTCTGCTTCTTCGAATAGATCCCAGTCTATTCCCATCTTTATGCTATATGGGTCTTTGTAATCATATCGTGCCAAATGTGTCGCAGAGCGCACTGCATGAATAAATAAAACTCATTTAGCAATGCATCTGTACAGATGTCGGTTGTTGATTTCTTATTTGCTGACAGTTTCAACCTTCTGCTTACCATATTTTTTTTCAATTAGGGTATAATGTGAAGGACAAGTACAACAAGACTGAGATACGAGTTGAGCTTAGAACCTAATGTGATGTGGAATCGAACTCGCGATTACCCATTCCGGGGCTCATGTGTTATGCACTGACCGTCGAGTACCTCGCTTGCCTTTCTCTCAGCCAAACTTCATTTTAGCAGTACTACCATTAGCCCCTGTCAGCGAGATAATTGCTGATGATAATGTTTTTTTTTCTAATTCATTTTAGCGGTGCTGTATGGAACTAGAGACTGGTTGTCTGTGCATGAGAAGTACTGTGCGGAACACTTTCAAAAACTACATCACGCGTGAAGAAAAAATACAAAATGAATTTCAAATTTTTGATTCTTTGATACTATTTGTGTAAGCCTTCTTTGATGAAGAAAAACCTGAAAAAACTGCTCCATTGACTCAAAGGATCACTGTACAATCCAGTGACTTCTATTTAAAATGATACCGTATGCTATGACCTAGAATATGAGCACCAACCATCATGACAGTGCGAAAAGAAGCAATCGAAACATAAGGAATCGTGAGTATTGTATATGCAGAATAGCTGTCAACATAACTGAGTTGAAAAGCGATATCTCCTCATCCGACTAAACCTGTTAGCAGTTGGTGCTATGAGTGATAGCTATGACAGTGATGTGCTGAAGAATGGGCGGTGGCCTCGGTGGCGTAATGGTGGCACGCGCCCTCGGTATAGATGAAGAACGGGTTCAACTCCTGTCTGAGGTAGAATTTTTGCTCAACACTCAATTTTCTTAGGACTATTTGAGACATCACAGCGATACGAAAAAACACTTAAAAATAAGGAATCCTGAGTAGAATGCAAGTGTTTAACCCACAACGTATCCTCCACTGCCGCCGTGGCTTTGAATTCAGCAATTGTTCAATACAATAATCAGCTTCCACTGGTTTTTGAAGACCACCGATCTTTTCCCCATCTCGCAATTTAGAGAAAGGGGTCATAATGGGTTTAAGAGAATAGAATTATAGTTCAAAGAAGCAGCATTACAGTAATTAGGCGCTATAGTACAATGTAGGTTAGATTTAAAAAGTGCTATCAATTTCGGGAGCACCTCAGAAAGAGTTTCTGCTTGACTCTTTCTCTGGAACATTTCTTTCACAAGAAGCTGTTGAGACGTTTCAAGAGTTGGGCATATAGGCGAGAAGTGTGGCAAATATAATAGATGAGGATGAGTTTCAACAAGCCTTTGCGGCGTCGGCTGAGTTAAATGAGAACCGACGTCGTTCGTATGACGTGTGTCCTATTCGTAGAGCATTGTTTGTTGAGCCTGTTGTACTTATAAGTCTTTTTGGATGTTTGAAACAAGTGAAATTGCTACAAATAATGCTGTTCTTGCTAGTCTAGAACAATCGCGTGTGCATTCGGCTGCAAGATACCGTTTAATTCAGAATTGCTTCCAGTACGAACACCCTCACCGACCTTTCCCACCCATCTTGGTAGTCAAATTCGACCCGTTGGAATTATTTAAAACCACACTGCGCTGTGCCTTTGACTATTTTTCTATTCCACCTTATCAGTGATGTGCGCCGTTTGACTGCATTGCATTTGAGGTAGAATTAACGGAAGTAAATCTGCTGTAACTTCCGTTTTGAAATCTGAAATCCTAAATTTTAAGATTAGTCAGAGGGGGCCGTGGCCAAGTGGCTTCGATGCTCGAAGCGGCGTGTGGCTGATCCCCACCCCCTAGCATTATGCGCTAGTCAACAGCGAACGCCCTATGAAACGTATCAGTCAGACTATCCTCAAGACCGTAAGGAGACGTATTCTACGGCGTTCAAGAAGAAGACGAAAAGACGGATTGATGGCTAGAAGTACTTGGCCGCACAGTAAAAAAAAAACAACTGTGAGGTGGATTATATAAAGAGATAGAAAAGATTCGTCAACTTCTCAGTTTATAGTATAATTCACTTACACGTAATGAAAGTGCGTGAGATAATTCTTGTTGTAACAGATAACATTTTCATATCTATAGAAAACTTCATCTTTAGCACAGAAAGAGTTGTACCAGAATAGACGTCGGCAGTGCAGCCGGTTCGAGTACGCACCTGTGGGTTCGAGTCCACCTGACGCGAATTTTTTGCACATCACTCTACATCAATGGGTATATCTATATTAAAGAACCGCCAAAAGCGGTTAAGTGAGATGAAATTCTTCAAAACTCTTTGAAACATTGAAATATGTTCAAAATAATGTTCAATGCTCAAAATATGACATTAAAAGTCTCGTCATTACATATACGGGGCACTTATGGCATTCGCCTCGTTTTCTTGCATTCACCCTGGGCAAAAGTCTTCAACCAATTCGCATGTTATTTCGGCCTCTGCTTGAAGAAATCGTTTTCTCTATAAGAATCGTAACGTGCTGGAGACAATTCTCTATTCAAACTTGAGGATAGCCATGCTAAGTCTTGCACCTTAAGGACTTGCGGTAACGCGTTGGGGATGGCGCCAAACCTTGCTTCTTAATAATGAGCATCATTCTACCAGTTTCACAATAAAAAGAAAAAATTAGAATATAGTAGAGAGGATGTGTCGTTAAGAGATGTCATTACTTGGAAAAGCAACCGTCACTCGTTTTTACTGTGCTTCTCTGAGCAATCATGGCTAGCAGTGGTAATCATTGTCGTGAGCACCGTGAAAGATCCCTAATAGAAACTTCTGGACATATGTTTTTCAATTTCATTTTGAGTCTCACCCTATTCTCAGTGAACAGCTGCAAATAATGACTGCGTGATATTGCGAATGCTTTCGCGGTTATGATATGATCACTGTGATAAGGTAATTTAACGCGGTGAGTTTCATTTCACGTAGTAGGCCTCCCCTACTAACACCTGCTTGTGAGGATTTCATTCCACGTAGTCAACCTCTACTACTACAACTTTCTACTAACACTTTGAAGTGAGTCTGTCAACTCTTCGCTTATCTTCTCACTTCTTCTCAAAAAATAATCTATGTCAATGCCTCTCCTTGCAGCTATTCCATTCTATGGCAATATCGCGTAAGTCGACAACATTTTAGCAGTGAATTTTCTCGTTAGGACCACAATTGCGCTCTTTAATAAAAAATTTATTTTGCAGAATAAGCAATGGCGAATGATCCTAAACAGGTAGTTATTTTTATTTCTTCTCTAATGAAAATGGGAAAGCCTGTGACACTCTATTGAATACTAGTTTCACAAGCGCTAATCCTCTACAATGAGGTCGTAAATTTGTAATGTGTGCCTGCGACATGACAAATAATTATAATCCATAAAAGCCATTAAATATGTTGTATTTAGTATGAAGCGACTTTTCAAATGAAGTTACCCTAGCTGATATTTTGGAAACAGCAAATTCTTGGTCTTAGAGCAAGATAATCTTCAGGGCTTGGCCGGTTTTCCAAGCGACCCTGCTAATGTCAACTTCTGTATGATGCCCACAAAAGAAGCTATCGAAGCCACTCCAGGGATTGCACTCCAAAAAGGTCAGCCAATTCTCAATGATTCGGAGCACGAAAGTGTTTTATTCTTACACAACCTCATTACGCTTTACACACTGTATTATAATGCAGACTTACTAAGTTAGTGGTAGTTGAGCTTCATGATACCTATCCTTAAGACGTTCATTAATGAAAATCGGTCTCTAGCTTCACATTAGCCACTTATCACCGAATTAAATGCAGAGGAAGTGGTTAAGCTACAAGCCCAAGGCCAGCTGCCAAAGGAATTCAATCCCGAAACGCAGACTGCAACTTTGCATAAAATAAAAAGCGGTGACCAGGAAATTATAGTGGTATGTTTTGGTTTTTAGGTTTGCGAGAAAATATCTGCCTAATAGAACAAATCATTTTTTCTAGATAATGGTGGATGCACCACCATGTGGATGTGGTCGTCTGCCGACTGGCAAGAAAAAACGTTGTCCTAAGCATAAAAAAGAGCATAAAGCGAAAGTAAAGGCAAGAAGGGCGAAGAAGGCGAAGAAGAAGAAGGAGAAGATGGAGAAGGAAGAAGAGATGGCGCCGGAGGGCGGGAAGAAGGCGTCGAAGGAAGACGATAAGAAGATGGTTAAAGACGACGACAGTGACAGGAAGTGAGCTTGTTTACTCAATTACAGCGCTCATATCACAGCGAAATCGTGATTGATTTCTTAGGTTCAGCAAATCAACAGGTCACCTAGGTATCAGTTACTGAAGCGACTAGTCAACGTAGGCGATACCAACACTCGACAAACTAAATATATTTATCCTCGTGAGCAAGTCTGCTATCAAGTTTTTCATCCCGGAGTAGAATGGACAACTCAAAACATGGAGTTGAACTGCAACCAACCCTTTTTAGATATATTAAGCATTTATAGACACTGCACTACAAGCTTCCCCATATTATCTTTCTAGTCATCTCAGATAAGGGAAGGCGATAAATCTCCAGAGCGTTTTTTGCTCTACGCTATCAAGCTTATCCATATCCTTCACTGCCTAAAGGGTGCATATTGAAAACGATTACATTTGAAGACTATAGAAAGATTGAATCAAAATTATTAGCAGCAAAGTAAAAGAAGGCCTTCTGTTCTACTTCTCTTGTTTTTGTTCTTTAAACACTATGAAATACATTCCCACAGATTTTTAGTGATTGTGAAAGTTCAGTGACACCATTCGGATTCGGCAACACAGTCGACTATTAACTGTAACTTCAAGCTCTTTATATGCAGGAAAGTTGTGGAACTTCGACACGCTGGCGATTCTGTGAGTGATGAAGATAAGCCGATCGATGGCGCTCTCACCCCTGACAAGATCTGTACACTGGTAAAACTACATAGTGCATCTGCTTATCAAAGCATGTGTTGATTATCGTTTAATGATAGGGCCCAGCTAGTGTAGCCGTGTTGGTGGAAGTGAAGGCCGAAGGCTCCGACCTCGGTCAAAAAGCCCACGTCGAAAAAGACAAACCGATGAAGGGAATACTCGTGAAAGGGCCTCATGGTAATTGATATAGTAAAGCCAGTCCTATACATAAAAAAAATCAACATTAATCATATTTCAGACACCCCACAGTTTCTCCCAGAAGAAAAGATTCCTAAAGAAGCAAATGGGCAACTAAAATATCATAAGTACACGAAAGGTCAACTACGTAGGGGTCCTCATGGCGAATCTATTTTCTATGCTGATGATGAGTGCCAGGTAAAATTCTCGCGCGATACTTCTTATGCTCACTAACCAAAGCATTGCGTCTTTGATTCTAGCCTGATGATAAGGGCAATCCGAAGAACATAGAAGTGAAAGGAGTGGACAAAGTACTGCAAAACAAAATTGGAGACACAGGTAAGTGCATGTGCTCCGTGCATTTTCATTCTCCGAAATTCGTCTCTCAATATCACTAATTTAACTTCAGTGTGCCCACCTTGTGAGGTCGATGTGAACGAAAAAGGAATGCTAGTGATCAAGCAAATCACCAATGCCAACAATGTTCCTAAAGTAGGAGGACTTTCCCTTCTTGGATCGGGTTCCGCAGTTCATGCGATACAACAGCACTCAATGAGTGACCGAAAAATTTCAATATGTGATAGTTTCTGTCATTTCAGGAAAAGCAGGCGACTGTGGGTGTACTGATGAAAAACAGCGAAGGAGTGGTCGTATTCACACAGACTGGAGGTCAGGAAATTGGCGCAAAAGAGGGTGGGTTAATGACATTAGTGATTCAGCTTGTTCAACTCGAGAAAGCTGTAGCTGCTGAATGCCACTATATTACTTTATTACTATATTCAAAATAATTTCCGTGGCATTATACTAGAGTTGCAGCTGAAGCAAACGTTGCTACGACTCCTAAAGATAATACGGCAGCGAATGAGGTAATAGGAAAGGTGGTCGCCAATAAGGAGGGTGTTAACCATGTCATTTTATCTAATCAAACACCTAAGCAGGATGAAAAAGTTGTTGGCACTGTGTTGCAGGTACGTCCCGCAACACTGCCAAACTTTTTTTTTTTGAAAGCAGATGGTACTCAGCTATATGAAAGATTCGACACAAAATTTTAGGGCAACTACGGTGAGCCCGTCTTCGTCAAGGATTCGAACGCGGCCGGAGGAGCAGGATCTGCAGGAGCCGTCAACAAGTAAGTGTCTGGCATTTTGACAAGCTTAAGCGTCTCTTCAGTTTATTCTAACAGAGATGAAGTAGCTTCGTCTCGGCGGAGTTTTTTTTCGTCAAAAATCATTACTGCTGTAATAGCTGTTGACAAAATTGTTCATTTAGTTCTAGCTACCAATAGTAACAATTTTCTTGATAATGTCCCACTTCCAGTGCTGAGAAAGCTAATAAGACACATAATCAACAAATCGTGAACGCCAACATTCTCGTTCAGTGCAAAGTGCAGAATAAAACTCCAGAAGAGATCAGAAAAGTGAATTCTCGAGCTTTGTCACTCCATTACTATGGCAATCTTCAATCCTAGTTTTCAAGGTCGAACATTATAACAATGTAACACTAATTTAATGGATTTCCAGGAGCAGCAAGCATCAAGCACGCCTGCTGAGCCCGCTGGCCAGCCAGCCGCACTCAGTTCTGGTAAGCAAGGTGAGCCTGAAGGAGGAGTGATCTCATATGCATGCACTGGAGCAGGATCTACCAGCTTTTATGCAAAAGCTGTAAGCTTTTCACTGATGTTCTGTGAAAGTTACATGCGGAAAAGCAGTTTACAAGATCCTGGAAAAGCGGCTTCTATTATTGGCAGTTTTGATTCGAATTTTCCTAGGGTTCACGCCTGGCTTTGCACTACACTCAGCATCGAAAAAAAAGCGCACATCTATTTATAAGTTGACTATTCATAATCTATGTCGCGAACTTCGAACTTTAAACATATAATAATGCAGAAAAAAGCAAATGCTTGCTTCAGGGAGGATTCGGACCTGGTCAGGCTGGAAAGGCGCCAGCTCAGGGTGGAGGTGCGCAGGGTCAAGCTGGAGGCGCACCGTCTCAGGCTGGAGGCGCTTCGACCCAGGCTGGAGGCGCTTCGGCCCAGGCTGGAGGCGCTTCGGCTCAGGCTGGAGGCGCTTCGACCCAGGCTGGAGGCGCTTCGGCCCAGGCTGGAGGCGCTTCGGCCCAGGCTGGAGGCGCTTCGGCTCAGGCTGGAGGCGCTTCGGCTCAGGCTGGAGGTGCAAAGTTTCAGATCGGAGGCGCTCCAGCTCAGGTTGGAGGCGCTCCGGCTCAAGCTGGAGGTGCAAAGTCTCACATCGGAGGCGCTCCAGCTCAGGCTGGAGGCGCTCCGGCTCAGGCTGGAGGCGCTCCGGCTCAGGCTGGAGGCGCTTCGACCCAGGCTGGAGGCGCTTCGGCCCAGGCTGGAGGCGCTTCGGCTCAGGCTGGAGGTGCAAAGTTTCAGATCGGAGGCGCTCCAGCTCAGGTTGGAGGCGCTCCGGCTCAAGCTGGAGGTGCAAAGTCTCACATCGGAGGCGCTCCAGCTCAGGCTGGAGGCGCTCCGGCTCAGGCTGGAGGCGCTCCGGCTCAGGCTGGAGGCGCTCCGGCTCAGGCTGGAGGCGCTCCGGCTCAGGCTGGAGGTGCAAAGTCTCACATCGGAGGCGCTCCAGCTCAGGCTGTAGGCGCTTCGGCTCAGGCTGGAGGTGCAAAGTCTCAGATTGGAGGAGCTGCGGCACAAAATGGTGGAGGGCAGGATCAGACCAAATCAACGAATCGACAAATTGTAGCTGCATACAAAATGGACGATGAAGGAATTCAGAGTGTATTCATGACGGTAGGATTTGCTCAAAGTTCACTTGATACCTCACAATGACTGCATAACAATGTTGCGCTCTTCACATAGCATGAAATATCAAACTTTTTTGGGCAAAAGCTGCGTGTTTTTGGTCAATTTATTTTTACTTTTATTGTATATGTAATATTATTATTATTATTGCATTCTAAATGATTCTCGTGGTATTATACTAGCGTTGAATCCGGAGCGAAAGTTGCTACGACTCTAAAGAGGGTGCTAATTGGAAATGGAAAGGTGATTACGAAATTGCACAAATAGTTCACAAGAGGCAATCAATAGATGTAGCATGGATCTTGAATTTTCACAATTCAGTTGAGAGTCTTCAAAAGTGTTGGTTGACTCTGTGATTAGATCGTGGGCATTAAAATCCAACTTATCCATATTAGAAGAGAACACTTGCGATCTTGAGAAAGAACACCGCCCAAATAATTCAGCAGTGTCAGAACTAAATTCTTTCTATTTTGACTGCCACTTGCAGTGGTGTGATGCTATAGTATACCCAATATGTGGAGTGCTGTGAAAAAACGTTTGCGTCAGCCGGGATTCGAACCCAGATCTTACTCTTTCCGGGAGCGTATGCTAAAACGCTGGCGTCGGTAATGCAACGGTTAGCATACGCTCCCGGAAAGAGTAAGATCTGGGTTCGAAACCCGACTGACGCAAACGTTTTTGCACAGCACCCCACATATTGAATATCACAACTTTTAGAAGCGATTGGAAAGTTGATTACGCTTGATAGATCACTTGGAATTTCGTGCGAAGATTATCATGTGCTTCCGAATGAAGAGAAAAATTCATTTCTACTGCGCGCTGTGATATGCTGCTGAAGATTGAGTCTGCCCACCAACCTGCCCAGAAATTGTGCTCCTCCAACGCAAAGAAGCAGAATTCTCACGGAGTCATTTCGCTTATGATGATTTTCCAGTTCTCGGTCTTGCAACTATTCACGATGATCTCCTCAATACTAGTATCAATGAGGCAGCTATTTGGTGCCTAAACCACACAAGGAAGAGCGCATCTGCCGTTACAGATTGCAAATCCTTGTAACTCACAAATTGTGGTTCAAAAGCAGAATTTTAGCACGAACATCTGGTTTATCTACTCGGCACATGATTTATCTAGCAATGAAGTAAAGTCCGTTCAAAGAAATAGGCAAGCTCAGCAAGAGAACGCTTGCCAAAAGGTTTCAGATTTTCAGCATTTTCAAGCATTGATGCTTTCGTTAGGAAATAATAGAGTATCAAATGTGTATATCTCAGAGGTCTTGATTGGAGTGCTCTCAGGCTAACAAGAAGTAATGATCAGAACATCAAATATTCCAAGTGTTTCATTCAAAAGTGGAAATTCTAATTTAAACGTATTAGATCATTGGGTGCTCCCTGTGACCTTGGTGGATGAGATAGAAGTTTACCTACTACGCAACTATTGTTTCTGTAAACCCTGTACTCTTTCTGGTTTTTGGGAATTCTACAGAAATATAGTTTTCTCTGAAATAGTTTTTTTTTCTCGAAAGGTCGAAGGCGAACAGCTCAGTCTGTTCTGACGGATTATCTAATTATCAAGAACACTATTTTGATAAACTCACTTTACATATGTTACATCCCACTGCACTGTCAATATCAACCCCTCACCAGTACTTACATACTATGGTGGCTCTGTACTTTGTGCTGAAATAATGTCCATATTCAGATATTTGTTTTTTTTTCTTGCTATGCAATAAGACCAATCTTGGAAAAGATGGAATTCCCATGCAAGTTTGTCTGATTATAAAGATTTAGTCGCCGCTTTCCATTACCTTATTAAATACTGGTATTTCACTCTTGTATTCCGGGATATTTGCGCTTCCCACTCGCAACTTCTCATCGAATTAAACCCGTTTGAATAGAAATATTTATTGCCTTCTCACTACAATCTTTTCGAAGTACCGAAATTCATTTGATTGTTTGCCACGGAATTCGACAGCGGTGTTATATGCGGAATGCATTCGACTAGTATATCATGTCTTTCATTTTTATGAATCAACAAGTCAGTGCTCTATCAATCCAATAAATCAATATCGGCAATATATTTAGATTTGAACTAAAACTTTATCGATCGCGTACCACGAAACATATGCAGTATATAAATACAAGCCAAATTTCAAATACATCTAGGTTTCAAATAGATACGTTATGAAACAAATATACTTGTTTCAGGATCGTTATTATGGAAATTACGGAAGGGGTGGCGGGTGCCAACAATCAAAGGTCGTATGTCCGTGTTGGTGGTGCCGGCGGCGCTGGAGGAGCCGGTGGCGCTAGAGGTGCCGGTGGCGCTAGAGGTGCCGGTGGCGCTAGAGGTGCCGGTGGCGCTGGAGGTCCGGGTGGTGCTGGCGCTGCCGCTACTGGTAGTGCTGGTGGATCTGGTGTTAACGGTGCCGGTGGTGGTGGCGCTGCCGTTGGTGGTGGTGGTGGTACCAATGGTGTTGGTGGAACTGGTTCTGGCGGTGCCAGTGGAGGTGGCACTACCCAAAGCACTTGCGTTCTTAGTGGCGCTTGCGGAGGCGCAGGAGCTACCGGTGCAGCTTCAGCCGAATCGACTGGAGCACCTGTTGTCAAGGTTGGAAAATCTTGAAATCAAAAATATAGGCTGCTAATTTGTGGCGAATTTATGAATGATTTCTGAAGAGTGGTTTTTAGGCAAAAGCTCCTCCTGCAGCTCTCAGTAACACGTACAGCGTGTACTTGAATAGATATTATTGAGCCACCGCTCTGCTTTGAAATTACTAGGAAGTTCGTGAATAAATTTTCTCAATATCCCTATTGTTTAGTTAATATGCTCTTCTGAATCGATCAATTTTCAGGAACGTCTACCAGAATATGCCGCATTTGTGATCTGCTTGCAGTGAAAAATAAATCGCTTCGATTTGATGTGCGAAACTACAGCCAAACACAAAATAAATTCCTACAAAATGGTGACAATAAGATATATATTTCACATAATAGCTACTTTCTCAAACAGAAGAATAAAAGCAGAACATGAAATGTAATAGAAAGAAAAGGCAGGCTGAAATATTGGATGAGGCATGAGACGAGATCGGAGACACTGTCGAAAGTGGCGGTTCAGGTAGGCAACCCGAATTGCAAAAGGACGACGAGTTGCAAAGTTTGTAAGCGTAGCTGACCATGTTGATTTGCCTAAACCATATGAGTTTTTTTTTTTAAGCTCCCATTCATTGCTACTTTTCTTCGTCCAGACAGCAAGAAATACGAAGTTTTTTTCATGGTAGACAACAAAATTCAGCCCAAATTTAATTTCTCGGAACAACTTCTCAGGTCTAAGTGAACGTACTAGAATTAGGCTATAACTTTGAGCTACCAAGCTAGTAGTCATAAAACTACAGTTTTGACCATCAGTTCACTCATAAATTCTTATCGTGCACTTGCCTTTCGTTTTGGTGAAAGAAGAAACAAAAGTGTTTCCTGTACCAAGAAAAATTCGATTCTTGTCCATTATAAGGCGACAAAAGAAAAAGCGATCTTTTGCTGTACAGGAACTTCTCATAGGAGTGTTAATAATCATTCGAAAGCTTAACCTCTGGCTAGCGCGGTACGTGGCCGTTTTTTTCTTCAAAAGGCCCTTTTACAAAGATGCAAAGTTTGAAATAAAACCATAATTTACATCGGCTGCGCAATTCACCTACTACTTCGTTGAAAGCACAAAAAGCATATGGACTGTTAAAAAAATTTTGGTTCTTCTGATTCAAAGGGGCAAATGAAAACCGATCCCATTCGCTGGAGAGGAACTTTTCACAGGATTGTAAGTAATCATTCGAAAACTGGGACTTGTGGCTACAGCTCCACCGCTGGTTTTCAAAAAAGACTTTTTCGACATTTCTACAGGAGAATCAAAAATGAATTTGATTCCAACGTTGTGCTTATATCCTCTTTTGAACCGTTTCTTTGAAACGAAGCAGGTAAAATAAGCTGCAACTCAACTGATAATAAGTCGAATTCCCATGCGGGAGAAACGGCTTCCCGCACCACATGGGCGTCGGCTGCAGCGGCCAGTTAACAAACCTATAAACGCGTAGAGAAGTATTGTACCAGCAATCACGTGACCGCCACACCCATCATGGTGTGAACTGGCTTTAGATTGTCCGTTCTCACACATTGAGCTCAACTTATTTTACCTGCTGCGTTGCAGAGAAACGGTCTTTTCAGGAGATAAGCACAGCATTGATACCAGAAAGCCTAAGCTGCCTTACGATTATTTGTAGTTCAACGAAAGAGCTCTGTCCATCGATAAATATGGATTTGAAAAACAGACGATGTGATGCTGTAGCCTCAAGTCTCAGCTTTCGAGTGGTTACTAACACTCCTATGAAGAGTTCCTCTCCAGGGAATGAGGTCGGTTTTTCATTTGTCCCCTCCTAATCAAAAAGACCCAAAGTGTTTTAGTATCAGAGTTATATGTTTGATCTGGAGTTCCTCTTTAAAAAGAGAAAAAGTTCCCAATCAGATGACAAAGGTCGCTCTTCTCCGAAACTCCAATCGATCGGTCGTAGACGGCAGCCGCTCCGAATTTGCGAGCAGCAGACCCCGACCGTAAATTAGCCTGTAAAAAAGCAAGCCGAATGTGTGAAACTCTATCTTACTTCCACCGCTACACTGTAGAGAGATGCTCATTCCAGAAAATAAGCACAGCGTTGGGCTCCTTGAAATCGTACCCTATCGGATGATTACTAATAGTCTGAAGAAAGAACTCTGTCTTGCAAGACAAATGTGTGTGTCTGTGTGAAGCACAGAGGTTTTCCTTCCGTAACAACGTCAAAAAAATGCTCTTTCGAAAAATGATTAAGTGGAGTTGTAGCCAGAGATCTAAGCTTTCGAATGATCAATAACACTCCTTTGAAAATTCCCTGTCCAACGGATGAGATAGGCTTTTCATTTGCCGCCTTCAAATGGACAAGTGCCAGAGTTTTATTATTGAGTTTTTGATACCGGCTTTTTTTCATGAATTGAACTTATGATGAGTTTTCATGAGCTAGCACATACCGCCCCATTTGAAGGAGCATGTTATTAAAGTACGATATCTATGTGCACCTGTCCAATGCATGTGTGACCCGAAGAAGACAGGGCTCACAGGCCTCTTTGATACTACCTGTTCAGTGTCAGTTTCGCGGGAAAGATAGACGGGAAGATGAATTCAGGCCAGAAAGCTGGCCAGTGAATGCGCACATGGATCTATGTTGCCCGTGCAGCTCTGACGATCTTAGATAATATTTGCTCCGACAAAAAAAAATACTTGGTTGAACATTATGGAGGTAACTGATGTAAACGTTCATCACCTGTATTCGCAAAGTCCAAACGAAGAATATCGGATCCCGTCCACATAGAGCAATTCATTTGTATTCGTACATGATTTTTTCACATGAGTCTCACTTGAGGATCGACTCCTCGCTGAAAACAGTCAAGGATCAACTTCTTGTTGAAGACCGAATCAAAAACACGTATGCATTTTCCAATCGAAAGTCATGAAAGCAATGAATTTCAGCAAGTCACCGCTCTGCTATGAACTCCCAAAGCTGCTCCAACTATACTTGGGTGTATAGTATCAACTTTGCGACCGTGATGGATTTGTTTTATCCCAAAAATGAAGCAAGAACTATATGCATATTTCAGGAAATCACTAACTGTTACGCCTCACGCTCTATGATTGAAAAAAAAAAAACTTGGCATGAGCTACAAACTAATTTTATATCGGTATAACTTCAATAATGAATCCCGTATACATTGACCTAAAACCAAAATAGTAGATAAAAAGAACAAAGAATAAAACTCTCGGCGTTGATCAATCCCTGAGGGATGCGCCATCCATGCGTCGTCAATTTTTTAACTTCGTTTGACGTGATTGAATGCATATCTGGCCCTTACAATGACTCTCGGTGGCCTCCAGCTGAACCGAGTCAGTGCTGCATACCTCCCAGACAAGTCTGAGACAAGTCTAGTATTATTTTACCGACCCCGGAGGGATGGATGGGTTGGTGAGCCATGAGCACGAGATCGAACCATTCACAGGAAGCGAGGTAACGTCTGTGCAAGTATTGCAGCCGCGCTAGATGTCATCTATGGCCATCTCATGACGCTCACCTATTTTAGTAATTGTGCTACGCTTTGTTATGCACACAGAAAATGCTGTGTCGTTGCTCAATGTACATGAATAGATGCAATCCAGCGATGAAGAAAATAGTAGCGACATAACAATATATTTCAACTGACTTTCTCGAGACCTCTCTGAAAAATTCAATAGATCTGATAGAATGTTTCAAGCCTTTTAGAGGACTGGTATGACAACTGAAGTGGTATATGGACGTTCCGGTATATTCTCGCACCCTTATCAGTACCATAAGCCCTACGGAATACCCTAACCGATATTAGTAGTCGGCGCAAAAAAGCTTGAAATATCCTACCAGATTTATTGAATTTTTGGGTGAGGTCTCAAGATAGTCTACTGTAAGCCATTGTTATATGCTTCCATAACAGCCGTAAGCCATGAAATAGACAATCAATCACTCCAAAATGCAGCATCAAACGATCCTTTTACTTGACGTGCAGTGATACTTCTTTGGCACCGACTGCTTATATTAGTAGGAGCGAGCCGTATGGTATGTTCTACTGATAAGGTGTGCGAGTATAATCCGAAACGTGCGTATACTACTAGAGATGCCAAACTAGACACTAAAAGGCCTAAAATAGTTATCGGACTATAAAGTATTAGGGCTATAGAAATTGAGCGTTCCACGAAAATCCAATTATTAACGCACTATGATGCATATTGTATCGATGAAAGCAATCAGAAAGTAAAAACTAAGCATATTATGAATACACTAAAGACAACCATAATAAAGCAAATTTGTTGTGAAAAAGAATAACAGTATCATAGGGATACCCACTAAATGTACAGTACGATCCTTGACAAGTTCCAGTAGTGCAATCGTCTTGATTAACAGCTTCACAATTGTAGCAGCTTATGAGCGTCTCTGGAGCCCAAAAAATCGTAAATATCTCAGATTTCCATTGTTTCATACCTCTTTATGAACGTGAACAACTCTTTGCAAAGTGACTCTGCTTATTGACGTCCAACAACATACCGTTCTGTACCAGACAGGCTGCATTACAGTTGCTGTTGAAGTTACAGACCAGTACCTGATACTGAACTCCTTGGATCATTCTGAAAGAGTCTGAAAGAACTCACAGCAAATCTGTTGCGTATTGCTTGCACTTTTCACCTCGTTTCGCACGTATTCAGCGCCATCGAAACTGTTCTGTCAGGGTACATGAAATACGGCATGTTTGCACACGATTTCTTCACATATGTCGAGCCCACAGGCTGTCCAATCTGACGCTCTGTTGGAAAGAGACGTTTTATTTGCAAAAGTCTTGACGAATACTGGTGAAATGACCCGAATTGATTCTAAAGCCGCAACCATCGCCTTTATTCGTCTACAGCTGTGGGTTAGCTGTTATCTGATCTCACGAAACGCTGTCAAAGTGTGATAATGGACCGAATAGCTCACCATAGAGACAGAATTGGCCGGCGCATTTCCCGGTGAAGCAATCAGAATCGTATGATTCGCATTCATAGCAGGTGAGAGATGGCTCTGAAGCTTCGGATTCAAATCAGATAGGACCGATCAACCGATCGTGATTCCTCATAATTTACAACCTTCACACTTCTACTACTGTAATCCTAAACATCCTACACGACTCGAAATCAGTCTGCATTTTTGAGACGAAAGTTGACTCACGTCTTTGTGGAGTGGTGGTCATCACAGCGTTGCAGTAGTTATTGCAATAATTTTCATTATTACATATCTTTACGAAATACTGTGAAGTGAAGGTCTTCCTATAATTTCACTTTCGAAGAAAAGAGGAAAGAGATAGATATTGAAATCGAAAATAGACGGAGAAAAAAGGAGACCCTGTTTTGAAAATTTGGTGTTGCCAGGCATGGAAAGAAGCGGTGTGAGTGAGATCGACGTCAGGATCGATTGAATATCCGGCAAAAAACAGTCACGTTTTTCCTCCAAAACCAACAACCCACCTAATTTCGCAAATCCCTACTTCCCCAACATTTGTACCGTCGTCAAGCACCACCATTGGTGTGTCCGTGCAAGTTTTTCTCGTCGCCACCTGGTTGGCAGAAATTCGTTTTTCTGTAATCTGCCATCTACATCCTGATAATGAAACTTTGACCACATAAAGTGCAGACCGCACAGATGTCACGCAATGATTCCTGGTTCGACTCTACTAGGCCAGTCAAGCTTTCTATCAATCCGCATTGATAATTTAGAGCCAGAAATTTGTAAGAAAAACCTTCCTCCACCTCATGAACTCCAGGAATTGTTTGAAAAAAAGACTAAGTAACACCCTATTAGAGCTATTTCAGAATTTAAATAGGAATCAAAATGGTCAATACTTTACGACAATAATGAGGAAAACAAAATCTTCTAGTTTCAAGCGACTCATCACGGAAATCTGAGAAACATCGAACAAAATATCATAATTATACATGTACAAACTTTTTCAATTATCATTTTATCTTCTAGCAAAAGCTTACTAAACTGAGATGTAAAGTGGTCACCGGACAAATGAATGGTTGTATCTTCACTAGCCCCTTAGGTCTTGCCTATAAAATGCTCAATGTTGTGGAGAATGTGCAAGACTTTAGCGTCAGGCGGGACTCAGACCCGCATCTGACCCTATCCGGGGACGCATGCTCTAACTCCTTGCACTACCGACACCACTATTCTTTCTATGCTACGACGCTTCTATCTGTGAGCAAACAACCGTCAACGGCTGGTTTAGCTTAGGTAGTCGATATCGGCGTCGAACCCAGTGACGCTGACAGATATTGGATATTGAATGATCCCACAGAATTCTTTTTCACCGCTTTCAGCCGTGGTACGATGTTATGGATTTATCCAATGCGTCCCCTGATAAGGTGAAATACAGGTTCATGTCCGGAATGACGCGAAAGTTTTGCACATAACTCAACATCATGAAGTATACCTATCATATCATACCACCGCTAAACGCAGCTAAGTAAAAAGAATACACCTAATAGTTATTTTTTACCCCGCATGTGATTTGTTATGGACACTTGTGCAGCTCAATACATATGTTTCTGCCTTAGCAGCCTCGCCAGTTGGATAGGCCTTTCGTCTTTAGCCAATTCTCTCGGAGGATACCCATCCCCTACATAGAGATGGCGTAGACTTACTATTTACACGTGCCATTAAGTGAAAATATTACTAAATAGGCAGTGTTGTACACTCGATTGCCCTTGGCTGTTATCTATGAAATATCATAGCGTTCGTTTCAAGTGTGTTCCTATGAGCACGCTCAAATTTAAATTGCCTGGAATTCAATATAAAAGAATACTGCTTGATCATCTAATACCCAATCTCTGTCAACATGACTGGGTTCAGTGTCGATATCGACCATCGGTGCCAAAACCGCTGACGGTTGGTTGGTGGCAAATTGTGGTTGTAGCGTAGAAAGAGCGGTAGCAAAACTGGCGCCGGCAGAGGAACGGGTTAGAGCACGCACTCCCCAGATAAGATAAAATGTGGATACAAGTCCCTCTTGACCTGGAAGTATAGCACATCGCTCTACACCATTGGCTATATCCATATCTCATAGTGCCGCTAAAGCTGTTAAATAAAAAAACTGTTTCGTTTCGAGAGTCTTCTTAAGACCACGCTCAAACTTCAATATGCCACATAATCATTTTTGGACCACACATATGGTCTGCTATATAAAGCTGACTTATCGAGCCCGATACACGTGTTTTGACCTTGACAGTCTCTCTGATGAGATTCTATATAAATCTGATGAGATTGCCAAGGTCCAAACACGTGTATGGGGCCTCTATAAGTCAGCCCTATATATAACAGACCACATGCGTGGCTCAAAAATGATTATCTGGCATGTTGAAATTTGAGCATGGTTAAGAAAACACTAGAAACGAGAGATATGATATATTAAATATACTAGCCAAAAGCAGTCGAGTGTACAACATCGGCTGTTCAGTGATAATTTCACTGGACTTACAGTGTAAAATGTTCTTCGTTGCCTACTTTTAGTATAGGGAACTGAGCGCCTCGAGAGGATTGGCTAAAGACGAAAAGGGTACCGCCCGACTGATGAGGCTGTCAAGGTCGAAACACGTGTATCGGGCTTTATAAGTCAGCCTTTAATATAACAGGCCACATGCGTGGCTCGAAAATGATTATCTGGCAAAAAGAACTCTGCTTGTTAATCCTATGCAAAGCATTCCCTTACCGTAAACACAGAATTTCCCTTGGCAAACGCTCGATTGACAATCAGAGCCATCATAGGAGACACAATCGTAGCACATTACTGAAAAAAAAATCATATGATTTCAATGAAACATAAGCGATTATCATAAACTTACAGAGGTCTCACGGTGAACCTAGTAAGCTAATCGAGACTCAAAATGTCTTTCTCAGCTCCGACTGGATAAGCAATTTGTTTTGAAAAACAGCACTTATTTCTCAACATAGAAGCCTAACACTCAAAATAATAAAAAGTGCTTTTGACCTTGACTAGCGAAACTCAAAAGATGGACGACTTACATATTACAGGTTTTAAAGCTGTGCTGGGCTACTCTTCTTTGATAAAGTAAGAACAAAATTCAGGTTATAGCGATAAAGCTCTTGCCATTTATTCATCACTACTTTGTGTGGAGTGGGTGGAGGGCGAAGGGTGCGGAGGGGGG
Source organism: Parelaphostrongylus tenuis (assembly GCA_019055375.1). Lineage (NCBI taxonomy): Eukaryota > Metazoa > Nematoda > Chromadorea > Rhabditida > Metastrongylidae > Parelaphostrongylus > Parelaphostrongylus tenuis. Next base: position 179,822 of record JAHQIW010001846.1, on the reverse strand, counting down.
GAAGGGGGGGGGGGAGTTAAGAGGAGGGCGTATCCGAGTGGATGTGCTGTCGTCGTGGCAAGCATAATCTCCTCACCACATTCTCCGGCAGTCAACAACGGACGCCCCTTATGGAGCATCACAGCAAGGCTATCCTCAAGATTGCAAGGAGACGAGATCCACAAGTACTCTACAACGTTCAAGAAGAAGGCGAAAAAACCAACTGAATGATAGAAGTACTGGGTGTGCACGGTGAAAAAAAAATCACACTGTTGAGACAGTTTAGATTAAAGTGATAGAAGTAGAAAGTGACTCTCTGTGTACATATTGCATTTAACAGCACCCTTATTTTGTAACTGGCATAGTTTTGAAATTTTAGTCGAATCCTTTCAGTATAAGTATCTAAGCAAGCAGAATTGTTAATGTGGCAGATATAAGTGTTAACTTTCAATACATCATACCTTTCGTTTTGAGTGTTTTCTTGACATCACGCTCAAATTTCAACATATCTCGCAAATATTATTCGAGCCAACATGTCATGTGGTCTGTTCAGTGGGCTGACTTATTGAGCCCGATACACGTGTTTCGACTTTGGCGGTCTCATCAGTCGGGCAGTACCCTTCGTCAGTCCATTTAACAGGCCATATGACTTGTTGGTTTGAATATATTTACGAGATATATAGAAATTTGAGCGTGATCTTAAGGAAACACTCGAAACGAAAGGTATGATGTACTAACGAATCCAGCCAAGAGCAATCGAGTGTACAACACTGTCTATTCGCTGATAATTTCACTTGACAGACAGTGTGAATGTTCGTCGTCGCCTACTCATAGTATAGGGGACTGAGCGTCTCGAGGGATTTGTTAAGACGAAGGGTACCGACCGACTGATGAGATCGTCAAGGTCGAAACACGTGTATCACTGTGTAAGTCCGTCCATTTGACAGACCACATGACAATGTTGGCTCAAATAATAGTTATGAGTTTATTAATTTTTATGTATGCTCGCATAACTTCCGTACCATCATATAGGAAAACGAGACAATTTGCGTGAAAATGTTACGGGAAAGGTTCTCCATTTCAGAATGAAATAGTAATTTAGAGTAACCGTTTCCAGGCAGTGGCTGAGGCGTTGTCGTGGTTGTTGTCACACAATTGCTGTTGCAATCATCATTGGAATTACACAACAGCACATAGTATTGTCCGATTGGTGAAATCCTGAACAGAAAATTGATATGTCTTTAGAACAATGTAATTAAAAAAAGATGAAATCAGTGATAATAAGAAAAATATGGATGAAGCAAAGTTTAAAGAGGATTATAACGACTTGATCACCTGGAGACACACTGGTTCAGGTTTGTCATCGTTGTACCGTCATCAAACTGGTATTGACCATTATTTGTGCAGGTCTTCTTGATAGAAACAACTCCATTTGGTCTGATTATCTGTTCTGTAAATTATGAATCTTAGTATTGGCTTAATGATTTCCACGAGGTCTACAGAATCAGTATTTTTCCACACACTTTTCCTTGTTCTTATTCAAAAACTTCTACACTTCCTCCTTTGCAGATAAAAAAGTCGTACTTTCGTCCGGTTTTTATAGCTGTTTAGCACAATTTTCTTGATTCACTTTGTTATGTAGCCATTGTCTGGAACGTCTATAAAGGAAGTGCTTTTCTCCAAGTTCGTAGACAATGGTAGGACGAACTCTATCTTCTTCGATCATACTAATCAATATGCGGAAGTCTGAGCCTTGAGAAAGGCTGAATCAACGTTTTATCTTTTCCGAAGACGCGTACTAACTAGCGGAGCTTGCGTTCTGCCATCACTTCTGCGATATATCGTATCGAACTGTCAACGGCGGATATCATCTTAATCGTCTGCCTTTCTGATGAACGACGCGAAATGGTATCAGTAGGTGAATAATTTGATCTTGTTGCATTCATTAGCAGCTCAGTGGATTTTGCCCGTTCTTATGTCTTACTGAGTGTTTTTCTCAGTGTTCATGAAGAATTCTCACCATTGAGGTCTGCTGCTAATGCCGTTCGGACATGCCACGTCTATGACCTACCTGATATCAGAATTGCGATACACAGCGACGTCTTTGCTCTTTCCGATGAAGAAGGTACATACTTGATATTCTCTTTTTCTTCTTCGTGACACGGAATACTCCCGCCAGCAGCGTCCTGTCGGCTTTCTCGTGTACGTTGAGATAGAAAGAATCGTGGTGTTGAAGAGATGATCACAGGGACTCGTTTTGTTCTTACTACTACATCCTTGGTATTCTTAAAAGCTCTGTAAGTAACTCACTTTGTTGTGGGCTGTAAAACCAAGTCGAACACTATGATGAGATCGTCGTTTAGATGTAAATGGTCGTAGCATTCAAATATATTCATATTTCCCAGTGCAAATGTACCTCTGCTGAAAAGTCGGGCAGATTAAAAAATTCTTGTTAATTACATATGTATCCAATATCTGCCACTATAACTGGGATCAATGCCAATATGGCTTTCCCAAATAGTTCACGGTTGGCTGCTGACAGGTTGGTCGTTATAATGTAGATAGAGTGGTGGTAAAACAGGCTTCGGTAGTGCAACTGGTTGAGGGAGTGCCTCCGAGAGGGTGAAATGCGGATTCGAGTCCTGTCTGACGTCAAAGTTTCGTACATCACTTAATATCGTTAGGTATATCTATAACATCGTAGCACAGCTAAAAAAGCGGGTAAATAATAAAGAGAGTTTGTCGACTAGAGTGACAATGCTATCAAAAAAGTAAATGCGATGTAGTTGCCAACTTTCTATCTTCACCCTCATGTTATCTCAATACGCTTCCGACATTATTTCCTCAGAAACGGTAAATAATTCAAAAGACATAGCATATCTTTATCAAGCTCTTTCTTGTCACCTTGATAATGTTGCAAAATGATGAGCCCTTGTGTGGTAAGTTGGTAGAATTCATTGAAGTCACTAAAATTAATTAGTGCGCAAATCCTCATCTGTTCAGACTTTCATGCCTGCTTTTCTAACAACCAAGTCACAAACTTCTTTTCTATTTTATATCACAGTAGAAGAACAAGCGCTCTGCTTTACCAAACACTACTTCAGTGAGCTTTGTTATCGTTTAATTCGCCTTCCAAAAAACTTCTACCTCGTTCGAATGTTTTTCGTCCCATACTTCGTCAATCCTGTTTGGAATAACTCTGGCCGAAACTTTGTTTTTAATAATCAGCAGACATGTTGAACAAAAGCTGTTGATGTCGTGCACGCCTTCTTTGTGCAATAATACTGTTTGCTAATTTTCTATTCATAAGAAACCTTTCCTATTGACAAGTAGCGCATAAACAGCTGAGCCTTCTTGTTGGTCAGGATTAAGGGCTTGTTTGAAGTGTTTAGTGAAGTGAAGATTCTTTATTAGCTAAGAAACCTTGACTGTTTTGTTTTGGCAATGAAGTGTAACCGTCTTAGTGTTGCCATTGATGAACCTTCGGCAAGTGTTGTGACTTCTGCTTCCGACTTCTCTTTTCAAGTAGTGTTGCTCCACTTCATCCCTTAGAGCCTTTTCAGAATTACCCTCCATAATATTTTGCGCATTCAGACAAAAGTTTGTGAATACACGTTGGCCGCCAACTTACACTTTCTTCCTGACAAACGTCCCTCAGTTTCTGAACACTTGGCTTTCTGGAAGATTTCAGTCGTATTCTCCATCGGTTTTTTTAATAAATGTCGTTTTTCCAAAACCTGATCAACTTTCTGAACAGTTTCTATTTTACATTCGCTCCAGACTTCGCTTCTCTTTCTTTTTTGGACTTTATGGATTTCACTCCCATTTGTAGAAGAGCGAACTACTCAAAAACGACGGATGTTCCGATGTTATGCAACATTTTCAAGGAGCGTGATCGGTTAACTTCGATTTGCCCCAATTTCGTCCGTTTCGTCGTGGTGCTGCCGTGAGCTCCATAGTAGCTTTAGAGTAGGACAAAAATATGAGATGCCATGCGCTGCCCTGTTCCATCGTGATAAGCTCGAACGGCCACTGATGCTAACTGTTTCTATTGTGGAGTTCTCATGATCGAATTCCCATTAATTCTAACACTAATCAAATTTTTCACTCTTATTTGATTAGATACACGAGAATGCTAGCAGTAAAATTCAATCAGACAATATGGCCCGACTTTCAGCTGTTTCGCTCCCAGAGCTTTGTAAAATCAATTTTTAAGTTGAGGCAACGTTCTTAACCTTGCTGAAAATTCAAAGTTTATACATAATCGATTAATAACAGCAATAATTATTTCCCATATACCTGAGAGATTTGAGTGGCGAGCAAAAAAACTGAGGTTGGTAGCTATTAGCTAACATAGATGTGTTGAAGAATAAGTGGTGGCGCAAATGTACCGCGGTGGTGTTGTGGTAGAGCACGCGTCCCCGAATAGGATGAAACACAGAACATGAAACACATGAAACTCACCACTCATATCTCTTAGGTATACAAAAAATATCATAACTCGGCGAAATGCAGTAAAAATCCTAGGAATTTGGGGTATTAGTAACATTAATCATTCTTTAAAATGAAGGCCATCATTATCCGCGGTCTTCTGTCAATGATGTAAAAGCTCCCTGACCTGCTCGAAATCGCCGTGGCTTAGGCTCTGAGTCAACAAAACTCCTGACATGCCCCTTCAATTTGATCAAATGTCTCGAATCGCCGCCCTCGCAGGAAATGTCGTTGAGAGGAAAAGGCCATAATCGGACAGCGCAACATCTGAAGTGTGGACTGAATGTGGCATGACCTCGATTACCTCCAATTCATCGAACTTTTCTATGGACTTTTTCTGCAGTGTGAGATCTGGCATTGTCTTGCTAAAACAGCGCCCGTTGTCGACGAATCAATGTCAGGTGCTTTTCCTTCAGCGCATCGTAGACTCGGTCCAGCTGCTCACAATAGAGTTTGACATTGATGGCGCGACCATTCGCAACAAGTCTAAACTGTAAGACACTTTCAAAATTCCACAAAATGCAGGTCCTCTTTACCTTTTTGCCAAACGAATTTTGGCATGTAATTGATGGCAGAATTCGACCTTTTGAAAGTCAAAGCTTGCTCCGATTGTGATTGACCACGTTGGCTCACTTCCTACCAGTTGACGCTATCTTCATGAATTTACGATAGTAGATACTGTGTGGAACAAACTTAAAATTCGGATTTTGCTGGTGTTAAGGAACCGTTTCCTCGACTAAGTAACATGCAATCGACTCCGCCAGATGCTTTCACTATCTCAACAGAATGAAAAGGTGATACACCGATTTCGTATACATAGCAAGCAGCTCATTTTACCGCTTTGTTTTTCTTTTGAGTGTCCTAATTATTCAGTGGAGACGAGTATAATTGTCCATAAGGAAGGCAGAGTTTCATAATTTGTTCTGATGCTATGGATACGGATTGTATGATCGCAAACGGTGTTATCTAATTTCTTTGCAACTGTGTGGAGATGAATACGTTAGCAAAAATTGTGGACCACTCTTTGACCGTATATAACAACACATATTTTGAAAAAAACCTGAAGTCAAACAAATATTCACAAGCACACATTAGGCACAAAACATAATGTAGAAACTTCGAAGCAAAAATCGCTGTCCAGGCATGGGAATCCGAAATATCTGCGTGCAAAAGTCATTTCAAAAATCCAGAAATGAAGTGCAATAGCAATGTTTTACGGTCACTCGAGAATTCCACCCATGTCTCAGGCTAGTTTTTTCCACCTGAGCCAAGCCATTTCTTGTACATGTACAACTCTGTGTAGCTGACTCTCAATAAAAATTGGAAGACCCATATAGAACTTTATAAGAAAGTTACTATGCAAACAACAATTGTGTGCCAAGTTCTTCTGTTTTGAAGTTAAGAAGTGTTTGTCTGAATCGAAAGAGTGTCACTTTGCCCTTTCCATGTTTTGCAGAAGTGAAATTGATTGAAATTCAGCAGGTTATATTTAGGAAAAAAAACTACTGTCAATAACTGTGCGCCTGCTAATCTAGAAAATAATAAACGAATGGAGTTTTTCAGGCTTTTTGTGCAGACCAATCCTAGAAATTGAATGGCCTGAGAACTCATGTGGCAATGCATTGGCTCTTGGTTCGATTCCACTCTCTGAACTCACGGAACCTTCCACCCCTCAGATTATTGGTACCAGCCGGGTCTGTGTGGTAGCAACAGTGACTTGATGAATCAGTAAGCCACGAAAAGTCGTTGTATATGCCAGTATGCATGGTTCACGTCTAATGATGACTGATGAAATCGAAGTCACAGCTAATGTCTCGTAGATCAATTAATGCTACGAGTTTTTGCATCTTTTTATGTTTTATTGTAATACTAAGATCTTTGTGGCCTGTCCTTACTCATCTTTCCCAGCAATACCGCATGTGGAACTTTTTCTGTTGATTGAACGAGAATTATTTGCTGAACTATGTTTATCAAGTAATGTTCACTTCGGGTTAAGTAAGGTTTGGCGTAGGAGCTCGATAAACTTTCGGGTAGCTTTTCAATCTCCTTCAAAGTAGGCGTAGATGAATATTACGCACAAGGTTATTTTCTTACGTTGAGAGATCACTGGATTATTACATATGAAACATTTAGTTTAATATTTCTTCAAATTAAGGTAGATGCTTGCACGCGTGATTACACTCTGGATAAAGAACTCCTTCTTGGAGCTTTTATGGCTAATAAGGATCAGATGAAAAGTGACGCGTACCAAACAGACAAAATTCTCCATAGCAGTCTGAGTTCAAGATACAGGCCTGTTCATTGTAGTTGAAGCAGCTGTGACATTTGATCGCTTCTGAACAACACTTAATAAAAACACAATAGCTCAAAATCGAATCAAGACGGCCTCAGTTGGGTCTCAAAAGCTTTACGGCGACACCACTTCGCTCAGGATGATATTTTTCAAAGAAGCATGCGAAAACGACTGATGATGAAATGTTACTAAGAATTTCTGGCTGCAGTTCAGTAGCTATAGTGAATTTTAGGAAACATTACGAGTGTGTTATTATTAGGTCTTCTCATAAGTTTCAACACTCGAGCAGTGAACATAAAATTTATTAACGAGAAGTGACCAAAACTGGAGATGCAGTGACCGCGTGGTTGTGGTGCTCGTCACGGCGCGCGTGCAGCTAAGCTTCACCCCTCCCCTCCTCAACTCTCTCCAGCAGTCAACAACAACGCCCTATGGAACGCCACAAACAGGCTATTCTCGAGATTGCAAGCAGAGTCGCTCAACCGGTATTCTAAGACGTTCAAAATAAGGCGAACAACTAGTTGAATGCTAGAAATACTGGAATCCACACAGTGAAAAAAGTACTGTGAAGACGGATCAAAAAAAAAAACAAAAATTACGCCTTGCTCAAAACTGCTTCATTCATCTTCGCGCTCCAGTTCTAACCAGGTTCATCACCGCTGACAGAAAGTGGATTTTTCAAGAGTCAACGTCATGAAAATCAGTGCTTGTCACGAGACCAATGAGGAACTGCAACTCTATGTCGAAATCGATTCGCGCTAAAGGCTATGCATATAATCTTTTAGAACGGGACTGGGTCAACTCAGTGGGACTTGCTACCAGTCGGAAACGATCAATGCCAAGTGCCACAGTGAACACGTGGATTTCTGAAATCGTGCCCTGTCACGTTGATGCTGCCGCAATCTCATCTTCCTTCGAGACAACGCAAGGCTGCATGCCGTCATATTAACAAAAAGGATGTTGACGCAACTGGGCTGGGAGTTGCTGGATCATTCCCGTATAGTCTTGACTAGTCATCTTCTGACTATCACTCTTTTCGATCGCTCTAGCACTTCCCTCAGCAGGAAGAAGTCCCGAGGTATCAATCATTTGTGTCGAGGATTGACAACTTTCTTTGTACTCAAAAATGTTCTATGAACACGGTATTGATTTGTTGCCTGAGAGATGGCAGAAATGTGCACAGGCTGATGGTACATAATTCGAATATTGTTTCTGAGAAATTTTAAACATCTCCGGTGAATGAATTTGGTGTTTATTGCTCTAGTGCCAAAACTTATGAGAAGATTTAGACATTGTCCTTTAATCGGTTGTTCTTAAAAACCTTGTTTTGGAGCTTTATAATGACATGCAAAAGTCTAGAAAAGGCATAGAACAGTATTTCAAAATACAATAATAATATTATTGTCCAAATAAATAGTGGATGGGGAGAGGGCGGCCCGGTGGTTGTGATGCTCGTCGCGGCGCCGTGCGAGGCTGATCCCCATCCTTCGACTCTCTTCCGGCAGTCAACAGCGAACGCCCATGTAATATCACAGCCAGGCTGGTATCGAGATTGCAAGAAGATGTATTCAGCTAGTATTCCATGACGTCTAAGGAGGAGACGAAAAAACGATTGGATGCTAGAAACTGATGGGACCCGCACAGTGAAAAAACTGTGAGATGGATCAGGTAAAGTGCCAGAAACTTCATAAAAATCATATCACCGATTGTTCCTTACCCTTTCAATAAACATTTAATATAATTCTTAAGAATGTCTAAGGCCTTAACGAGATTCTTACGCTAGAGCCATACACGCGTTTCGGAGGTCTCGCCCTCTTTGTCAGTGGCTCACGCTCCACATTAAGCCTTGCATTATAGCAAGGAGGGAATATTCTCAGGAATTATATTGAATGCTTATTGCGAGTTTGAAAATCAGTCGATGATATGGATCATTTTGTATTTACCAGTTGCGCTCCATGGACTGAAAAGTTGTGATAGCACAATGTCGCTGTACGTTGTGATGTCGCCCACATACGCCTCCCTCTTGCTATAATGCAGGGCTTAATGTGGGGCGTGAGCCAGTGACCGAAACACATGTATGGCTATAGAGTAAGAACACCGCTACGGCTCTAAACACTCTCAAGAATTATATTATTATTGATATGGCTATTATTAATATCATTGCTGTCGCTATAATTATTATTTTTATGGATTGCAATATATACATAAGAGCATCACATGAACAATGAAGCAAATTTCAGCTTCCTTAAACATGAATTTTCTGTCTTTCGCAGTCTACTGTGACTTTCCAAAATTCTTTCTTGTAGTAATTTTGGGTGCTGCCTAAGATTCTCGTCTTTTCACGAATGCCGTTACATGCTCATCAAGTCGAGTCTGTTTGAATACTTGAGATAGCAGTGCTAGGATGCTCCTTCGTGGACTGGAAGGTCTGGACATGTTTCAGACAAGTCTGTTCCAAGTCCTCATCACGAAGGAAAGAAGAGGTGATAGATCTACAAGATTGGAGCGGTACCAGTCACAGCGCGTAAAATTTGATGAGCAGAAAACTCACGATTAAGGCTTGCACTGATTCATTTGGCACTTTGCCTGATGATTTATTTAGTGAAAATCAACTGAACACACTGATCTTAATGGAGACTAACTCTCGAAAAATGTGGAGATATGGATATCATTGGTAGTTTGTGCTCTCATATAAGCAGGGAGAAAACTGAAATTTTAGAAAAATTGGCACTCACTTGATGAAGATGTAAGAATTGCCAAAATGGAAACGACGAACATGTTGGAGCGCATTATTGGAAGGAGAACTCACATCATCGTATCATACTGAAAATATGGGAGTGGAATGTTTACTGGAGGATTAGATGATGCACGATTGTCGTTGAATCATTGCAGAATTCGACCGAGTTGAATTCGATTCTGCTGTTGTCAGTCGATGACGTCACGAAGGCGATCATTTGTCCTAAAACATTCACACTATTTGTCGTCGTATGGCTGATAGAGCTTCAAAATGAATTAGGGGGAATTTCTGAGCGGCGCAAAAATGCAAAGCTTTTCATAGTAAAAAATTGGTCACTAGGTCTCACTCCTCTAGCTTTTCATATATTTTCATAAACTTTCTAAAAGCTTGTTCTCAGCATTCAAGGAGGCAGATTTGAATGAAACATATATTAAACTGGTTGAACTATTGCTCTGCCAGCGAATGGATCTGCATAGTTATCATACTACTTACTGAAAATGAAAAAAAATAAAGAAAAATATTCTTTCAAAGAATCACTGTGGTCCAAATTGATCATTTATTTCTTCTTTTAGAATAGCATATGCTTTATTCAGTTTAATTCGGAAGCTATTATCGTAAATCACTGGCACTTGTTCCTTAATTACATTGAGGGGGAAGTCATGGACGCTCCAATAAACATATGAACAGAGAGTAATACCTGTCATGGGTATAGACACAGCGAATCCTTTGAAGGACAAGTTTTTATACTGGTAGCTTTTCAAAGGCTTTACTCTTCATAAGAGTATGAGGTCCAAGGATCACTGCCATATGTGAGAGACACCTGGACGAATCATGTTTAGAAAATAAACTGCCAAATGTACAGAGATTTTCGCAAAAAATCAGCTGCAGTTCAGCAAAATGCTATCATCGCACTGCCATGGTTCGAAAAGCTTTTATCCACAAAAATTACTTGGTGTGCTCAGTCTTTACTATACTTATTCTGAATACGCAAGACTAAACTTTTCCTATTGACGAATAGAGCAAAATAAGAGATTCAGGGCAAAATCATATATTCTTTGTTGAACATCAGAATTTTTTTTATTTTTATTTCGAATTTCCATTTCCTTGCACTGAATTCACTTCATGTCTACAAGGCTGATGCATTAATTCTCGTTGCAGTAGAAGTCACCAAAACAGTGTCAGGGATTTAAGAAATAGAACTCGTTCCTCCTCACAAACACTTACAATTTGGCCTTGTTACTTTTGAAAGGAGATTTTTTCTAGGCTCCTAGTCACAAAGTTCGGAGCAGCGAGCGTTATCTCGCTTTTCTGCTAAAGTCGTCTTCCATAGAGTTGCTCGTGAACGTTATCAATCACTTAGCCTATGCTGATATTTTAAAATCTTTCGCAGCAGACTGCAGCCACAGGTTGCTTAAAGTGACCTCAGTACAACACATTTGTGACATAATCCACTAACATCTGTACTAGTGCTATGAGTAATGATTGGTAGATGAATTATCTTGATAGGATTCCTTTATCAGTGCTACTCACGGTTCTAATAATTTCAGGTACCTATGTGTTCGTGGACAGTTGTTGATCTGGTTTTATCGATAATCATAGGTTTATCATCTCTATGCCCAATCCACCTGTTAGTTAAGCATCCCAGCTAAGACTTTTTCCTCTTCTAAAATTCTTACTTGTCATCTCCATTTTAGTGTGACTCCCTGAAACGACTGCTTTTTTCGGGCAATTCATTTCAATCACTAAACACGTGGATAAAATCAAGTGCATGCTGTGGCCTGAATTTTTGATTCGTAAAGGTTCTTTTGTGAGCAGCGAAAGCTGACTGACTGTTGATAGCATGCTCTTAAGCGTTCTGTGGGTGATGGAGTATTGTGCTGCCAATTCCCATCAAGTATGTTTCAGCTCTCGTTAAGTAATCACTTGACACACATATGGCACACATATTACACATATTATAAGAAGTGCCAATAAGCGGGCAGCCAAGCGGCTGCATGAAGTCGCTCCTACTAATCATCAATAAGGTGTTGTTTCTTTTATCTCGTCGACTGTAAAAGCGTTCCCTCTTCAGTGAAGCAGAGCGCTATGGTGTGGATTTTCTCGTACTTCGTCTTAACAGCAAATCTTCCATAAACGTGAACTCCAAGTACAATCAGTTTACTGAGCCTGTTGTGTGCAAATGCGGCATTATATATATTTATTTTTCCGATTTTTATCTGTTTTTCCTACGTAACGGGCGTTTCTGCTTTGTTTGTTTACTATAGACATACTGTATTTGTTTAGTGACACTCGAGTCAGGCTGAGATTTATCTACCTAATGATCAGCATTGTGTGGAGTTCAACCTCCACCTAATCTCATTGAGTCCATACAACGGATTCTGACTTGATGGAACTTATGTCACTTTGCCAGAATATATGCTGAACCTTCGACATATCACGCGAGTTCTCGCCTGTCGCTCCTCTCTTGTTTTTATAGTCTGTTGTTTCCTTCCATTACCAACATTTCCTTTTTTATCGATTCTTCTGTGTACTCTCATTCTGATATTTTGTGCTATTTTTTATTCTGTTTTCTAATTTCACACAATCTGCCATTGTATCTCCTGTGCGGATTCCAACAACTTTCGCGTTCGCTCGCTTTCTCACATCCATCATCCATAGACGCCTTCAAACCTCTTGTGAGTGAACTTGGTAGCTGGTTGAGGACCGTCGTCTTTCTTGTGAACCGCTGAGTGCCGGTCAAATCAATTCTCTTGGTAGTTCTGATATAGCTCTATTATAAACGTTCCCAACCATATTGAAACGAGTGAATTGAGTACGAGCAACTGCATAACGATTTCACCACCATGATTTCTTCTTGAACTCAGTCTTCGTTCTGATTATGGTCAGTCCCCCAACTCCGAGGATTAAAAACAGTGGACGCCGTGTGGTTTCGTGTTCGAATCGGAATCGTGTTCGTGATGGGTGGAACTACTACTACTTGGCCACCCGCTCTCTTCCTCTTGTTCCTCTCCTACCGAATATTATTTATTTTCCAGCTTTCTTATAAAAAAAAGTTCTGATTGAGGACCATTAACACACAAGTTAATATTACAATGAACCCGTGATAACATCACGTTTCAGATTTCCTAATATTTGTTCAAGTGTGTCAGAAAAACTCGTTTAGGTAGCGCAGTAATCGATCCCGGCTAAGCTAGGAAAGTCCGTGATCACTCTAAGATTGCAAAAGGGTGATAAACTTGCCTGTTAAGCTTCTGCTAATCAAAACACTTAGTAATGCTGACACACGGCTAACCCACGTTTCTGAAGAGAATCAAATTGTGGAACATTTAACGGCACTCATGTTAACAAGCCAAAAATTTCTCAAGAGCCAGCGAACTCATGCACAAAATCCAGAGAGCTTTATCGATGATGAACGCGAGCGACATACATAGGAGAAAGAAACGTTGAAATGCGCACAGTGTGCTGGTGGTCAATATAGAACAGAAAAATCGAAAAACTGGAAAAAGAACCTATTCTGAAGTAAAACTGGATCTACGTTGTATAAAGAAAACCAAGAACTCCACTGTTTTCTAACCACGAATATTCACTTGTTAATAGCACGTTTTCTCTGAAAACCGGTGATTAACACAATAGTATCTCGAAAACCTTTTAGACTCTCCCTGGCATGGTATAAAATTATCTCCTTGACGGCCACTTTGGTTTGCACAATTTATAACATTTGTTTATTTTATTTCCACACCAGTTTATCCTCAGACTCTTCAAAATAACATAGATTCGAAGTGAAGCTGGCTAAAGCTTTTGAAGTTACACTGTGTTTTCTTGGTACTTTTCGGAATACATTTCCAATCTCTAAGGAGAAGGGTGTTTGTTGCTTTCTCAGACATTTAGTAACCATTTGCTAGCTTTCGCTTATTCTTCAGACTCCAAGAGTCATTTGATACTCTGGATCTCGGCGATCTCTATACTGTGCTCGATCTAAAATATAAAAACATGTTCCTAGAGTGATAAAGTCCTAGAGTGATAAATTCCATACAGCGTTGGCAAATTCCATCTACACTCGTTAGCCGGCAAAAAAAACCCTTCCAAGTGTGAAACTTAATTGCATTTTCTTTGCTACACCTACATATGGAGGCCTCTTTGGAATCAAGTGCACTTATGAATTGACGAGATTTGAGCTTTCAAATGATCACTATAAGTCTAAGAAATAGGTTTAATAGGTCCATTTTCCTCAAATGATTGGAAAATACATTTCGATAACGGAATTGTGCGGTTTTCTGGAATTCTTGAAACTGAGCACTTTCTGTATGCTTCCAAGAAATCATTTCTGAAGAACAGTTGTAGCGCTCGAGCTCGTTTTTTGTTCTTTCGAGAATGACTTTTTAAATTGACATTCTCTGTCCCTGAATCACCGTCTAAAGAGCAGTGGAGCTTTACTATCTGAACACTTTTACATGTATATTAATGAGTGTCTTAAAATGACATAACATGTTTTGAGTCGTTTATGGGGTCTGAGCCCTACAGGAATCGGTTTCGCCCTCCAGGACTCTTCACTAGCACAATCTCTCGGTTCAGCCGATCCCTTAAGGCTATACTCGTCTGTGAAGGAATCGACACCGAGTAGTAAATCACCGTAAGTCCTTAGACCTCGCAAACGGCTCAAAACATGTCATAATATTATCACACTATTTTTTGGGCGAGATCTATAAAAAAGCGGTAGAATGAAGAGAACTCTAATGAGTAAGGTTCTGGTAATAATTCATCTCCTCCACACAGATGAGTTCACATACTATTCGTATCTATAATTATTGATCCTATTAATCAGTTCACCATCATTTTTTGAGCTCTTGTTAGAAAGTCGTAGAAATATGCAACATTTTGACTGGACAATATTGGGTAAGATATTTGGATAAAGGTCCCGATAGTCTGCTGGGCGTTTAACGTCCAACCGTAATCAAATTACCATTGATGCTTTGAAATAGCATTGGTTCGATAATCAATAATTTCTAAGGACTCGGTGAATTAATTTCTTGAGATCGCCTCACATTCTTCGTCTCAAAAAGTGAAAGTGAGTAATTTCTCAGAAAAGGGCTTTGGAGGCTTCAAAATGGATCGCAGACGCCATAATTGCTGCATCGTACGTAAGCAAAAACGCATTCACGATCGTCAGAAAGTTAGAAATCCTATTTCTACCGCTCGTATTTTATAAAATAACAAGTGAGACGTAGAATCAATAGCGTTTGGAATTCAAATATTGAACTTCAATAGAAATCATTCTCAAGTACATTTGGGCGTTTGCTTTTTCGCGACTAACAGGTGAGATAGCGCTTCCCCTTGCTTTATGAATCACAAGATGACTCGTACATTTCTTCTCACAGAAATTTTCAAGCTCCCCCTTTATGTTTGTTTTCTACTTTAACATTCGATTTTAATGCATTTTTTTTCTTTGCTTATTCAAGTGGATTTCTATGCTGTGTATCTTTTCATACTTTACTATGTAGCACCCCATGTTTTCGAAAGATCTTTAGCACCAGTAAAAACTCGATCATGGTGTTTTCAGCATAATTGCCAGTTCAATAGGATTTGTTGAGTAGATCGGTATTTTTATGCGGTTCTTATATCATTTCATTGCATAATGTAGAAATGAGCCATAACACCGAGTGAAATTAAGTAATAACCTGTTTCTAATTGAAAAATGGTTTCCATAAGCTTGAATCATATCTGCTGAACACGATAATGACAACGAGAAACCCTTGCGTTTTTAGCTAGGAAGTTTGGAGAAAGTAAACTGAAAAATGAGATCATGAGTAATCGAGCAATGTCGCCTCACATCCATGATGAACCGTTCGGGACGGCTGTATCATATTTGATTAACGCGTAGTCACATTATTTTCCATTGTGCATAAATATTTCACGAGACTTTCTTGAGTGTTCGATAGCTCGAGAAACGGCGATTATAACAATGTGATTGATTTTTGAGAAAGCTCTCCTCTTGCGTTGTAGCAGCGAGAACAAAGTTATGCTTCGCAATGGGATTGCGGTTTCCTTGCTCGCTCAGCTAGAATTTGTGAACAGCTCTTCACTAAAATTTTCTCAACAGCTTGATGTTTGAATTTTGAAGATGCTAATGCTAAAAATGGTTTTTGAAGGTTCTCATTAGAACGCTGCATGAGAGAAAAGAAGCTTAGTTGCACGCCCGTCGAAGTTAGCCCTTCGCCTGAACTTCATAACGATAATGTGAAATGAAAGAGGAATCTTTTCTACAAACCTAACTCGAGAGACCTGGAAAATAGATAAATATCGAAAATTATGCTGCTTCGAGCTGCGCTTCGCGCGGCTATTTCAACTGCCGTCCCGAGAGGGCGCGACTTCCTTAGTTATACGAAAGTATTTCCACCTTCTCAAGAAGATTTCTAGATTTCTTCCTGTTATAACCACACACCACCAATTGCCTACACTATTACATGCCCTTGCCCATATAAGTGCAAATGCGTAACGTAGTATTTTTTTGCTGGAGAAGACCTTTTTGAAAATCAAACGTAGTTTTAGATTCATCGCTCTTATGTTACTGAATAAGTGCTGAAACTGTGATGAAAACTCATCCACAAACCTTTGGTAGGCAAATAAATGCACGCTGGAAGTGAAATATAATTTTATTTGCAACGCACTAAGATAGCGTTTTCAAAATCTAAATACAGTATCGAAATTGCTGAGAGTAAGCTATCGAATGATTACTGGAAGCCTAAGGGAAAAGCGAAAAAGTCTCCGTAGCGAATGGGTTGAGTTCCCAGAACATGTTTTAATTAACTTAATCCATTATGATTGATCATTTGTTATAATTTGACACTTTGGGTACAACAAAGGTCAGCATTAGTCCCACCCCGCTCGCGCGTACCGCGAGCGGTCCATTGTGCCGACTGTTTAGTAATGGCGGCTACGGGGAAAAGGTTTCTGGTTCAATCCACTATCACGACGCCTTACAGCAGTTTCATTTTGTTTCTAGTTGAATATGCACCATGCCTCTAACACTCTATATCACACCACATCTCATATCGTAATACCGTAACACATGCAATTTATTCATTTAAACTATTTATTATGCAATCTGTTTCGTGTCAGTAACTAAGGAACTGTTAACAAATGAGCGTTTGCTACATAATTACGCATATAGTAGATTCCCCAATACTAGTCGGCACCAAAAGTTTGCTGTGAGACGTCGTGGCACGGGATCGATTCATGAACCTTCTTTCCAGTCGGCATCACTAACCACTCGGCACTACGGACTGCTCGTCACCGGCGCGAGGCGGCGGGGCGTGGCGGGGCTATCGCCGTGACCCTGTCATAGCCAAATGATAATAAGTGATAATAAATTTTGGAATCTAATACAAATAGAGAGGAGAATAAGATTCTAGTGAGAACTAACAGCAACTGAACAGATGGAAACACTTGTGTGTTTATACCATAGGATGCAAAATATTGTACTGTCATACGTAAATATTATTAGAGATGATAGAATAGTAGCTCATGGAGGTTGGAGCACTTTCAGAACTATTAATGGGACTGGATTTTCTGGAATAAAATCATTCAAAAAATCTGTTGGAATAACGAGGACCATTACTCAGTGTGATCGCCATACGAGTGTTTTGTTGGCAGAGAGTTTGATCCTAAGAAAGATCCAACTGAAACTGCACTTTCAGAAGAACCGCAAAAAATTTTCTCAGCAGATTATCCACTAGTAGATAAGGATAGTGCGAATGTTTGCTCAATAGAATTACAGAGGTGCAATGTTAGTGAAACAGAAAGAGAAGAGAGATACTGTAATGACTAGAGTCACACGTGGTTTTTAGTGGTTCAACCGTACCAAAATTTCTCTCCAACCGCTCGTGTTCCTATGTATACAGCTAACCATATCTATGAAGAGATCGGTACAAAGAGTTTGGAAATATTTTGTTGACACTTGGCGCAAAGTAACAAAACATTGCGGTACCATATCTGCCTCGTCCAAACAAAATAACCACTCGACACGGCAAGTGTAACAATATTTCTGCTTAGATTTCGGATAATATCAACAAGTACTGAGTTGGAAACCCTGTAGGTTGTGATGGTTGCAAAATTTGAGTAGCAGTATCAAAGTGTGAAGTATGTAAGTACGAAAAGTGGAATTGGTGAAATTTAGATGGTACAATATTTGCTTGTTTTGGTTACTGCTTGTAATATCATTGAAAGAGTGTTGTGAATCTGATGATTCCATTGACGCATGTAGTAGGAACACATCGATAAATAAGCGCTTTGTGAGCGGCGTCTAGCGTGTTTACAACCATTATTCCTGGGCCTTTTTCATAAATATTTCTTCCCATCTACAGTGCACTAAGCTATACAAATTCATTCACGATTTATATTCAAAAACATTCTCTTTGAGTCGAAAATGCTCTCTGCCTTTTTCACGCGCTTGCACATGCACAAAGTTGTTTGAACCGTCTTTCAGACTATCTGTATCTGATGAACCTTTTTTTCTATGAACTAAGCTCCTGCTACATCTTTTTTACTTGAGCACTTTCCTGCATGAACCGCTTATTAAAATGTACTGCCTGGAAATGGAGCTCTAGAACTCTCTGAGTAATAACTTTATCGACATCTCACTTCCTCAACGGCCATCTTTTATCTTGCGATAGAGTGGTTTTTGTATTCTAACATTCACGGTAAACAGCAAATTTGTCGAACACTGGGCTATTTTATACCTAATGATCTCCAAAACGTAAATCTTTCTTCTGAACAACTTGCTGCTTCTTCTGGATTGATTACGGCCTTGAACATTGTTGTTACTGAGGAGAATGCTAACATGTTTACCTTTTTTCACACTATAGTGATGCTTAACAGCATTTCTGCGCCGTGATAAGATAGCAGTCTATTAGGCAGGATACCTTTAGGTATTTACATAAACACTAAACTCGCGTAGGAGAGTAGAAATGATGCCAGCAAGAGATATTGATGATTGTTGGTCCAATTTCAGGCTATGACTCAACCTAGTCTCTACTGCTACAATTGGAAAGAAAGTTCTGGGGCACTTTGATAAGCATGGGATAATTCCATGCATATAATGGAAATATTGCAGTTTCTTAGATGAGCCCACTGAAAGCCTAGATATTATTTGTTTTTTGCTTTGTTATAAACCTCCGCCATGTTCATCAAAACAATCGAAGTTTTGTTTCACTGCGTCATTAGTGAAGTAAGGGTTCTCACAGCGAGCTGCAGTCGACGTGAAATCAACGATGGTGAAGGAGAAGGCACAACAAACAAATCTGCTGCTGGACGCTGGCTTCAACGCTTCAATGCAAGAGATGTGACCTCAAGGACAAGCCTCGTTGAAAGCGTTCAGGACGGAGCTGAAGAAGCATGTCACGAGCTCTTCAGTTCGAAGAAATGGTCCTTCGACCAGCTTCGAAACTTGGCGAGCCGAAGGCAGAAAGTCTAAGAAAACGATGGCCCTTATTTTGAAGAATAGCTAATATTGTTTTTGCTTGGATATTATGCATGAATTTTCATTTTTTTACAAGTGCCTCAGAACTTTTTTCCCAACCTAATAGTTGGAAAATTGGTACCGTACATGCCTGCTTGGATGAAAACAGTGACTTCATTCGGTGGTAGAACCACGCAAGCTCATTTGAGGTGCAAGTATGCATGTAATCACGTGTACGATATCAACTTCGACAGTTTATTTTTATCCACCTTAGTTAGTAGGGTCCACTCAAATCTTACCTTGTGTACACCGCTTATTTTGATTTCCTGCTTTAGTATACTCACACTTTACGTACAGTTTAAAACCTTCGTAATCTTCATCATAACATTATCATTTTATGATTATCATGAAAATTATTTAAGGGGTTTTAGTTCTGTCACTGGTTTACCAAGTGCTGACTTGCTTGAAAGTATCTCAGCAAGTTTTCAGTTGTAAATTCCTGCTAATGTTCTGTAGTACCATGACAACTCTTCAATTTTTATTGAGTTTTCTATGAGATGGCTGTGAATTACCAACATTCACCCCGTAACCAATTATAAATACACGTAGGTTTTAAGACCATCTACTGAGATGATGTACTTTTTTTAGTAGAAACTTTTACGTGTATTCGTAAAACGTGCCTGAGTGACTGAATAGTGGAAGGAACATATGTATTCAAGTGATATGGATGGGTAAATCAACGTGATTCTTTTGGAAAGCAGTAGGCAGACTCTCACGTGATTATATATTCCCACGAAAAGTTCCCCTATCGCATTTCTGGACAACCGTGGATGTTATAGAGTAGACGGAAAAGCTAATGTCATCGTCGTCGCTAGCATCATAATAACGAAAAATTCAGTTTGTCATTTCTTTGCAATTTTCAATTATAGATGGATCTTAGAATAAAAAAACACATTAGCATTGTATTACCGGTGCTCCATGGTAGAGTGGTTGTGGGGCGCGCGTGGCGCCGAGCTCCACCCCCAACACTCAGGCAGTCAACGAGACGCCCTATGGTAAGCCACAGTCAGGCTACCCTCGAGATTGTAAAAGTGGGACTTGACCACTATCCTTCGTCATTCAAGAAGAAGACGAAAAACATTTCAAATGCCCGAAGTACTGGGATCTGCACAGTAGAAATTGTGATGGCAGGTCGTGTAAGTAGAAATAAAAAATTATATTACTCTGCGACTTAGGGTCATAGTACCCGCATTCAATCGTTATGAATCATGGTTGTCGTGTGAAATAAGTAGATTTAGAAATCTTGTACCCATTCTTCATATTTAAAAAATAGTAACACATTTCGTAATGACGCTCCTAATTTCCTGCAGCATTGTTCATTTCATAAATCTTTATTCCATGATGTTACTGGTTCGGCCCACCATTCGGCAACAATAATTTTGTTCTCGCCGGTTTAAAAGACCGCGTTTCTGTCAATCTCGACATTGATTAAGTAATTCACTGTTTTTTTTTTCATGAGTAGGCGTATTCCGTACAGTACACTAGAATATCGGCTGACTCTCAGCGGTTTCGTTCTCTTCAAACCCATCTTGTTCTAGCTGAACCTCATTCGACACCGGCCGCCTAGACTCTTACGTGGGTTGAGAGCTTTTATTATTGTAAAAGTCATATAAAATTGAGCGTTTTTGAGATAATATTTCAGTCGAAAGGATTTCCTAGATTGTGATAAAGCCACAGACATGTCTGTTTGTGCAAATATTTTATTTGCAAAGGCGATCATTCAAAGTAGCATAATAGGAACCATTATATCAACCATTGCCACAATTTCAAAAGCTTTTGTTCGCTGTTCCATTATTTATATTTATGAACACCTCTCGATCGGAAATTCATCAGTCGTAACAGTTATAGCTTTTCATGTATGCGCAAAGAGCTATAGGTGCTTTTTTTTCTGTTCTGAATGATATCCTTCGGATTTATGATTTAGATCTGACGATGGGGCAGTCAATATCAAGAGAGGACTTCATGTGGACCTATACGGAACAGCCGCACCTAAGTAGAAGGATAGCAATCATGAAGTCGCATCCAGAGATCAAGCAGGTTCTATTACTTTCAAGCGGTTGAAGTGGTAAGCAAAATCACATTGAAATCAATCTCTCAAGATAGAACTGCATGAGAGACAAGCAAAAAATCCAGTCCTGTAGTTTTTGGAAGAGATTTCGCCTACCGGCCCCAGAAAATTGTTTATAATTTTCAGCTGTTCGGCACTGATAAATCGTTCAAGTTTGTCGTCATTGCTATGATTCTTTTTCAAATTTTCATGTGCTGGTTGCTACAAGGCCAGTTTATGTACTGGATTTTCCATAGATTTTTTATGTTGCTTGATTATTATTCTAAAATGTAAATAAAAACCTCTCACACCAGACATGATCTTTGCGGATCTTGTATGCACTTTAGAAAGTATGTTAGTCACTTGAATGAATTTGATCTTATCGACAAGTATATATGGATTACTGTATCTAAGAAGGGAAAATATAATTTTGACAGTTAAGTTGGAATATTGGATCACGTCGTATTGGGGAATGGTTCCAAAAAAGTTCGCCTCATCCAATAACTAAGAGTCTAGAAAAGCTTAGCTTTCTTATTCGCCTTTAAACCATGCTTCAGCAAATGATGATAAATACAGAGAGTTATTGGTATGTCAGCAATGACACAGGCTTCGAAATAAGTCTATCATGGCGCTGTGCTTTCCTTCCTATCGATGACGAATGTCATAAATGAAGTATATTGTCTACAAATAGCATTCCCGTTCAAATGGCCTGTATTTTGTCTTGTGCCTCTAAAAATTCTAATGGCTGTGTTCAATTACATCACAGAAAACTCTTCAGTAATTCTGGTATATCCCGAAGTTTAGTAATGAAAATATGCTCAAGACCAGGCTTTGTGGGCTCGCGCAGACAGATAACAATTTGAAAGAATGTACTGTGCCAAACTCTTGCCATACACATATATGTTACTATTTGCAAAACGGGTCGAGTCTATACGGTAGCAAAAAGTTGCGGGAACATTATACTTTTCAATTTTTTCAGTGATTTCAGTCATCCATGGAAGTTATAGTCAACAGAGAACATAATCTTTATTCAAACAGTGACTTCATCGTTTGATCGCCGTAGTGCAATCGCCTTGTTTTCGAAAACTGGCAAGATTGAAGACAAGTATAATTGAATAACATAAGTATAACAGTAGATTATACTTCAAGAAGCAGTCGTTCTCCGATGTCATACACAGCATGAGATAGTGGCACATTATGAAGCGGCATGTCCTCAAACTTTTCAAACAGCTTGTGTACGTGCGCTATAAGTGCAGATCGTCATCTCAGTCCATTCAGAAATAGGCAGCACAAGAGAACCGCGAGATTCTAATACTCTTCCTACACTCGTCCTACCATACGCGGCCGTATCGAGATTTTTCCCAGATAAGATTAATAAGAATTATTTATTTTATTGTGCTTGGTGATTAGTGCGACGTGCATCTTGCCGAGCTCTTAATGCGAAACGTCAGTGGTGAATTGTTAGCCCCTATCATGCGTATACGGGAATATTTACATAAATATAGAGAATACATGTCATATCGGTTTAGCAGGAAAGGAACCCTATCCTTTAGATTCACCCACTTCTCAGCGAAGCACAAGATCGCTTTTAGTCCGCCTTTGGGGCCCCATTTGCCGAATACCTGGAGCAGCGCCACTAAGCTTGGTCAATAACCGTTTAATCTCTCTTCATGGGAAATTCATAGGTTTTTGTACAATAAAAGGAGGATTACCAATACATTGACTGTTGAATCAGACATGGTCAGTAGACTTGCATAATTAGTGCACTTAAGTAGATTTTCGAAAAGATGGTCTTTTTCCAGATGAAGATTGGATGCTAATATTTCTAGAAGCGTACTTTTGTGGAGGTGTAATCAATCATGCCATGACATTAGCCATTCACGACATCTCTCACAACACGGTTTTCGGAAACAAGTATCCTTTGTGGGTGAGCTGAAATATCATATCGCTGTTAGACAGCTATTATGAGATTCAACAAGTTATTCACATTTTATTTTGTTTCCAAGGGGCACTTTTCTGTTACTGAGTCACTTTTGAAAAGACCTTTTTTACTGAACTAAAATTTCCGCTAGATTATTAGGAATAGTTCAAAGCTTGAACCTTGGAAAATAGAAAAAGAATTTTTTTGGTAGATCTTTTCACTATGCAGTAGAAGGGAGAAAAAATTGTGCTACACACTCGTTGCGCGTTATCACGCGGATTTTCGCCACTTATCTAGAAATGTTTCGTCGGTTTCGTAAAGATTTCTCCGTTTTTGTCCCAGAATTGTAGAAGCAAAACTGTTCGATTGTTTTGTAGGCTTGAGCTTTCTGATTTTATCAACGCTAAATTAAACCTGCTAACCAGCCTAGACAGCCTGATTCGTTGCACGAAAAGCATATGAACATAGAGAGAAAATCTTGAAGTATTAGACCCATTTTTCTATATCTACTTCTTCGAAATGGAGAAGAAACCTTAGATACAAGAACTGAAATCATGCGACACAGACAGACACACATCCTAGGTGATGAGTCGATCTAAAGTGCTACAGCCATTCAAATGGTCCTTTCATAGAACAGTGTAGTGTTGAAATCGCGTAATTCTATGCTATCAAATGGATACTAGTATTCACAGAAAGCTCTATACTGGAAGAAATACGCGTTTGTGCAACACTAATTTGTTTTTTCTCTTACAACGCCGTAAGAGTAAGTACATTTTCGAATAGTCCGAGATTTAAACGTTCGAATAGTCATCGAAAGTTCAATGAAAATCTTTTTCTATCAATAAATTCTCTCTTGAAAAGTTGTGTGCAGTAACAAATAGAGAGCTCTCAATGTGTATATGTGCGATGGTAAGGAAAGGGACAAAAATTTAGTTTTTGGCGGCAATCAAGATTCCGTCAAAATCTTGGTATGTACATTCTTTTTTCTTACAGTACTGACGGCGGTGTAAAAGGAATTTGTTTCGCACCCATCCGAGAGCATATAATTTCTGTGGAACCTGGTATTTTCATAAAGGAGGCTCGCTAAAAGTGAACCTCGTTAGAATTTTTGCCATTGTGAAGGGAATAAATAATTGAAAGACCAAGGATCTTCCGATTCTCAGAAACTGTTGAGTGTCTCTGAAGATAACCTAGGATTGGTTGCTGATTATTTAGAAACTCATGGAAACTAAATTTTGCTTGTTTACCCATAAGAAAGTTAGTGAAATAGATGTATGCGTATTTATGTGAATGCCCAAAGAGTATTGAGCTGTGCAAAAATTCCTTATTCTATCGGCTTGTTCCTTCTATTTACAAAAAGACGTTTTGCTGACGTGAATACTGATTTAGAACCGTTTCTTTGGAATGTTAGCCAATCTTCCTGTTGGAGTGCCATTTTCTGCGTCTTTCAAGAAGTATCACGTCGAACACCATCGCTATCTTGGTGTGGAATTATTACTGCCACGTTCTTTATTCGAGATTACAAAGCATAAGTTCAACTTTGAAGTGTAATTATCTTCTAGCGAAAATATAAGTGCTTTACGCTCTTACAATACCCGTCCTCTAGAATGGCCATTTTTAATGGGCGCTGCTTCGTATAACCTCTGAAAGGTTATTTCTTTTGTGATGGCTTATTTACTACACAAAAGTTTCTAATCTATACTTCTTATTATCAATTTATATCTTATAGAGCAAAGAGCTTGTACTGATCGTCAGTGGGCATAAAATCTACTCCACACTTGTATAGATATACATAAAATTTTCTAACAACTCCACTGACCAAAAAACTGGGTTATAATCAATTATAATTCAAGGATTTATGATTAATGGTGTGATAGGGAAGCACAGATTTCAGAAAATTTCCAGGTGTTGACAGCATTTACGATAAATCGTAGGGTCATATGGTAAGTGGCAATATACATACACTGTTACCCACTTAGCAATAAAGTAAGGTCATTTCTGCAACCCTGCAATTTTACAACTCCTCAGTTTCTTTAGATACTCAATAATATTGTTAATTTTCACTGTGCATGGTCCGGTGGTCACACCACGAAATATTGGCGTGATAGCTAAACTGCTAGTTCACATAAGTGGTCATTATGGAAGTGGTCATTATGAAATTTAGCATTAGAATAGGTAAAAAATCCATTGCTAGCTTTATCAGAAATTTACATCCAAATTCTTGAACTGGGTTAGTGACGCGATTTAATGAAAAATTTAGAAACAACGCGAACGAGCCATAAATAGTGTCCTGAAATGTTTAAATTCAAATCAGTCTCAAGGTGACTGTCTATCCACGGCTTCTCAGATAAACTTCCTGTTTTTCTTTATAGCTCAAATAAGAGGCTTTCATGGTACAACTGTAAAACTTTATAGTGCTAGAACAATTCATGATGGAATAAATTAGTTCTGACAGCCAACGTTTTGGAGGCACCGACTTTTTCAGTGTCTGGAAATATCAGATTGATCGCAACCCAGTTAGCCAAACACAATCATTATTTCAAAATTACCAAACCTAGAATTCGACCGCATCAGACGCAAAAACTTTTCAGCATATTCGATGTTTTTCATAAGTCTACCATTGGGCAGTCTATGTAGTGAGCAATCGTGGAGAAATCACACGGAGTGTTAATGCTTTTTCCACATCAACATAACAGTCTTGTATACCATGTCATATCATGTGAGACGAAAAGGCATGACTCCCTGAGGTTTTTGAGTGGGTCGATGAAGCTTATTCGAGATGCTTCCAATACCTTACGCAGTGAGGTCTTATATCCCTGTGCAGGGATGTTTACATCTACTTTGGAATCTTCTCCGTTAGGTCTGTGTAGGAGCTCATGTAGCGTAGCGATTAGAGGTCATTTGCGTCATACTCACAAGGGTGATGGTTCAATTTTGCGCTCATGGCTCGTCAAGCCATCCACCCTGCGGAGTCGGTAGATTGCTACCAGACTAGTCTCAGACTTGCGTACGAGCTTGAGCAGCATCGACTCAATACATTGGCAGACCACGGCGAGTCACAATATAAAGGCGGGATGTGCAATGAGTCACCTCAAATGGAGCTCAGAATTGAGTATTCCTCACGGATTGATTAACGTGGAGAGCTTCGTCATTTATCCTTCTTTTATGTCTGTGTCCCACAAAAGCTTGGTAGGGGTGCTCGTCATTCTTGATTGACTCTGTGCTCACAGAACGTCCACCTCCCTCACCGCGGATTCGCATATAACACAGACAAGTAAGGGGAAGAATTTTGACGAACAAGTCACAATATTCGCACTGGAACAGACTTTAACGCGCAAGAATCTGGATGAACTCTGGATAAATTCTATCAATTCATACATGGAAACAGGGAGGAATACCTCGTAATGAAACGTGATACGACACAGTATATAAGACTGCTATTATGATATGGGAGGTGCATTAGCAATTGTGTGATCTCTGCACGGACGGTCTCAAATTGGACAACGCGGTGATAGACTCATAGAAAGCAATGAATATGTTGAAAAGCTGCTTTGTGCTTGATGCGATTATGATCAAGGCTTGATGTTTTTTCTGTTGAAGCATTGGAGGCGTTTGACTAATTGGATTGTCGACAACCCGATCGTTATCGGCTCTGAGGAAGACGGAACCGTCAAGAAACGTCACGTGTCGGAATAGACTGTGTAATGAAAATTTCGTGTTGGTTTATAAGAAAAAATGAATCAATTAGATCTGTTTCATGTGTAAAACAGGCTCCATGCTCCGTATAGATTGATAATCGATGATGGAGCAAAGTACATCATCTTATATCTTTCTTGAAACTGATAAAAAATTTCATAAGATTAAAAAATGATTTATCGTACATCATCTTATATCTTTCTTGAAACTGATAAAAAATTTCATAAGATTAAAAAATGATTTATCGTACATCATCTTATATTTTTCTTGAAACTGATAAGAAATTTCATAAGATTAAAAAATGATTTATCCCATGTAAGTTCTCATCTCAGGTGAAGATGGACTGGACACCGACGTCCCTACAGACTTGGAGGCTCAGCTTTTTACGACACCGATACGAAAGTTCATTTGGTTGCTCTTTCAGCCTTTCTTCTATGCATTCCGGCCACTCATCATCTATAAGAAGTCAGCGAGCGATCTCGAGATAATCAATGCAATTGTCCAAGTATCTCACTTGCCAGTTCTTTCTTCATTCTATGACAAACCTCTTATTGACAATTTCAGCTTGTTTTCGACGTATTTGTGCTGCAGATGTTCGGTATCCGGTCATTTCTCTATCTGATTATCGGCACTTTTGTAGCGATGGGAGTTCATCCGAGTGCTGGTCACTTCATCTCAGAGCATTACGTCTTCAAGGAAAAACAAGAAACTTACAGGTAATAGCGTTTTTTTTCTCTATGAGTGCTTAGCGTAGAAATTTCTATTTTTAAGTTATTACGGCTCATGGAATTTGTGCACATTCAATGTTGGATATCATGTTGAACATCATGATTTTCCTTACATTCCTGGAAGAAATCTTCCTCAGGCAAGTGTTTTGGAGCAGTTTGTGATTCAACTGAATAAAAAAATAAAAGTTTTGGCTTAGGTACAAGATAATGAGCACAGGAAAGATTTTTGGAACCAATTAGCTTATGATTAATTAGTCGAATTCTCGGATGCCTCATCATGACAAGTAGATTCTCAGTTCTATGTGGAAGTAATTTTGCTCACTTTTGAAGAGCGAAAGCCATATTATACCTTTCATGATCGTAGTGACGAAGGCAGACTCTGCTCCGTTACTCCATGTTTTGCGCTGGAAAACTGTAGAAACTACCTATTAGAAGGTTTCGTTTGTCGGTTGAGATGCACAAATTTTTAGTCTACATTTTTATGACTTCAATAGACACACTTATTCAAATGGTCTTCAATAGTCGATCTTCGAGATTTCAAAATTTAATTCAATTTAACGCTCTAATTTACCTGATCAGTCCTCCTTTCGATGATGTACTCTATGATGCCGTGTCGAATTAAATCTTGTGGACATAGTGATCAGATTTTTGACGCATACGCACGAAGAGCAGAAAAACCATGCTTGCAGAACTTATTGTTTCTGTCTTTTGCACCACACACTCTTTGACACTGATTCTTTATCAAGCAGTTTTCTTTCTTTCCAAATCTGAGCTGAATCGTTAAATGTGTTAGTTTCCTCCTTAGATAGGCACATCTACAGCATTTGTAAATACTTGTTCCCTTGATTGTATAAAAGTATCGCTATCGCAAACATATCCGCATACTTTTGATCCGTGATCATTTTCGACACTGGGGGAACAACGCGTTTCCTGCTTTTTTAGAGAGATTCAGTAATTATTCGACAGCTTGATTTTCGAAAACTTTGATGATGTGCTTCATTTCCGGAGTGGACTTTTCGATGTGCTGTACGAAAATAAATTTGAGTTCCTTACTCGGCGCGTTTCCGAGCATTGTTTCCTGGACAGAGCTTTTCCCTTGAATTTTGCTAATCCCTCAACAACTCAAATCAACGATTTTAATACTCTAAATTTTTTAAAAGCCACATGAGAGTGCTATAGCAGCAAAAATAAAATCACTTTTTACACTCGGAGTCATCGTCTTTCGGGCGGGGTGATCGATCGCGCAGGGTGATTCACATGTGACGCGCTATTTCGTTATTGAATTTAAGGCTTTTTTCCGGTTATAAAAATCCTTGAAAAAGTGTGTGATTTTAATACTCCAAGACTTTTTCTAGACGTTCACATGTTTTTCGTGCATAAGCTCAAAATGTGTAGGATCAAGCTCAGCAACGAGTCTATTTGACAACATAAATAAATCAACAGCCTGTCTAGAGTACGATAGAACAAGGTGTTTTCTGCAAGTTGAACACAAAAGACTAGAAGTTCACGAAATAGAGAAAAACTTTATGAATAAATAATAGAAATACACTCATTACGCGCGTGTGTGTGGAACGCATTTTTATCTTCACTGCTACACCACAGTAAGAAGGCCCTTTTAGAAATCAAGCACACTTTTGAAACCTTCGAAATTTAGGATTTCAATTGATCACTGAGATCTAGTAGTAAGAATCCTCTTTCAGTTTTAGATCTCTACAAAACTGATTACGGATAACGGAGAAAAACTCGAGTTCGTTTCTCAAAGTTTTCGCTTGCTCTAAGAGTATAGTCGCTGGTGGTTAATGCTCTACATGGTAAAAGCGGAGTCATCAGCAGAGCACTGATAACGAGAACATTTATAGAAAACTTTGTGGCATCTTGAAAACTGCGGAACTTTACTGGTTTGTGGTGGAGTTGATCTAGCAACCAGGCATATTTTATCCACCTAACAGATAAGCTCCTGGCGTCTTTGAGTCTAAATACAATACTATGAATAAATGGCAGAGCATTCGGTAGCTTCTTGATAATATAAATTAAATGTGTTTACACAGGTGAGGAAAATCGCTCCTGAATTCTACATTGATCTACACACTCATTCATCTTGGATAAAAGTCTTGTGGCACTTCGTCTTTTCTCCGAACATGGGACCGTACATGCGTCTAAAGAGAAAAGCCAGCGTAGCTCAAACCTTTCAAACACGACATGCTCTTGCCGAATACTACGAGGCGGTGAGTGAGAATTTAGAATATCCAGGGGTTAAATTTGAATCAGATAATCCATTCAATCCACTTGAAAGAATTTTTCAGTTACTTCAATTTAGTGGATTCAATGAGCTAAGACATTATGCAGCTAAATGGTTATGTGCGATTGATATTAAAAAGAAAATTAATTAGTGACGTATTTGTACAAAGACTATGTACTGAATTCGATCTAACTTCATGTTCTACTGCTTTGCAACGGTGTTATGATGTTGTAAGTGTACATGTAAAACTGTTGAGAGGCGTGTCAAATGTTTGATCCCGGGTGAGAGTTGAACTTTCGGCTCACTCGTACCAGGTTCACGTGCTAACACCACCGAGTTCACCTCTTTGCTACCACCCCTTCTTCGATATAAGCTAACGTAATTGTGAGCACTGTCCTTTAACGGATTTAGTTCGGTAAGCGCATATTGGCATCAAACTTAGTTGAGCAAAGCCCCTGACTATGCATAATTTAACGAATTTTTTGTTTTATGGCTTTCTGAATAGTATTTTGATGTTCTAACTATACGTCTAAAACTGTTGAGTGGCACGCAAAGCATCTGATCGATCACAGCCGGGAGTTGATTCCACATCTCACGTATATCGAGGAGCCCTAGATGTGCTTGCTCAATCAAACCCATTAAGAATTGAGTGCTGAAAGCACGATAGTTTATATTGAAGAAACAATGGTAGAAAAGCTATGGCTTCGGCGATGTAGTGGTTGCATACGCCCCGATATGGGTGAAACGCGGGATCAACTCTCACCACTCAACAGCTCTAGATCTATAATTAGATGTATTTTTGCTTTCGATTATTACTGCAACTTTCGTTTCCGCTGTCATACATCGCTTTAATAACAGTGTATTATATTTTATAGCTTTAAATCCATAAACATCGTGTGGCAGTAGATGAGAATCATGTGAAATATGAAAATACATATAAAAAACTGATCAACGAGAACTTCTCACTTTTTCAATCACAAGCGCAATTTTTTGTGTCAACTGATGAAATGAAGTATAACGACAGACCCAGCTTTCTTGAATATCGCACTGAGCTAAGCAAATTTGAGCAGACTAGAAAAAGTGATCGCGATTTCACGATCGGAATATTCGAATCATTTACTAATTTTTCTACAGAAAAAAGCACTGACTGAGTTTAGTAACGAGGAAGAAGTTTTCCAACACTATACACCAGATGAAAGTCCTTTTCTCAGCGTATATATCGAGATATGAATAACTGGTGCTGGTTGTTTGTGTGGCAGTTTTTTGCTTTTCTTAATTCGTTTGCCACGTGGGATTTGTACCAACTTAACTGAAATGTGATTAATCCACGAGAGAGATCATAATAGAGATTATTCCTACGTGGTAGAAAATAGACTTTACAATTCCGTCACTGTTGAAGAACGACAGTGACTTTTAGCCGTAATTGGCATTAGTGATTCTTCACCGCTCGAATGTCAAGTGACTTTGCATTGTTGAATCTAAACAAAAGCGTTTTGTTGATTTTGCGGTGTGCTGCTTTTTTGGGATAGAACTACTGGGAATCGATCGGAGGGATGTCTACATATTCTCTACCAACGTCCATCAATTGAAAAAATGGTGATAACACAATCAAATGCTACATCAAAACGTCGCCCCATCCCTCCTATGAAGTAAGGGTCAGTGTAGAACGTGTGGCTATGGTGAAGCGGACGGCACCACCGATAAGTACATAAATCATTAACGCACCAACCT
Organism: Parelaphostrongylus tenuis; assembly: GCA_019055375.1. Taxonomy (NCBI): domain Eukaryota; kingdom Metazoa; phylum Nematoda; class Chromadorea; order Rhabditida; family Metastrongylidae; genus Parelaphostrongylus; species Parelaphostrongylus tenuis. The sequence goes on along the minus strand of JAHQIW010001846.1, from coordinate 148,446 downwards.
CGAAAAACCTGAGAACATCCCCACAGTCTGTATCAGAATAATTGGATTGGAATTAGTATTGTCGTGAGATGAATGAGCGAATTCGTCTGATTCGATTGTGGTTTGCGAAGAAATGCGAGCTAGTAAACGTATTGCTTAGTTCTTTGGTAAGAGCTACAATTCTTTTTACCTGCACGTGAAACTTGTACCATGTAAACTGAGAAAGGATTTAATGTTTGACGACAGTTAATGGTGTTGAAAGTAGTATACAGTGATTACAAAACTAATGATAATTAGAGAGCATTTTCTACATGGTAGAAAATAATCTATGTAGCACACCTGAATATGAATCTTGGTGGAAGTCACGCTATCTAATAAAAACGGTAAGCAATGGTAAATAGGAGTGACTTTCCAGAGTGCGCGTTGACATAGTTGCACTCGATCCAAATCAGCAAAGCCTATACTAGACCTAACAAACCTTTTCCCTCAAAAGTTTTTGATGTCGATCTCTGTGAATAATTTTTCATGTTGCACAGTGAAAAATGTAACATACAGCACTATCACTGAACTATATGCATGGTACAATAAACGCAATAATGTTGAGTGGTGTGCAAGAACAGTTGCATCAGCCGTGATTCGAACCCAGATCTCACGCTTTCCGGGAGCATGTGTTAAACCGTTGCACCACCGATGTGGGTTCGAATCCCTGCTGAAGCAAATGTTTTTGCACACCACTTTACACTATTGAGCTTATTGTAACATCATAACACCACAAAACGCGGTCAAATAAAATGAATTCTGATTGATCATATACATGGTGATTATTGATTGGGTACGGTATCCGACTGAACATCTAATGAGTCTGGTAAGCTCTTAAATCTGAGCTAATCACTGGATTCGGATCGTGATCAAATTGAGTGCTTCTATGCGATGCTACAACTCTAATGGCCCCAAACGCGTTTCTGACCAAAGTGGCGTTTTCAGATGTACATCCTATTTTTTCTGGTAAATTTTCAATGAGGTAGCTGCAGCTCCCAATATCTTTAGAACACTTATTCAAGTAATTTCACCGACGATATAAAACTTGAGAGGGAATATTGTAAAATTGATTCAACAGCATGCAGTGCAGCTGCGAAATTTAAATTAACCGAAATAAAATTCGAATGCTCAAACTATTTTGCGAGAATCTTCCGAGGATTTTCTTGTCTTCTTCTATGAACTCACTACTTCAAAATATTACGCGCTCAATCTTGTTAAGCCGCTCTGAAAAATCTTTTTTTTTTGAACAGAAAAAAGTCTTGAGGGTGACCCCCACGAGTGTATTTCACCTCTACGCAGTCAATCCTTTCGCAATCATGTGTACAGATTTGGTCGCATACGTTCCTCTGAAATCTGGAACTTAAAAACCTTTTGATCCTTCTTTCATTTCCGAACCGATCGATAAACCGCCGATATGGAAAAATCAATTCTGTGCGTTTGATGATTATTGGTGACTAAAAAAATGCTCATTTCAATCACCTGTATCACCCGTCGTCCGTTGATCGTCGAGTGACTCATGCGAGTACCGGCAACACCATTTTTTCCCTATCGCGTGCAAGAATAGGCAGTGGGTCCTCCTCGCTCTAGGTATTCACTGAGCATCACATCATTCTTCTATACCTTTCATGTAGAAATCAGACCAATGAGTCGGTGGTCTTCCTGTAGAGCGCTTGATATCCCAAGAAATCCAGTGGGTGGCGGTTTTCGCCCATCGGTTGTCGTTGAAGCGCATCTTGTGTCCAGCCCGCCTTATTTTCGATATCCTGGCGTGTAGAACGGCGTCTCTGATCTTCGATCTTTGACGTAAATCGGAACTTCGGATCCTTTCTCACATTTGCGAGAGAATGGATAGCCCTAGCATCGATCTTTGACTGCGTGTTCAATAACGCCAAGTGATCTTCCATTCTGCTTAGGTAGCGACCAGGTTTCTGCTATAGATGTTGGCAGGGATAATCGCCGAGTCGAGAAGGTGGGGGACGGAGTCAGATGTTCTTTGTCCTCTTCACTGCATCCTCGATGCTCTTAAACGCTCCCTAAGCCGCTCGTTTCCCCCTGCTCAACTCTGGAGCTAGGTCGTTCATCATGTTTATTTCACGACATAGATAGACGTAACTGGAGCATTCGGAGATGTTCGTTTCGCTGAGCATGAATGGGCCATTCAAAACCCATCCGTTGCTCATGAACATCTTTCGTTAGATTTAGTTGAAGACCAATAAGACGTGTTGAAGACTCGTTTCTAAGCATTCAAATTAGGCTCCAATGACACAATTTGAATTTTAGACATCCACGCTGTGATTGATAGGTCATGAAAGGGTCAAAATACTTTGTTTATTTAAACACAATATGTACACCATTAGAAGATATAAGATTGAAGTGAAGAACTAATGACATAGATGATTTTTATTCTGTACTGGCCCCGTATTGATCACACGCTCAGAAGAGCTGGTTGATGAACTGGAGCGAAGCGTTAGGTGTCCGTCGGCGCCCAACCACAGGCTCTTTTCACGGCTTCCCTCCATTGCTTCATTTCGTTCGCTCGTTGATCATCGTCTGTCCGTGGCTCATATGAAGTCCCCTGCAGCAGTCACTAATCAATCATTAAGTTTCTTTATTTGAATAAATTATAAATTTTGACATACAAGTAGCTATCGAGTGTTTGGGCTTTCAAGGCGCTCTATATTTCGTTGGGGACAAATTTTTTAGTCGAGTACATCAATTCTATTCCAAAAAGTCTGACCAATACGCCGTTATATTGTCCTAGCACAGCTAATATAGTAGAGTTAGTAGTATATTGTCTCAATGCTATTTCAGTGCAGCTGCACATACGAGGGTAGCACAGTGGATAGAGATACCCTCCAGAAATCGAGCGATCGATGGTTCGGTCTCCCCCTCCCCCTCACCTCATCAATTCACTCATAGCTCCGGAGTCGGCAAATAAATATCAGACTTGTCTGGGAAAGTAGTAATACTGACTAGGCATATAAGCTGGCTAGCGTAAGTCATAGTATAGTCTAGATATGTAATCTTCGCTCTGTCCTACTTCTCCTACTAGAATTCTCTCTACTTAACCGGTTTGAGCCGTGATATAATGTCGAAATTTATATCCAGTAATGTTGAGTGCATGCAATATGAACATCAAAAGGCAATCGAATCCGCAAATCACATTTTCTACGGACGCGTGCTAACTGATTGCACTACCGACGCTTTCGTTACAACTACATCTGATTATTTTATAGGATATTTCACTGAGTTCGTTATCCCATACCCATCCAAAGATGTTCAGAAAGGCGTGAGGGTTCGTCAACCAACTGAGAATTTTGTTTTTTTTTTATGCAGGGTCCCTAAATGCTGATTGATTTGATTGCTTTCGGCGTTTCAAATTAGATCAATCTGAGGTGGACACCATAACAACAAAACGATGAGTCAAATCTAGCTGATTATTTTATGATTTGAAATTATTTAAATATTTTCTCCTTTTTTCCTTTTTTCTTTCTTTCTCTCTTTACCTTCTTCTTGCTTTGGTTACAAGTGAGTGACTAAGTTGATGTATGTCAATCAGACTCTTTCGAGTCAGGCTCTGAGGAAGGCAAGACTGCCGAAACGTTAGCCACGGATACGATCTCTATTGCACTACTTTGCACAAAATAAACTCGTATTAAAAACCTCGTGCATGCTGAAGCGAAGAAAATTAAGGAATGCCATATCTAAGCGCTCTCCTAGCAAGTACTTAAAGGTATGAGTGAAGACGCTTTTCTTTACCTAGCTTGGTAGAATTTGAGGACAGCTAGACTCAAAATTTTTCTAGTTTGTTTTGGTATGACAGAGACACAAAGTAAAGCTGTGCCGTACCGGCGGTTGTCGAGAAGAAAATTCGTCCAGGCTAATTTGATGGGAACCAATACCACCCGCCACTGCTGCTCCCCATCCTGAGATTTCTGTAATCTTCGAAGTCTGAAAGGAAACATCATGAAATACCGAAGTTAATCGAATTTTTGATAAGGTGCGAGCAAAAGAGTCACATCATAAACGTACCTTAATGCATTTTCCAATTATATCGGCTTGAATTTCATTGAACAAAACATTAGCTGTCATACCGCCATCAGCCTGAAATAACGAAAATTATAATTCTCAAAGAATCTATGCAATGTGCTTGAGAAAAAGTCGTATACTTAAATTCACGCTAACTGGCATGATAAAATGTTCCTGAAAAACTTCCACAACAAAATATCAAGTATTTCAGAATTCGTTTTTAAGCACATTCCAAACGCCATCAAACATGAATTTTTTGGGATACTTAGAAGTATAAAGGATAAAGGATGAAGCTCTCGGCGTTGATCAATCCATGAGGGATGCGCCATGCATTCGACGTTAATTTTTAAATTCGTTTGAGGTGATTGGATGCATATCTGGCTTTTACAATGACTCGCAGTGGGCCTCCCGCTGAGCCGAGTCATTGTTGCTTATTCTCCCAGACAAGCCTGAGTTCAGTCTGGTACCAATTTATCGACCCCGGTGGGATGGATGGCTTGGTGAGCCATGAGCGCGAGATCGAACCCTTGACCTCGCGTGCGACGCAGAGCACCTCTAACCACTGCACCAGATGCGCTCTTACTTAGACGTATACTTCATTTAATCAAGAAGCTAGGAAAAAATTTAAGACTTCGCAGCATTCATACGTCTAAATGCTCAAAGAATTTGATCCTTTACAAGTTCCTCCAAAAATTCTTTTTAATTTACAAGAAGACCTACTCTGAAGTTTTCAATTGGGGTATCTTCGAGTTCCTGCTGAATGGAGTCGAGCATTTGGGCGCTTTGAAAAGCGATTGCTCGAAGAGCAGCTAGACAGATGTGAGCTTTCGTTGTGACCTGAAAATTCGTCATGACCTCATAGCGAGCACTTCAGTTAATTTCTCTGCAAATCAATTTATAAGATTATTGAACTCCTGCCAGCAGTAGTAAAATGAACTAATATTAATAAGCAGCCCGATCTCTCTCGTTCGGTCCAATCCGATTAAAGCGTGGGTGTTCGTGTAGTTTCCTCTAACGTGTCCAAAATAATGATAGATATAAAGTGAGGAAAAACAGTTATCATTGTGACATTTCGATGCCCCGCAAGCATTGTGCAAAGATTTTCAAAGGAATGTTTCAGTGTAAAGTCAGCGCTTAAGCTGTGCCTCAAAACATATTTAAGCAGATCACAGTACCTGTGTAAGGCCTAAAAGAGTGCCTCTGGCAGTGGGATCCCAGTAAGGAGTATAGAGTCCAGTGAAGCATGGAACGAAAACCACACCTTCGGTGGAATCAATGGAACGGCATAGCTCTTCCATTTCCTTTGAATTCTTAAAGCAAAATCTTCCCTAATTCGCTGTACTAGGAAGTTACTACAGACTTTCATCAATGGGTAAACTACACACACCTTGATGAACTTAAAGTTGTCGCGAAGAAAACGAACTACATTCCCACCGATGGAGCCTGAACCCTCCAATGCATAGACGACTGGTGAGTCTGGGCCAAACTATAATAAGCTTCTTGAAGATACAAATTCAGTGAGTCGTCTATTCTTTTGTACATATATGCATATGTCTGTGATCTATAGAATCGTAGAGGCTTTTTACAGAAAAGTTCGGTTAATTTTTTATTCTATTTCCGTTATGTGAAACGTTATGCCATTATGCAACATAAAATGTGATACCTGAAATGCTACTGTCGTCAACAGACCGTTACTGCCGATTACTGGTTCTGTACCTGAAAGGAAGCATTGTTGAAGACTTTCGGAATGAATGTAAATGCTCATAAGGACTAGCCAATATTGCAAAGCATGAATGTGCCGGTGCCGTAGGTGTTCTTTGTGTCTCCTTTTTCCAAGCAATTATGGCCAACCAATGCGGCCTGCTGATCGCCCAGACAACCAGCTATGGCGACTCCCTTCAGTGGGCCTAAAAAGCTTCTGGTGAATCAAATTTACGATCATAAAATTTTTTCATTTAACCGCTTCTTTAGCGGTCACACAGCGACGTAGAGTGATGTGCAAAACTTTTGCGTCCGGCGAGACTCGAATTCAGATTTCACCCTCTCCGGGGCGCGTGCTCGAACCGTCCCACTGTCAACGCTTTTTTTTTTCAAAGATTGTGTCAATGTTTTTCTGAGCTCTTTATGACGACCTAATAATGTGAAAAATACATAATATGCCGTTATTGTGTTAAAAATAAAAGTGCCATAATGATCTGACCGTCTCTGAGAGTGCCATAGATTTCGGCGCTTGACATTATTCGTGGAAGAATATCTTTTGGGATATGAAAGAAATCGCACAATTTGGTCGACCATTTCCGCTTGTGTATATCTGAAATTTTCTTCGGAATTCAAAGGTAAAAACAAGGATACTCTGTGGATTCAATGTATCTCCGCAGATCTTCTACTCTCCCATTCTTTTTGTAAGTTTTGAAGGTTTATAATGCTTGGTCGATGCGATGTTGGTGATAATGCTAGTAGTAGCAGTACTGGTACAGTTCGATAGCCGACATTTCGGCAATTGCACTTTTTTCAGAGATCAAACGTACGTTTTAATAGACTATTCGAATAATTGGGTGGACTATCGACGATTTTTTTTAGTGCTCACGTCAGCTCGAGGATTAGAAGAAAGGCGTCTGTCTCGTGGATAGCAACGCAATCATCCTTCTGGCTCTCATTTTGGTCCTAGCGTTTATCCAAAACGCTTCAAAAGTTTTGCGCGTTGATGTTCTTGGTTCCTCCATCAACTTTTCAGATTTCGAACTTTAATTAAGATGCTTTTTATCGGTTTCAAACGGGTCTATTAGTTTTACCAATGTTCTCACCCCCCATTTCTTACATGATATTAGATATATTGGGAACTCATACGATCCCCCATCAGGTGGTAGTTCAACAACTGTCATAGAATCTTCAACCTCACATCTTTAAGCATTTCTTCATAGCACTACTAATTTAGTTTAGCAAGAGCATGAAATAGATCTCATTCAGGTGAGAAATATTGCTTTCGGGCCTGACTTTATCTTTTGCACTCGGTGGGTGATGTATCGCAGTCAGTGGAAATGGCTATTACTAGTGCCAAACCTAGCTATTTTTTCTTCTCCTGTTCTCCTCTGAACACATGTTTAGCTGTTCGGTACAGGGTTCTGCTTGATGCTTTTTCATGTGTGAAGGATGCGAGGGGAGGTAGTCAAGAAGTAGATTTATGCTCTGCTATTTCCGAGAACCATTTTTACTTTAGTCACATTCGAACAGCTTCGTTTGGGTACTTAAGTCAGTTTCTCTTAAACTTTCTAGTGTGAATTCAACATAATATGAGTGTTAATACCTTCGAAACATTTTTCCAATTTCTCTTGTAGAACACACAATGAAACAGCCGCCTACACATCAACAGCACAGTAAGGCCCCTTAATCAAGGGCTGGAGTTTCCAAGTTGAACATAAAAGCTATGGCAAGGCTTGTTGCTAGATACGACCCGTGGGCATCGCTCTATCGCAAAATATTTTCGCAATCTTCGAATTTTAGGGCTACTGATACACTGCCTCAAGAGTGACGTTAACTGTTAAATCAGCAAGGCATAGATGTTTATCTTTCTAAAAAGCTAGAGAATGGCTCGCACTGCGGGGTCATGTGGTACTTAGGTATAAACCGAGGTAGAGATCAAATGAACAAATTACATAGGAGTTATACCTTTATAAACGAGTATTTATTGAGACCTCGCTTAAAATAACATATAATTTAATAATTGATGAGTTGGCGAAAGGCACCGTGCCACTGATGAACCCATAAAGCCGAAACGTAAATCTAGCATTATATAAGCGCCATAACAAGCTTCATCAAAGGCTAAAATATGTTATCAAATTATAGATACTAGTTGTTTAGCTGTACGCATCGTAGGTGATCTAGGAACATCTTGGTTTTGGATAGATGGGTTGTATAAATTCAAGCACGTAAATGAGGATCAGCTCCAAAATTACGTCATCTTATTCGTTGGTTCGCCTATGCAACTGATAATAGGGTTTAATTTTAGATGATGATGGATCATTTGACGCAGGATCAATAGTAGAGGTTAGCTGACAGGAAAATGTGCAAAACTCTTGAAGCGGCTTTCAATAAACGCTAAAAACGCAAATCAAACGAAAAACAGATGCATCACTAGCATGAGAGACATGGCACCTTTTTTCCGTCTGATTTTTTGACATGATCTGGCAATATATAAAGATGTCGATAATTCATCAAACCATTCAAATCGTCTAATACAACATACGTCGAGGCTCTGAGGAAAACGAAATCGCCGAAAAGTCAGCTATCGAACTGCTATTAGTATCACTGCCACTGCTACCACAATTACAAACTTCTCGTCGATTAAACAACTCCGGTCTTTTAGATTCACATATATTGATAAACGCTGAGGTTCATAGATGATCAGTCTTCTTAGTTATCACTTTTAGCTACGCTCTACTGTCGAAACCCCGTACGGCTAATTTTTGTAATGGTTCTAGGATGCATTGTGGTTAACAAGTTTCACTTCTTCCAAAGAAACAGTTTCGAGCTCAATCCTAATGTATCACTTTGCTAATGGATCCATCTAAGAACTTTTCGTTTACTGAGAGTGATTTATACAAAGGTGTCAACTTTTTCCTGACAGCTTTTAACCGAAAAGCCGTTTTGACACAGGACCTTTTTCGCAACTTTAACAAATCTCAGTAGTCGTTCGATATCTCAAATCTCGGCGACTTCACTACATTTTTTGTTCGGCTTCAGTTTGAGGGTAGCTTTCTGGCACAGTTTTAGCACTTGTTGGATAACTTGAAAAACAGTGACTGTAGAAATGTCTTTGATTTTGAAAAACACTTCAAAGAGGGCAAATTGCGTTACTTTTTTGCACAGAATTTGCGAACCAAGATCATACGAATGTGTAAAGAAAGCCGTGGTCCATCAGAAGATCAGACGATTTAATATTTTTTTGGAGCGAAGAAAAAATTCGAATTAGACAACGAAGCTGCGTCCTTTTGGAGCGGAAGTTAAGATGGCTGTGCCGCGCGATTTGTAAGGTATGCGATATTGGTTACTGAATTAGAGAATTTTCCCTGCCTTGACAAAATTCTAGATTTCACATGTCAGACTCGTGGAAAACATCTCGTTGCATCGTTCTATGGGACTTGACCTTCATTTTCGTGTTTTCATTTTGACAGTTAAACCACTATCATGTCGCTACTATGAATGTGAAGCGTAATCTTCCTTTTGCTCATATATTGCTCCATAAAACATTTTAAAACTTCAATTTACTTGAAGGACTACGAGATCTATCCTATAAAGCGACCGTTGACACTCCGGTTGAAAGCCATCTACAGACTCTAAGCGAGCAAAAAAGGTGCACAGCCAAGTGGAAACGTAGTCTTATTTTGCTGTAAAAGCTACAACGCGCAAAGATGACTTCATCATAAAACGCTTCTTCATTGGAATTCTTGTTTTCTGACTTAACGATTCACTAATAAAATTTTGGTAAATGAGGTCAAACCGGTGGAAAAAGCCTCTATACGCCTATACAGTAGCCCATATACGTCATCTCCAAAAAGTTAAATTACATGCTATGCAGAATACGCGATGCTTAAACTCTTTAACCAACTTTAAACTCTTCCTCTTTTTGTTTATGGGTTATTTGATAACATTCAGGATTATTAAAAATAGAAAACTGAAGAAAATAATCCACCAAATAATAGCGTTCTGGAGGCGTTTGTTACATCTGTGACGTGCTCACCAGTGAGTTTCCAAATCAGCCATGTATCAATAGTTCCAAACAGCAATGTTCCTGTAATATAGCATAAGGAAACTATCGTTTACATCAGTGAATCAAAGACAAACCATCTTCAAGGGCCTGCTTAACAGAATCTACATTTTCAATGAGCCACTTGAGTTTGAGGGCGCTGAAGTATGGATGTATCGGTAATCCTGTCTTTGCCTTGAATTCTTCTCGGGATCTTGAAAGAGTAATTGAAGTATCTGGTTCTATATTGCTTAAAAAAAAGCTTAAACTCACTTGCTTTTCGTTCTATTGATACTTTCTTCAGCCAGTGCAGATGTTCGTGTGTCTAGCCAAACAATAGCGTTCGCGAGCGGTTTTCCTGTTTGGCTATCCCAAACTACTGTGGTCTCTAAAGCACTAGACTTAAAAGAGCTTTGAGACAGGAAAGGTGAGCAAAAGAATTTCGAAGGATGTGCCGACATTCAGTGGTTAAAAGACATCATTATCTTGTCTAAGCCAGAGAAGCCACAGAGTGTTTTTGAAAATCGTAGCTCTTCATACACTCTCCAATCGAATGTGGTTCTTTGTAACTTTTGTGTTAATGGTACATTCCGAAAGTGGAAAGTGTTTACGAATTCCTATTTGTCACAATCAATCAGCCCTTTCTTCCTAAGGGTTTTGGTGATAACGATCTTATGACATGCTCATTCAAACATTACTCAACCGTCTAGATGCTCTTACGGGGACATGCCCAAGCTTAAGCACAACTTTATTTTACTAGTGTTACCGGTTTTGCAAGACATCCTACTCAAGTTCTTCCAAAAAATACAAAACAAATTTGGCGTGAGTGAGCATTTCCAGGTTATCTTGCGAGTCGTCGTCAACCATGGAGGGTTGAAATAAAATTCTTCACATCTTGACTATATTCCTTTTAGGCAGGTTAGTAGTTTATAACGTCGGTAGTTTAGACGAGTTTACTGCTTTCGAGGTTTTCAGAGATAAATGTTATACTTCATTTCAGTATGTATAACATTGCTGCCGACTAAATACTCCCTCCATATGACACTTCTGTACAGGAAAGTCCCAGTAGCGATGACGCGGCGAATTATCAAATGAGTGATAACAAATTAGTGGCTACTAAACGTAAGTTTTCTAAAAAAGCTTAATAACTTGATGTAGTCCTGAGTGGATGTCGTTTTTGATAGCGTAAAATTCATGGATAGAAGCGGTTTAATTTTTGGAAAAAAGGACGGGCAAACATGTGCACCTCTCGGTAATGAAATAATGCTTAAGTTCCCTAAAGAAAAAGTACTAACCAAAGTGGAAAAATCGATTCAAAAGTGAGGAAAAAAAGAGGTATAACGAATCTTTGGATAAAAGTGTGCGCTCATGTCTATTTTCCAGCACGGACCGCTCCTACCTATGGAATTTAATGATAATTGACTATTCTCTCATGATTCACTCTATCATCACTATTGAAAAAATTGGTGTCCGACCAAATCTCACAAAAACAGCGTTCATGAAGAAGAGACTTGCCTTCAAATTCAGCAGTCTGAATACCACTGAATACTCAATTTATGAGCACTCAAGTTGGGAAGCTGACACGATGAGAGTTTTAGTTTCAGAGTTAAATATGGTCAAATGCTCTAAAAAATTTCAAGTGCATCGAGGATGTTGCGAAGAAAACAAGGAATACACAGCCATGTGCCTGCTTTTCCAATTCCAAGATTCTTTTTGTCTTAACTTACTCGCCGGAAACCTGTTCGCTACCTAAGCCTAATGAAAGAACAACCAGCATTGTAGAACGCACAGCCGAAAAGACTACGCTAAGAGTCACGTACCACGTCATACCACGTGAGGAACATGGAGAATCTAACGCTCTGATCTATGTCAACAATCTAAAATCAAAAACGCCTCTCTACATCCAAATTGTGGAAGATCAAATAAGCCAGGCAAAATGTTCAAACGACCAACGGAAAACAGCCGTTAGCGACTAAATTTTTCTAACTAGCACCCACAACAAGAAGACTATCGACTCAGTAGTCAAAATTATTCATGAAGACCAACGAAAAAAGATAAGATGCTTAGTGAAGACATAGGGCTATCCGAACCCATTATATTAGTCCTGCATTTTACAGGGATTAAAAGAGGTTTTACTGGCGCTTGCTCGATTCACTCATTTTCTCGCTCAGGCAAAAAGTGAATAAGGTGATGTTTTACTTCAAAAATGAGTTGTCAATGATAGTACAGTTCCTTACACTAGTTTACAATGTGTGAAAAATGTCAAACCTCGTTGATTTGCGATGCCAATCGATTTAATCTCGTCTTTTGCAATACCAAGTGATTTAAGTCTATCGACTACTCTCGATATGCATTCAATGACGGTATCGAGAATTTCCATAGGATCCATTTCCACCCATCCTGGATTTGGAAATAGCTGTCGCACCTCAATCTGCAAATGGCCGCCTTCTTGAGCAGAAGAAACGTTCATCATTGTGAGGATATTTGGAGAGGGCTCTAGCACTCCCATTGTACAAAGGAAACGGATGATGCATTTGATGATATAAAATATTCGACAACGGCATACATCGACATATTGTCTGGAGCACCGAAAACAAAATTTTTTTTCACAATCGGTTTGCTTTGCTTACACTGGTACGGTATGATGATAGCTTTTTATCAGACTATGCTAGTGCGTTTTCAATAGCACAAACCTTGACGTTTTCAAAACTAAGTTCGTATTTTGGGAAGATCTTCATAGAGTATCGTACGAACGAAAATCAAATTGATTTCACACTAGAAGTTTTTTCACGTAAGAGTTAAATTCTCAAAAATTGTATGGTGTACGTAAAGAAAATAAAAAAATTCTTATTAAATGACGAAAAGCAAGTGCCGCGTGCCATATCGATTATGATGGCGTGCGTAGAGGGTTAATTGGTAGAGTTTATTATGTGCCTGGAAATGTTTGTAGAAAGGTGTAACTGCCTCTGGAAACGTCTTAGTAACCTATGAATGGCTTCCATCGATATCTTTCTTTTGTTTCCCCTCGTTCTTTCACATCTATCTCTACCTCGGTTCTATCGATTTACTCTTTATGATAAATTCCCATATTAATCATTTTGAGTTAATTTTCTCATCACCACTCAATGAATATTGTAACTTTGAGCCATCTTGATTGACGACCACTTCGGCTTCTTCCTCGATCAACTTTTCATCGAGACTTATAATGAGAGCTGTGGATGTGGAGAAAATTGCGGAATTTGTTGTAATTTCTGACGCACAGACTGAAGAAAGCGAATTGGATGAAGATGATGAACGAGTAATGATATTAGTGGTGATCGGTCAGGTGATATAATGCTACATAATTTCAAACTCCTTGGTGAAATTGGATTGGTATATTAGACAAGTGCTAGATTTTCGCACAGAAGCGACGAATTCATTATGGTAGACATCTGCAAATTGATGGCAAAGGAACGAACCAATAGGTCACACACACACAACACTTAATAGCGAAAAGCGCTGACGAGATGGAAAAATTCGTGGCTCCCTACCTTATAGACATGGCTCAACCACAACACTTGAGGGAGTATTGAAGCTCTCAGTCCTGTTGCACGATTACAACAAGAGGTAGATCTTAGACTCTATTGATAAACCTATATTTTGTCAAGGCTTGAGTAAGCGGAGTTTTGCCGAGTTTGATGTGATCAACAAGACAAGTTATACAAGGTTATACGTCCAATCGAGTTTTTCAACATGAATCGCGGCACAATACGAACTTCTGGTTCTGAAAGCCACATGTATCGACGATTTCCTCGCTCTACTTAGAAAGAGAGTGCCTTTTTCTACAAACATATATCAGAGGGTACAGATTCAAAGTTTTCAAGCTCTACACGAGGGGTGGCTACATTTAGAGAGACTTAGTATATGCTGATATTCTTGTGCCTATTATTTCAGATGTAGAACCCTATCGGCAGTAAAGCTCATGTGTGATTCACTTCAGGAAGAAGATATTTGTACATCAATAGGAATCTTTCCATACGTGAAAACCCACTATAATAGGTTGAGGAGAAAGTTTCCGGAATTTGCTTATAAAAACTTTATTTATGCATCAATTAAGTTCGAACAAAAGACAATTCAATAGTCAAATCATGTGGGACCCATTTTGATTTCAGCGATCGAAGTCCTGCTTCGTGGAGTATCGTCAAAATTGTCTTCTGATCACAATCAAACTCATCGCCCAACATTCGTGAACTCAGCGATGGGCACTCCTCGATTCGGTCAAGAACTGCTTGGCAGTCGACTTCTCGTGAACGTCCCGATCGTGGCTTGTCAGACAGACTCTCATTTCCTGCCTTGAACTCCTTGAGTAGGCAGCTGTCTTTCCAACAGTTCCTTCGCCCCATGCCTCATTGATTCGACGAACAGTGTCAGCGGCCATTTGTGCCACTTTGTACTCGTGAAGCATCAACAGTCGTTTCTGTTCGCGGTTCAGTTCCATCTTGCGGCAGTATAGAAGAGTTATATATCAATCGATGCGCAAGAAAACGAGCTTTCAAACCATGTGAAAATCGCATATAAAACATGCGAACATGTTAAAGTTATGGGCAAATTCCGGGAACTTTCTCCTCAACCTATTAAAAGAGGACTACTATTATTGGCAAGTAGAAGACAGGAACGAACTTCACAAGTCTAGAATCGGATAGAGGACAATCCACAACCCAACAGATTAGAAGCGATTTAGATCGTCAATGCTTCACCACGGACTCTTCTACGTCTCATCACAGACCGCAGTCTTCACGCAGCATACTATTCTGGATAACAGTGATCACTCGTCGTAAAGAAAGCTCGTACGAAAAAAGGGTTTCTGTGAATTATCAGATGAAGAGGAGGATAATTTCCCACAAGCCATGTCTGACAGTATTAGGCAAAATATGCAAAGAGCACAAAAGTCCGATGAAAAACTTTGTACAGTGTTGTTGAATGCTGTATCTTAATTATTGCGCACCTAATAGCGAATGTGCTGAGTGATCACATCTCTGTAGATGTTTTCTTTTTCCAAAAACATGGGACTATACCTCCGCTCTCTTATTCGGAAAGCATGGGTATACACCTCTACTTCCTCCTTCGATAAGATATTACTAGGTGTACAAATGAAACTCCGCCGTTCTCAAGGCCTACATATTCAATCAGTACAAAAAGTTTTATGATAAAGTTTAATTATATATAATTTCCACCACTACTGATAACATCTTCCCAGTTTTTGGATAGATTTGTGAATGAAATCGAAGTACAATTTGTTAGGTAAAATTGATGAATTTTGGTAGAATCTCTTCCACATTTGCTAATTTCCACTGAATTTGGTAATCTCAAGTGGTAATTCAACGGTGCAATGTAGGAGAATAAAACGAGTCTCCAATTCTCTCGTAAAAATTTCAGAACCACCGTTCTTATAATTTTCAGCCTCATGCAAAAGTGTAAATACTCAAAATCCTTTTGTACTCTGAAGTCACTGAAAACTTAGTTCGCGTGAAGAACACCTTGACAAAATTCTACAGTTTATTGCACGGGGCTATCAGCCGTTTCGAAAGCGAAGTAATTCTCAATGGTTTTTGTAACCGTCGACCGCCTTTGAGTCACTTATTCCTTTGTTACCTATTCACATTTGCAGTATTATAATGTAATTTGAGAACTGATTAGAGAATAAAAGGATAAAGCTCTCAGGGTTGATTAATCCCTGAGAGCCATGTATTCGTCTTCAATTTTCAACTTTGTTTGAGATGATTGAATGCATATCTGTCCTTTACAATGGCTCGCGGTGGCCTCCCGCTGTACCGAGTCAGTGCTGCTTATCCTCCCAGACAAGTCTGAGACGTGTCTGGTACTAATTTATCGACTGAGTGGCTTAGTGAACTATGAGCGAGAAATCGAACCATTGACCGCGTGTGCGATGCAGGGCACCTCTAACCACTGCGCCAAATGCGCCCCCATCAGAGATCAGAGAATACGTCGCCAAAATCAGCAATTATGCCATGGGTCGGGTAAACACTTTCATGATAAATTAACTCTTCACTGTTTACACTTCGTCAGTTCATTTTTTTTTAATTTCAAGCTCGAGATTAACTAAGCTTAACATAAAGCCTCAGCTTCGTCATCTGAGCTATCACCTAGTATATATTTCCCATCTATCTATTAGTAAGTTCACAAACCTGATGACTGGCTACTAAGTCTCCACTATCACTTTCAAACACAAGGAAACGACTACTGGAGGTCCCTTGGTCGATTGCGGCAAGAAGAACCATACTTGATGTCGTTAGAGACTCTGAACAAATTCGTGAATCCGAGAAAAAACTTTCAAGGCCCAGTTTCTCGTCCAGAGCTCGAGGAAATATATCCACTACCACATTGATATTTTAAGAGTTGATAAATCAAAATACAAGAGACAGCGGTGAAGAATCGCTAACCCACGAAAATTTTCATTGGAAGAGAAAATTGTGTGGTTAACAGAAAAAAAAAACAAGAAAAAACTCAGTTTAGAGCGGCAGGTTCTTTGAAGCCATCTATGTAACATGAATGAAAAATCAAAATAGTACACGTTCTCCGCTCTATCTTCGTAGAGCACCGTCACAATGTTACAATTTCTATGCACTATGCTTTGGACTAATATGGGATGGAGCGACTAGTACAATGGCACGTATCGGGTCAGAGAGATATTGATCTCAAAAGTGCGTCGTATTTTGAATGCTGGTCATGTATCTTCGCAAATTATGTCAATAGGAATCAAGTTTTTATCAGAGAAGAGATGAAAGCGTCGATCAACCAGCAGAAGACGAACAAATGTCAGCTGTGTAATAATGATGCGTGGCGTCATTAGAACAACCAGGTGACATAGGTACTCATTGTGTCATCAGCTATGCTAGATTCGGTTGTAGTTCCTCCTTTAATCATCGCATTATTGGGCTGAGCAAAAAGATCTGAGTAATCTCAAAAAGTCCTTTTTTTGACATCTTCGTGTCATTTTATATTCGTAGTTCAAATATTGTACTGAGACTGAATAGACCAAGTGATTAACCGGTGAGGTAGTGTGATGTGCAGAACTTCTGCGTCACCTGGGACTCGAACCCTCATCTCACTCTATTTGGGAGCGCGTCCTCTAGCGCGTTGCATTACTGACGCCTGTTTTGCCATCACTCCTGTAGCGTAGAAAGAGCGCTGGCAAAACGTCGTGAATACTGCAACGATTTAGAGCACGCGTTCTCCGATAGAGTGAGATGTGGGTTCGAGTCCCTGCTGACACAAAACTTTTGCACACCACTCTACATCATTTGGTGCATTTGAAAAATCATATTACAGACGAGCGAGTTCGCGTTCTTTGGTCGTACCATTGAGACTAATGCACGTCAAGCGTCCGCAATACGGGGTCGGATATCAACGACTTGTTGTGATCATTGATAGAATGCTCATTGTCAAACAGCTGGCGCTGAGTGCTGAGTCATTGTCGAGGTGCAGTTGTACTGTCGTGGATCGGGAGCATCCAGCACGTGACGGAGTACACGAGCGACGGAAGAAAGTCGTGGGAAATGGCGGTCTAGACTTTGGAAAAATAGTCATTGATGTCTTTGTTGTTAATTTGCGCATAAAAACAAAACTTTTGGAAATTACGCAGAAGTTCCTCCTCAACCTAAATAGAACAGCAAATTTGATCTGCTCCGATTTTAGTGTATCCAAAGGGCTCTTATGAGAGTAAACTCCATATTGGCTAATCAAAAAATCTATTTCTGTTGACTTACTCCCAATAGTTATTACTTTGTATTCCTCACGTGCCTTCACAAGTGCTTTGATCAATACGGCCCCATAAGTTAGTTCAATCAGTAGATTTGTTATTAAGCGTCTATTTGAAAAATGTAGTTTTTTTTATGTAAAACGACTCTACCAGCAAAAGCAACCGGCAAGCGAGAAACAACGGAAGAAAGTGATTGACTTCCAACTAAAACAAGCACAAACACCACACATACAATCAGTGAAGAAAACTCATAGAGCGGTTGATAAGATTACATATTTAACCTGCAGTGTTGAAGTTATCACAAAGAAAACAAAAATCAGGTTCTCAATAAATGAACCATTTTATTGAAAATATTTCGAAAATGCTGCATAGAGCAGAAAAACCTCTGAACTTGATGACAAGTTTCTTGTCATCGACATAATCTTGAGCAATCCAATTTGAGAATCGAAGCCGAAAAACTGAGAATTACTTTTCAATTTACTTAAAAACATCGGAGCTAAAATAATGAACAAGAAAGGGAGTAGGGTAAGAATCCGGTGAACTGCTAGATGAAATGGGAGTGCTAATATCAGCAAATTCGGTCAGGCACTATTTTGGGTTATTTTTATAGCACACAGAAAGTGGAAAAGTACACGTCACGTGATCCTATTTTGATTTATGGCTTGCAAGTTACCTTCCGAGCTGATGTGGCGACTGATGAATAAGTTTGAAATGATGTTGTTTCATTATGAACCGCCCCAGAACACGTGCCGACAGATAACAAACAAAATGATAATCACTTATCACGTAGCATATCACTTCCGCCATGTTTTTCTTATTTCTTTAACTCTTCAAAGTTATGATCTAATTAAATAGTTTAAGCCTTTCATGAGGATTGTGATGGCACTTATATAGTGCTAGACGTGCGTTTTGGCCTTTCAGCCTCATTAAAATGTCGGGTGATCGCGTTCAGAGTAATATGTTTGTCGTCGATTCCTTCACACGTAGGGGGTATAGTCCCCTCACAAGAGATTGGCTCAAACGAAAGACACCGTGCTACTGATAAGGCTAAAAGACCAGAACGTACACCTATCGCTATACATGTGCCATAAAAGGCCTCATGGAAGGCTGAAAATATGTTATCGCATCGTATCGTTTTGAGCGAGGTCTTAAATAACATTCGATTATAAAGGCATCTTAAAAGGTAGTTCTGTTACCTGCACGGCTTATTATTATTAGAGAACGATGTAAAAGCTGATAATCTCAGTTTTCGTATTGTCACTTTGAGAATTCTCAGAGTATTCTCTGCACTGTTTTAACAAAGTTCTGATGAACAGACACAATGCTGTTAGCCAGTTCTAATCAGTACAGTATTGGCT
The DNA here is from genome assembly GCA_019055375.1 of Parelaphostrongylus tenuis. Classification (NCBI taxonomy): domain Eukaryota; kingdom Metazoa; phylum Nematoda; class Chromadorea; order Rhabditida; family Metastrongylidae; genus Parelaphostrongylus; species Parelaphostrongylus tenuis. The sequence continues at coordinate 129,539 of JAHQIW010001846.1, read as the reverse complement.
GAAATTTGGGAGAGTTCACACTTTTCAGGGGTCGGAAAGCTCAATTGAATATGCAATCTACTCAGTAGAACATCTGCATAACCTTAGCAGAAAGAAAACTCATGCACAAATTTTTGTGCAACGCCAACCGTTTCTTTTGAAACTCTCACCGTTTTGTCTTCTATAGATCTTTTAGGTAATGCTGCAAGACCAGCGCCGAAGGTTTTACTTGGGCGTGAAATATGCTTAGTTGATCTGAGATATAAGGCACTCGTCTTTACGGATAATTCAACTCGATTCTTCTAGGACCTGGAGAAAAGAATAACATCAAAGCGTTAGCTAGTGTCGCATTGATTATATCTAGCTAACAACCTCATCTTCCCCATCCAAAGAACTCGTGAATTATGGTATTTTTGTCGTTATTAACAGACAATTGGTTCGGGAAATTGCTGGAGTTTTACATTTAATTGACATCCTTTTCATCGTTCTCGCCCTTTCTAAAGTATTCAGCTAATTTTGAATAAAATCTCACAGAACCGAGGTTGATAAAGAACGGATTGGTTTCGTTAGCTCAATCACGTTCAACGGAACAAATATCTCCGAATGATCTGTTTACGTCTATATAAGCTTGGAAAACCAACGTAATGAACGACTTAGAGTGGGGTTCAGCAGGAGGGTGGCTTACAGAGCCTTCAGGAGTGTCGGTGATGTTGCGAAGACAACAAAGAACACTCGGCCACGTGACCACTTCTTGTCTTAGCGATTTTCCCAAACTTCAACATGTGCGTTGGAAATGCGGCTGTTACGTAGGTGCGATGAAAGAGCACTCAAATTATAGAACGCGCTGTCGTAAGAGCGATGCTAGAAGTCACGTAATTAGTGGTGGGAAGTGAGGGAAGAAATTTGAAGTTCCAACTTATATCGGCAATGTAAAGTTAGGGAGGGCATTCCACACGTCGAAGTGTCGAACATCAGCTGAGCCAGTCACGTGGTCCGTCTAAGTGACAACCGATGAATAAGAGCAGTTAGCAACTAAATGTCTCGGAGTTTCGAAAGGACAGCAGGGAGTTCACCGACTTGATCAGGAGAACTTTCGAAGGAAAGTCCACAAGAAAGATATGAGGCTCAACGACGAGCAGGGTCCACTATGTTACACGTGCATACGAAAGGAAAAAACCGGAAGTTTTAGTGGTACTCGCTCGAATCACTCAACGCTCACCGGGCTGCAGGTGATACAGGTTACGCTTAACTGCTGCAGCATCATCCTATCCACTGAAATAAAAGATATCAATTTATGTTGGGTATCTTTTCTGGATTTAGACAAACATTCAGATTTTGCCGCGTATGCGGTGGGGTGGCGCGGCGGCGCGACGGGGCGGAATCTGTAATATCACGCTTTGCATAGAAATATGATAGTTTGTTTGATAATCTGAGGTATTGAGAGAATATTATCGTGATTACACGACGAAATATAACAGGAGATATTTCGTTAAAAGTTTTATATTTCAAGGAAATGCCATGTACCGAAAAATCATTCATGTTTTCAACGAAAAAGCAATTATTGAGAGAGGGAACTTATTTCTAGCTGTTATATAACTTCGTTTCCTTCTTTTTTACCCATGCTTTTCTATCTCCCAGTATGTTTGCTTTGTGAAAAGACTTTTATAGCCCGTTCTACAATGAAAAAGTTAACTATCGATACAGAATAATAATTGTGACGCAAAATGAGGGAATGTTATAGAAAGGGCTCCTATAAAGGGTTTATAGTAAAGAAAATGCTCATACATTTGAAAACTCTTCTTTGTTTCAATGAAAAAACCGCTTCCTACAAGGGAAAACATTTTTCCTGATTCCACGTAACATTTTTCCCTGACATATTGATGCCCACATTAGTCATTCGATAACCTGAATTACAACGCCGTTTTGAGCAAGCCTGTTTTTGAAAGAACCTCAATACTACGTCATACTGAAGGAGAAGATAGACGTTCCGCCCTGACGATGCGTCGTTTAAACTTCACAGTAAAATTTTTTACTACCTTTCCTAGCAATAAACTTTGATTGTATTGAAAAGTTTATTGCTAAGAAAGCTAGTTCATCGCTAGAGAAATTCCATAAACGTACTTTCAGTAGAAACAACGTCTAGTTATCTAAAATCTTCTCTGATTATCAAAAATTGTGTGAATCCATGCGGATTGTGTGGATCTGTTCACCTTGTTTATTCAACAATCAACATATATATATATAGCGCACAAACATATAACATCTATATCTATATCTATCTATATATATATATATATATATCGAAGAAGCGAACCCTCAGGATACGAACATAGGATACCACGCTATGGTGACTCTCGAAAGATGCGGGGTATTGCTCCGGTAATCGTAAAGCCTTGGCAATCGTCATCGGCAATCGTCAACGGTCATTTTGAGCACAAGCCGAAGAAAGTCTTCATTTTTTCAATCGTTGTGTTTTTCCATCTTTCCCTTTTTTGATGACCATATATGTTGGTCTGCTCAACAATCAACTCCCAAACGTTCTTACTAAACAGTCCATAAAATTCCACTGGAGTCTCACGCTCGAGAAATGCCAAATTCTGAACACCACCATAACCCCGATCAAAAGTTCCCTCGTGGGCGAGACTACGTTCCATGACCAGCCAATGGCTGTTCTTGATTAAACGGTGTATTTTCCTCTTCATCGCTGTCTTCACTTGTGATATTTTCGAAGACCAAGTCTTCTTCCCCGCTGTCGTCACTATCTTCATACAGATCCTCCTCGTCGCTATCTCTGAGCAAGCTTTCCATGCCGGTTCGCAGTTCTTCCACTTCAGTTCTGACATCACTAAAAGTTGAATTTGAGAGATAATGCGAACAAAGTGTCAAACTAAAGTAAAGTGACAAATAAAATTACATCACGAATGACATCCTTGTGGAAGTTGAGAGCAAAAACATTCTAGATTGTGTTATATCATAAACAATGTATCGATGTAAGAAGGGTGGTAAGGATGTTGCAAAACACTAACGATCTATGAGATAGAATAAGATTCATTGTTTTATCATCACAAGCACTGGGTTTATCCTACCCAGCCGATGTGCTTGTTCTACCCAACTGATAATATAGATGTAACTGCTGTTGATACTCTACTCGAAAGATTCATAGGCAAACTTCCCTACAACACTTCTGATTATCGGCATTACATTAGTCTGCTAAGAATTCTATAAATATAGGTTATCTTGCATAGAATGTATAACAACTTCCACAGCGATATAACATATATCTTGTGGCAGACATACATATATACAAAAGAAAGACGTATATTTCTCATGCAGCTAGTCCGACATCGAAAGGACGGGGCGGCCCATGTCTCTCATGTGTTGATGAACTTTGTAAACCACCTGCATGATCTTGTTAATGTGAATCGTGGAAATGGGAACTGGAGGAGACACAAAAGATTGTTTTGAGAGAAATTTACTGGAAAGAAATACGTAGGATACAAGAATCAGTGCTCTTAGTGTCATGAGTCGCCACTTGTTCTTAGGCGCATAAGAAGTTTTATGTAAAGCAAAAATTCACGAGCGATCTACTCTATTGAGTAAACGTCGACATTCAAAACTGGTCTGGAAAGTAATTGCATTAGAAATAGTGAGCTATTTAGATGTTTTTGTGAAGGATTTTATCGTGGTTCGGCGACTCAAGTTGAATGTCATGAAATGATCTACGACCTATCATTCGTATGGAAGCTGCTTGAGATATTTCTCGGAATTCATGCCTTTCTTCTTTTATGACATCATCTTAGTGTGAATGTATTCAGTCGAAATGTTTACGGCATTGCAAGTATTTACATCTTTTGCAACTAGCAAATGATGATTAAGAACTAGCAAAACACTCGAGCACGGTGATTTGTCATGTGCCGCGAAACAGTTACCTGCTGAACTTTTCCGTATTGACAAATCATAACACATAGCGCCTGTAAAAGACGGTATAGTGTCTATGAATGACTTAACAGTCCTCAAAAATCCACTACAGTCTGACAGAATGTTTTAAGATTTTCAGAGGTTTGGCTTGGCAGCTCTCGTGATATACGTACTTTGCGGAGTTCCCGCAATCCTCACCAGTACCACTCGCTTTACGGTCCACCTAGTCACTGAAGCGCGTCAGTCGAATAGCTCTTTGATTATCTAAAATCTTTTATTTTTCGGTTTTTCCTTTCTATGAACTAAGAAGTAAAGCGATTACTCGAAAAACTATTCCACCGTACCTATTTACGAGTCCCACAGAAAAATATAAGCTGCTACTGGTACAGTATACGTTCAAAATTACAAAATTAACGGAGTGAGTGGACAATTCAAATGTATAGTTCATTTTTATTTAGCAGGTTTTAGGTGAGCTTCTTGCAATGCTTATGCGGCATATGTAATATTGTATACAGTGAGACTATAATTATACATATTTAGTTTGACAATTAATGAACGAATGCCTACAAAACTTCGCAGCCTGGCAATTCCCGAGATTGCAAAGAGATGTGCTCGACCAGTATCCTAAGCGTTCGTGAAGAGGATAAAAAGTTTAAGCAAGTAATGAATGTGAGGGGTTCAATGGAAGGTTGGAAGCACTGGGAACCGCACAGTAACAAGCTGTGATGCTAATAAAGTGACGTGATTTTATATATACCCTGTAATACCCAGTCGTCCCGTTGATCGTCGAGTGACTCGAGCGGGTACCAGCAACTCTTCCATTTTTCCCTATCGCGTGCAAGAGTAGCCCAGTGGGTCTTCCTCGCTCTAGGGATTCGCTGAGCAATATCTTTCTTCTATCGCTTTCGTGAAGAAATCGGACCAGCGGGTCAGTGGTCTTCCTTTAGGGCGCTTGACGTCCCGAGGAATCCAGTCGGTAACGGCTCTCGTTCATCGGTTGTCGTTGAAGCGCATCACGTGTCCGGCCCACCTTATTTTAGATATCCTGGCGTGTAGAACGGCGTCTCTGATTCTCGATCGTTGACGTAGGTTGGAAGTTCGGATCCTTTCCCTCATTTGTGAGATACGGGATACTCCTAGCATCGACCTTTCGATCCTCTTCACTACGTCTTCGGTGCTGTTAAACGTTGCCCAAGCCGCTCGTTTTCTTCTGCTTAACTCTGGAGCTAGGTCGTTCATCATGTTGATTTCACGACCTAGATAGACGTAACTGGAGCATTCAGAGATTGTCGTTCCGTTGAGCGTGAGTGGGGCATTAGAAACCCATCCGTTTCTCATGAACATTGTTTTCGTTAGATTCAGTTGAAGACCAATCTTTCCACAGGCGCTATCGAAATCGGTCAACATTCGTTCCGCTTGGCTGATGTTTGGTGTTATGAGAACGATATCGTCAGCAAAGCGAAGATCGTTCAATTGTCGACCTTCAATTTTCACTCCCACTTCGTTCCATTCTAATGTTCGCGTGACGTTTCGCAGGATGGCAGTGAATAGTTTTGGAGAAATTGTATCGCCTTGTCGAGCCCCTCTTCTTACGTCAATGGTAATATTGTTGTAGTATGGAGATATTTTGGTCCTGAAATCTTCATAAAGCTCACGAAGGATCATTATGTACCGAGTAGGGACGCCCTGGTTATCCAGAGCCTCTATAACCGCTTCTGTTTCCACTGAATCAAAGACTTTCTTCAGATCGATTTTATATATATATATATATATATATATAAGTAATGCACTTTATATAAAATATATGTAAAGTGTCTGGAGTATGTATATATGATAGTTAATAAAAGCGGATCAAATCAGGACTCACTCTACTCATAAAAACACCATTTCGATCAAACTCATATCTTGAAACACACGCCATAATGTGATACATAGGTACAATACCTGATTATAAGGTAATAAATCATGAAGGAAATTCAAATTAGCTCTGGTAAGCGCTGAGCATCAGCAAAGTAAGTCTTCAACGTTGTGATTCATCGCATTACATATTTAAAAACATTTTTCAATTTGCCCTCTCATAATCTTCTGCTGATGTTTTCAAGAGAAGATAAAGAGCAGATATTTTGTAGAAAAAGCAATTATAACTTGCCAAATTACTATTTCACAGAATATTTCATAGACATGAAAGTTTATATAGGCTGAGCGATGCCGAATCCAGAAAATTAGGACTATGCTTCGCCTTTTGATTCTGGTCGTTCTAGATGCTGTTACTTGTTCTTAAATTACCAAGACAAACAACCATTCAAAGTTTTCAGACGAAGAAAATTGTTTACAGGAGTTACATTCCTATTATGCATGCCATGTGAAAGGCACAAACGTGACATAATATTCCTTAAGCCTTGTACAGAAAAACGATAATACAGAGAGGATTAGACTATGTCAGAAGGGTTTATTGGTGGGGCTAAGGTTTAAAGCATGGTAACGCAATCCTTGACGATATGTTGAATCCAGGAAAACAGCTGCGCACAAATAACTAAGAGTCTTTCTGGTTGAAGCCTGCTTTCTAGAGGAACTCATTCGGTCATGTCCACTAAGATTTGAGAAAAGAATATCGAGAGTTAAAAAGGTGCAAAAGAACTATTTTTATGCACCAAGACATAATCACACAACACATTATTCCCATATGCAACTGGCAATAAACAATCGGTTTTCGAGAAGAACAATAAGCATACTATAGACATACCATGGAGTCGCCGTGCAACTGCTCAGACGATTGACCACTCACTTTCTCTACCTGATCATATCCAACTCAGGCACCTGCTGATGAATTTGAAGATAAGCCAAAGTTCTTACAATAGGTGACAGCATTTTCGGTGCTGGTTTAACCTCTAAAAGACGACGTCTATCAGCTGAGGCACACGATTGCTTGGAGGGTTTCCTGCTGAATAAAACTTGTCTCTTAGACACTTCTTAATCAGTCAAAATTTTTGATCTTTGCGATTTTAACAGTATTTTTAATTTATGAAAAAGCCTTCAAGCTAATGTTGTAGCAGCGGGAATAAAACTATGTTCATCACTTAGTATGGTTCATTTATTTGATTGCGGCTTGTGTATGATTCTTTACCAAACTTTTACTAGCCATTCAATAGTCCAAATCTTGAAATTTTCAATTTTGCAATTGATTTTTTTTTTTGAAAGGTTATCATAGAACGCTGGAAGAGCGAAAAGAAGATTACGTTTGACATTCAAAATTTTTATCGTACAGAAACGTTTTGAACATGATAAACATTCGACCATACAGAGGAAATCATGAGGCACTGAAGTACTACAAAGAAAAGCTAAGGTTTTATCTTCCTTATGAAGAACAAACTCTAATCGAGTAACTGTAATCGCGAGCCTCTTGCGAGCTGCGCTATGTGTTCGATCAACTGCCGTCCATAAAGGGTTAATTCATTGCAAGTATGTAGCGGTGTTGCACAAATCACTTTACTCTTATCAATTGGATCTGTGCAGTGCTATGATTGCCAGTGATTTACTGATTATGACATTGCTCATTCTGTTTCTACAGTAGATCATGCCCACATTATCCTTACTACTTGCTTGCATCATATTCGCACACGCGCTTCATACCCTGGAATCCCACTGAGTGGTTATCTTTGGACATTCCTACTTTTAAATCATAGTTCCTTGTAGCGTGGACTGTGCTTACAACATCACAGAAACAATGACGTTTCTTGTCAAACTTATGATAACTTTTTCTCGAGAGATTATCTATATGTATTAAAATTCTCTGTGAACTGTAGTTTTCTCCAAATAAAACTAGAACAAGGTTAATTTTACTCCCTTCAATTTCAATGACTAATGTTTCAGCGAATTCGCGTCCGTCTGAGCGAGGACGTAAGTTTGGTGATCTATCAAAATAATTTTGCGTTAGACCTCGTTTTTTTTTGAAAAAATTTTTTTTGCAAGATTTGTTTAAAGAAAAGGACAATTTGTAAGATATTCTTCATACTTATGCCTAAGTTTAAAGAATGATGGGGTATATGTTTTTTATGTCTTGAATCTACAATGATTCTTTCCTTTCCTTCTTCAACAGCAGTGTTATGATGTTATCCTTATACATTAGGAATGTTAGGTGTTACGCAAAACTTGAGCCTCAGGCGAGAGTTGAGCTCGCATCTCATCTTTTCCGCAAATGTGTGCTTCCATTATATCACCAAGGCCGTTGCTTTGCAAATACTCTTTTAAGTCGCCTCCTGTGAAGGTGATCGCAGGCAGCTTCAACTCCCGAGTGAGGTCCCGAATTCTGTATAGCATGTTGGCCTTTTTGTCGAATTATAGCTTCTTTGTGCATATGTGTAATTTCAAATAGAATGTTTAAAGCTTAAGAGACGTTGGCACACCAGGACCATACACCCGTGTTTCGCAGGTCTCACCCTCCTCGTCAGTGACCACGCCCATATTAAGCCCTGCATTGTAGCAAGGAGGAAGGCGTATGTGGTGACGGCACAGCGTACAATGACACTGGTCTATCACCAATTCTCAGTCCATGGATCTCGGCATATGTGTGATTGGTTGGTGGCCGAAGTTTGAGGTAAATCAGCAAAAAAAACACTATCGTTGTGCGCAGCAGACCACAAGAAAATCGCGCAGTCTACAAATAAACTAGCAGTTAGAATTTGTGCGAGTCACATCATATGATATGTCAAGAGAATTTTTCACGAAAGACAACAAGTCATGTGAGCAGATTCAAACTACAGAGGAATGCCAGTGAAGTAGTTGCTGATAAATTTGTCATATTGTCATAAAGATGCGGTCTTGAAAATTCCGTGGTAATTATCGAAACCCCACCTCCCACCCTACGCCATCAGCTGATCCGCAATAGACTCTATGATCGATTGTGCAACACCAACAACTGTATGATCTGCCCCAACGGAAAAGAGGGAGATTGTATGAGATCGGGCACAATTTATTCACTAACATGTAAAACATGCGGGGAAGAATATATAGGCGAAACGGGAAGACCACTTTTCGTCCGCATAAAAGAACATCTAGACAGTAAATCTAAAATAGATAAAACCAAACCTTTAGGTTTACATAGGGCACAAAAACACAACAACAAGGATTTTGATGTGACTGTCACAATCCTGGCGCAGGAATCAAAAACGTCCACGCACAAGACTCTTGAGGCATTTTGGATAAACGCGCAAAACCCCGAAATGAATCGGAAGGACGAGTGCGTCACCATCACGCGAGATCTCGCGCCCTTTCTTCGTTTGATCTTCTAACGTGACCTAGGCAGCATATAAATAAGACCATCCGATCATTCAAATAGACTAATACTATATACGTCCAGGCTCTGAAGAAGGCGGGTCGCCGAAACGTCAGCCGAATTTCTACAACTGTTTTATCAACCTCGCGTCAGCTAATCAAGATAAGTTTTCTCCATTTTCATATATCAATTGATTATGCCGAGGTTTATAGAAAGTCGAACTTTTGAATTGTTGCAGACTACTTCGTCGGATTGTATAGCGCTCGTATGCGGTGATCGGTATTGTTCATTCTCATGAACAATGCCTTGAACCACGCTATTAATCAATATTAACCATCGTTTCATAATAATAAGTGCCTTGAATTGTTCGTCTTAGGGAGTAGCCACGTGATAGAGGAAGTGAGAACTTGTCTCAAACAATAGTAGAGCCAATTTTTCAACATCGGAGAGGTGAGAGGGTTGCTGAACTCGGAGCGTTCGGACAAGAGATTATAGATCTGTCATGGAGCAGCTTACTCTTCGTACTCTTAGTGGGAATGATGTACTAATGCTTTCAACACTCCAAGAAGAATCAAGTGCGCTAAACAAAATAAAATGGCACCTTATCTCAGATTTTTGTGGTTTACGTAGGGTTTGCTCCTTTGAGGAGCAAACGGTGCGTTTGATACCGTGCTGCGCGAAGTGAAATCTTGACGTGAAGTCGCAATTCAAAAAAAGCTACGGCGCGACACCGCCTGCCTATCAAAGTTCCTTTTGAAGGGGCGGATTGGGTCATCCGCGCAATGAACGTGTAGCTATCACTGTGATACCCACTCCTTTATTGAAGTACTGATTATAGTAATATTAGGTCGTCCCATAAGTTTTGGCACTAGAGAAATAAACACCAAATTCATTAATAAGAATTAACTGAAGTTACACGATTGTGGTGCCGTTCTTTCTTGCAAATATTTTGGTATGCAACGTGCCTTTAATTGCTTGAGATGGAGCTGTCTTTGGAACAAATTCGCTTGCTGATCATGCACGAATGGCGAGTAGGGAAAATGTTAGTGAAGCGGCGCACAAAACTGATAGATTTTGCTGTGGACGATTCAATCGCGACTGATCCTCCAGACTGTTCTCTGCAGCTTTGAACTTCGAGAGTCACTTCGTAGCGGTCTTTTCTGCAACCATATCATCGCCTCGAGCACCAGTAATCTTGCGTCCTGCATCACTAGCATTTCCCCACGCGCCATCCGTGCATGAGTAGCAAGTGAATTCGTTCTCACGACAGCTCCATCTTCAGGGAAGTATAGGCAAGTTGTATATCAAAATGTTCGTAAGAAAGAGCGCAATTCAGAGACACAAAATCATGCAATTTTGATTACTTCTGGTGAACAAATCTGGTGTTTATTGCTTTAGTGGCAAAACCTATGGAGCGGCCTGATTTACATCAGTTTAATATATATACATATATATTTATTTGTGACAACATTATACATCATTGTTTATGACGGAGACTTCGGTCTTCAACGAATTTTGGGGATTTATTTCTGGTTTGGATCTCTTGGATTTGTTCAGTTTATCCATTCAAAAGTCGCTGCTGGGACATCGTGATGTTTTGGCCGCTTCCATCATTTCGTGAAGAAAAAAAATTAGAAATAGCAGCAATATTACCGTTGCTTACTTCACAAGATCCAGTTCCTTTCCCTTCCCCCTTAAGTTTTTTGTATTTCGGGATGCCATGGTCGAGTGGTTGTGCGCGTGTTGCTTGTCGCAACCCCACCCTCCAACACTGTTCGGCAGTCAGTACCGAGTGCCCTATGAGAAGGCACAGCATGTTATCGTCTAGATTGCAAAGAGACGCGTTCAGCCACTATTCCACGACATTTAAGAAGAAGATGAAAAATCAAAAATTGCTAGAAGTACTGGGATCCGCAGAGTGATAAAAACGTTGCGAATACAGATAACAGTGACAGCGTGCAAGTATTACATTACAATATCGAGAGCTTTTATCACTCAGACTGTTCAAACCATGGTTGTTATTAACTGATTCTAGCCACTCTGTACCCTTCTACGTCGACTTCGGACATTTTGAAATCGTCCATTCCTCCATACAAAGTAAATATCCTAACCCTTTCAAGGCGTTGACTCTTCTTAGTTGCGTTATTATTGTATTATACAGTGCTTTCCATCCTATATAATCAAGAAAACTTCGTACTAATTCCTTTCTTGACATAATGTTTATCTGTGCGAAGGATTAATTGTTTAATTTTGAAGGTGGCTGTGGTGAACTAATTGAATGTTCTATTCAGGCAATCAAGAGAAAAAAGACAGGCAGTCTCCATTGCCGGAACATTTAATGCAGTGAGAGGAAAGTAAAATGTCTGAGTCTACAAGGAAAAAAACCACCTCTATCTATCATCTATCATTACATTGGAAACAATTGTTCAGCCATCAGACTGAGAAGAGATGGATGAAATTCATGAAAATTCTGTGTTAGTCAGCTGTTTGTTATTTGGGTGCTTGATTCTAGAAAGCGTCACTGAAGAAGACGTTTTTGCCTTATTTTTGTTTTCCTGCTATAAACCATTCCGAAAACTTTTTCTAGAGAGCATGAAGACATCGTTTGAAAAATTTATAACGTTTTTCATGTTGCACGACGCTATTAATCGGAATCAATTTGCTCATATGTACAATCACCAATGAAAAACCGTGAAACCGCATCATTTAACACTTAGGCGACGAAGTAACTTCATAGGGACCGTACGATGCGAAAGTTATGGCCACTCTTGTTTTAGGACCAACATCTTAGCTCATTGCGAATATGATAAGTTGCAATTAAAAGTATAAAAATCTGCAATTTTTTGCCTACAGCTCGAAAGTTCTGTATTATTACCACGAAGAAATTATGGAATTGTGTAGCTCACGTCATAAAATTCCTCTCCCTTTTTTGCTCCAAGTCATTTATTCCGAGCATGAAAGCAAATAAGCGGAAAGGTTTTCATCGAACAGAAAGCATGTACTTCCCAATGTATTCTTCATGTTTTCAGCTGTCGCTCCTCTCTAGAAATTCCTAGATTAGATAACACGGCTCTGAACGAGGTGTACTTGACGAAACGTCAGCCACCATATTCAGTAAGATCCATCGATCGCCAAGAAGGATAATCAGTCGAATAAGTGATACCAGCTTGGTAAAAGCTTATAATAAAAATTAGTTCTTGAACTATTCTATTTTGCACCTCTCTAGAAAATTTGAAAACGTCCAAATTTAAGTTCTAAATCATTTGAAAAGTTATCAAATTGAGCATTTTGATTTGAAATGACACTGCATAAAAGCCATTCGCGCAGCTAATATAGTAGAGCAAGACTTTTTTGCTAATCTACGAAATATTGAATTTCTGAAGCGGTTTACTTATCGAGACATTATGGTTTATTATCGGACTTCTACCTTCGTCGCGGAAGTGTGAAACGATACTGAGCAGCAAAATAAATTAAATATGGTGACTATAAAAAAATAACAATGGAATGGAACATTATGACCTTGTCCGCACGTTGATGAGTGCAATTCGTCAATCACTGATTGGAAAGCATATACATCACAATGAAATTACTGAGAGCAGATAAAATACACGTCTATTCCACACGTTTGAGAGCAAAAAATCCCTAATCAGCTTTTCATATTGAAGTAATATGGCAGCATTGCAGTCCAACCAGTTGTGGGACACACACCTACAAACATAATATAGAATGCTGTGGTCCTACCAAATTACTCGATATCTATGTATGCAGAAGAAAATTTTTTACGCCTCCTCACCAGTGAGACTTTTCCTTTCGCCTCTAAGGGCTATGGAAATCTTGATGAGATGCTGCTCTTAGTTTTGCTGTGATTACTGCAGATAGACTACAAAAGTTACACATATGACATGAGGCACTCTCTCCAGATTTGAAATCGAGCACTTGATTTAGAGAATTTCACTTGTCTTATAGACTTTATCAGTATTGCTTTTCACCAGCATAGAATTCTCTAAGCTATTATTTCCATCGCCATTTTGAGCACGAGAAACGTCGAAGTGAAAGAGATGTCGTGTGACCGCTATTTCCACAGCATCCGCATCTGTCACCACTTTTCGCGAGCAATAATCGTCATCACTGTAAAGGTTTAACTCAATAAATCATAACCAGAAGTTGGTCAATAAAATGAAATAGGAAGCAAAGTAGAAGTGGAAAGATTGCGGTAATAATCGTAAGGTAATGTCTGCACTTTTGTACACACGTGTCTGATTGACCTAAACCGTGTGTACCGAGAAGTGTAAACACGATATTTGGTGGAGTTTTTCGCCGAATAGCTTTTTCCTCAGAGGTCTTGCAATCAATTAATAGATTGTTGAACACAGGCTATGAAAATGTGAATGCTCATTGGGAAGACCCTTTCAGTGCACTGCACCAAGGAAAGTAATTGGGCTGCGGCGTGTGTGGGCTAGCATGTTTCTGAAGAAGGTGTGCGTCAGAGAGAAAGTAACCACTGAAGGGGCATGCCTTTATGCCAACGCTCGACGTCAAACGCAGAGTTCACCATTTTTTCTGACAATGAGGTCGTTTCATTCTGATTTTTCAATCGTTATAGTCACGTTTGAGTAATTTGTATAGTAGCTGAATATCAAAAATCGAATGTAGATAATCGTAAATTTGCTTGTTCAGAATAATAAACTTCACTGAATGCTAACTGTGATATGCTCGGACAGGAAATGAGGAGTTTTTTTTATCACAAACAAGAGAGTGGTTTGGCTTAACCGGTTGAAGACCACATGATCCAGAAGGCGTGTCTGGGCCCACCCTTGGCCCGCTCCCACCAATCACGTCTGCGCTTTGATAGATGATCGTGACAGTGACTGGGTTGATAGGGTTAGTGATAGCAGTGATAGTGATGATAGTAATTGTGATCATAGTGATAGTGGCAACTCACTCTTTTCCTTTCTTACGGGTACGCTTCGAACACAGCTGATCAACCATGGCGTCTCGGATTTCCTGAATAGAGTTTTTGAGTGATAACTATTCGACTAAACCTAACTCAAAGTTCATGATTTACCGACTGTACTGAAATCGTTAACGAGTAGGTAGCGCAGTGGCAATGACCTGATTTTCTTTACTACTCAGATGGCTCAATCGATTTATTAGCACAAGAATAAGGGATAAAGCCTTCGATATGGTTTAGTTTGCTCAAGACTTAGCAACATTCATTTGCACTAAAGTTTGTGGACAAAGTGATCCCTTCAGGAGCCATACGATACCAAATCGTCGGTTGCTTTAAATTTTAGAACAAATTTATAATTTTAGTGGATTTCAATGAAAGCTACAATGTGGGAGCAACTCGAGACTGCAGATACGAGGCTGCAGATGAGCTCGAAATAAGTGATTATCCACACCAGTAGCTCACGAACTACCTACTACACCGACGGAGACACTTGCTTATCTCTTCCTTAATTATGTTTAGAAAAATAGAGTGAATATAAGTTTAAATGTTGTGATTTCCCATTACATCTTCAGGATAATCGTTTGCGAAATGTGAAGGTCGTTTGCGATCCTCAACTTCTCAGAGATCTTTTCACATGGACAAAGCTTTTCTACAAAAATTTCGATTTTATTAGAAAGTATAAATCTCAATAATTTTGACATTTTGTTCAATTCTTGAACAAGCTTTCTTGGTACTCTATAGCACCGAACGTATAATTATGTTTCACACTCCGAATACTTTGTTCTCCCGCATAGAAACTGGATAGCCTTTCATTAGTTCAGTCCAAAATTCATTCAGTAGCCCAAGTCTCGACGACTCCGACAGCAAATTTGGCTTTCGAAAAAGTTTTTCAACTTCGTTATAGGATCGAAATGAAAATTTGGTTTCACATTAGGGGCTTTTTTCGTAAATAATTGTTATATATGCGCAAAAGGTATGTATAGATATAAGCGTGTAGAGTAAATTATTTGTTATTAAAGTAATGCAAAAAATCGGTCTTCTTTTGGAACAAAGAAAACATCCTCATAATACAACGAAAACCTCACGGGGCTTGCAAAAACTGATCAATTGACGCCCGTTTAGGGTTAATTGGGTACAGTACCGATTTGTGTCTCACAGGTCATTTGACCTTTGACGTGTGAATGTTAACAGCAGCGATGGAGATTATACATAGTGGAGAAAGAGGTAAAGCAAAGGTCGGTACAGTGGATAGAACGTGAACCCCGTAATGGTAACTGCCATTCGGAGCTTATCCGAAGTTTCAGGTTTTTTTTCTATCCCAGCACATTGTGGCAAGTATATGACAGCACACTTTGCCATGAAAGAGAATAGGCATCAAATAAAAGTTCAGGAACTGCGTTTTGATTGAAAGCTTCACAGTCTACAAAACATCGCCACCCACCGGAAGCCTCGGCACACGATTGGATTGGAGGCGGGCCGGAGGAGGTTCAATGGGCCCCCTTGTGAATGACCTAGCCTGCATTTTATGCGATAAGGACAGAAATTTGCGATCGGGTCGGCATTCTTCCTGTTGAAGTTTATTGAGTTTAACTAGGGCAGCGGGGTTAGAATTACTGTTTATTGTAAACCCTCATGAACTTAGTGAGTGCTGCCTTCAGCTAGTTCAGGCTTTCAGCCTCAGCTTTCTGCCTACCAGGTTCAAATGTAAATGTACCATCTAGAGAGCTTTACATCATCGTGAGCGACTATCTTCTTTTTCAAAGAGCGTATTTCTAAGAGTCATCAAATAGGTTAAAACGTGGCCGACAGAAACAGCTAATATCTTAATGGGTTAAGGAGCGCATGGTCCCCTGAAAGGCATAATACAGTTTGAGTTCATGACACAAATAACGAGGCCGTGAGAAGTTTTCTTAGCATTTCAGGTTCTGTTGGTTGTAAAGCAGAGCACATGCTCTGAACCAGAAGCTAATAAAAAACAAGATTTCGCCAAGCGTGACATAATAATTCTCGTATTATTGCACTTTTGAAGACTTTCAGTTCTAAAATAGAGAAAAAAGTGAATTTTCTGATGCAACTCATATAATAAGGGGAAATCTCAATGAAATTTTAATCTACTCCGATTATTCAAGTAAAAGTAGTTTCCTCGCGGAAGAACTAAGTATCGTAGAGGTGGCTGAATGTCGGTCATTATAACGACTTGTAATGATGTGGCAGTGGGACCGACCATCATGAACTGCTAGTTAGACCCAGAATTGGTTCACCAACACTTTCGTGGGAATGCTTTACTATACATAATCCAATTTTGATGGACCTAGTTCGACTATCTCAAAACTCTGGGGAGATGCTGTAATGAGTCGGAAGACCAACTTTCTGTGAAACTCGGCTTTTGTAGCCCTTTAGGTAAATTGGAGAGAAAAGCAAAACGGCAATGATTTTGAATTGATTGCCATTATCAAGATATAAGGGTGATGAATATCAACGCACAGATCTCTTTGAGCGCTTAATAATCTCAAAAATGTAAAAATGAAACGGGAAGACTGTATGCGCCACTATCACGCGAAACACGAAGCCCCCTCCGCTTGGTTTTTCAAACCTCAGTTCAGAACAGATATAAGAAGCACTGAAAATCCACCGAATCATGTAAATGGTCTGATACAAAATAACTCCACGCCTCTAAAAGAGGTGAATCTGTCAAAAATATTACATATCCTTCTGCTACTGCTGCAACTAGTACCAACTTCGAGTCGGCAAAAAAGATATGTTCTGAAGCTGCAAAGATAGGTATTCATCATACTGACTACCCCATCTGAAGTAACTTAGCATCGGAGACATTCAATCCGCTGAGCGTGAATGGGGCATTCCAGACTAGTCTGTTCCACATCGTTTTCGCGAAATTGAGTAGGAGACCAATCTTTGCACAAGTGTTGTGACAGATGGTTTTATGATAACGAAATCATTGTCGAAGCGAAGATGGTGTATTTGTTGGCCGTCGTTTTTGCACTACCATGTCGTTTCATTCCAATTTTGCATGACGCCTTGAAAAGTAGCAGTGAATAATTAGTTTTGTCGCACTCCTCTTCCTATTTCGGTAGTAATGTCGGTAATTTTCCGCTAAACGGGAAAAATAGGAAACAACCCCTTTCGTTGGATAAGAACTTTCCACAAGTGTTATAAATCATTCGAAATCATGAATCTTAAGCTATGCGCTTTCACCGCGTTTTTTGGAAAATCTTTTTACAGCGCTATAGCAGAAAGGAAACATTTGTGTTCTACACATATATATTTCTCTCGTAATAGAACTTTCTTCAAGTTATAAGTCACTAATCAGTTGTGTAAGTTTCGACGATTTCGACGATTTCAACGTGCGCTTTTTTCCGAAAAGACCGTTTCACTGCAGTGTAGCAAGAAAAAGGTCTAGTCCTTTATACGCGGCGCATTCATTTGTCACTTAGTGAGTGGGGTAGGTAACAACTGACCGCGGATTCGATACGGTGTTTTACGATTGATTGATCGGATGCGTTGGCGCGACTCACATTTAGTGTACAATTTTTGTTATTAAACTTGAAATTTATTCCGCATTGAAGGAAACTCCGGAAAAAGCCTATGACTCTGCTACCAAACGATTTCCTCTACAAGTTCATACGCATTTCATGCTTTCAACGAAGAATAATGGAAAATGGAATGAAATGTGAATGTAATGGGGGTAAAATATAATCTAATTTTGAACGCTATAGCGTTATGAAAAAGCTTTTCAAAAAAAGCAAGTAGCGCACTAACTCAAAGTCAAACTTTTCAATAATTACTATAACTCTCATGAAAATTTCTTGCCCAGCAAAAGAATCGCTTCTTCATTTATTCCTGTGTTGTAGAAAAAACCGCAATATTGTTGCAGATTAGTCAGCAACTATCAGAAAATCATAGAAGCACTATTTCCTCGAAGTTAACACCTCAGACGATTATTGTTTATTCACTCACGGGATATTTGATACTGTAGGCAGAGTGCAAGATTACTAGCTTTCGGTAAATCTGTAAACTACTGAACATTAATATTTGCATTACTCGCTCTTTTTTGTGCTAGAAAAACTTTTAGAATATGCTTCCAGAAATACCTACCATATTGCATGTGATGTATACGAACAACCTAGTTGCGCATACCAATACATACAGAACTGAAATCACATCCGTGCAAAACTCGTAAATCTGAAAACAGCTGTGATTGTATTCGAAAAGCATGATGAAGTATAACAAAATACGAACCACGTAAGCTTCCTGTGTTTGTGTCGACTGGAAAGCAACGTACTCCCATAGGGTGATGAGCACGTTTAGTACGTTAGCGATTAAATATGAGCACACGATCAAAACAAGGAGTCGTGTTGCAGAGCGAATCTTCCTCTGAAATGTTTACTATTCAATTTAGACATTACTTTTGCATATTTCCAAAATTGCTAATATAAATATCGTCAGCTGTTCATATTGTTCTACGAAATCAAGTGAATGTACAATTTGATGTTAAGCTGTGCTCAAGTATACATCGCGCATTCTGGTTTTATTCAAAATATCATAGAGCTGACTAAATGCATATTTGCCCTGTGTAATGAGTTACAGGGGTCTCCTGTTTTGTCAGTTCAACGACTCTCCCGTCGGAGTTGGCTAGGCCGAGGATCGTAGTAGAAGTATCGATTGTTTTATACTGCGAGAGAAAGTTTTTGTAGTCAAATCATGGGTCTGAATTGATATAAGGACTAGTTGACTCGGGGTACGAGATCAGACTGCCGAAGTCGTGCGTATTGCGCGGCACCTATAACCACTTCATTACATGCTTTTGGAGTTGATGTAGCCTACAGTGGTTTTTCAAGTGTACTCATCTTATAATTTTATTGAGGCGATGAACGTGAAGTTTGGCTAAACAATGTCATAGCCAGAGCGACTTTTGAATGGAGAATAAAGCGTTACGCATGTTGTTAATGACTCATCGACCTCGAATTAAATTGCGATATTTGAGCCGTTTATTTTCCAATCAAAAATTTTCCATAGGACGGCTTACATTTTTCGCCGCATATTACGTACAATATGGAGAATTATGAAAGTACAGTGTCTTCTGAAAAGCAATAAACATCGGCAAAGCGTAATTGAGGTTTTCTTCGTTCATAGCACTGCTTGCCGAATTCATGACTCATCACAAACATTGTGGTAAGATGTGTTAACACTTATCGTTCGAAATGACATAAATCGAAAACTTTCCGTTTACATATTAGGGTGCTGGTTGGTCAGTGCTATATATGACTTCAAGATGCGGAAGGCTATTTAATCCCATAAAGGGTCATTCATCCCTTCGTAATCGGGTCAAATTCATGAGAAGGAATATTAATGAAGGTGCTGAGTGCGAGGAGAAGTGCTGAATGGAAAAAGTGCTGGATCCACATAGTTTGTGATGCTGGATCACATAAAAAGGTCTGCTCGCTCGTATGATAAGTAGAAAAATTCACAAAAGTTCACAGTTTTATTCATTTTTTGAGGTTGTATGACCCGTTCTAACATCTAATCAACGATTCTCAACTTCTGCCGCACTTATTATCTTTTCTTGTAGTTACCATTCGGAAAAGTCTTCAAACAACTGCGTATACGTTTTGTTGTTACTTGGAGATTTTCGTCTTCTTTATGAACACGAATTCGTTCTCTTTAGAGTTTCAGTATAGTAGTAATAGAGCGTTTCCACTGGTAATGCATAATAAGCCGTTTCCACACAAGTCTTAATCCAGTAAATCCAAGTCGGGAACGACAGTGGCTTGACGGTCTCATGACAGATTCGAGCCAAAACAGTGTTTATGTTCAACAGTATCATAATTACTTTACATCCGTTTCCTAGTCCTCAGTGATTCATTTCAAGTTTTCAAACTAAAAAAACTCCCTTGAATTATTGTAAGCATTAGTTTTTAATGTTGAATCATGAAAATTCTGGAAAACGGTTAGTTATTTCTGCACCTTGTGATCACTCGCTATTCGAAACAGTTTCGCCATTCGGTGTTGTCTCCTCAATGTCCTCACGATGCGGTAGTTGAGATAGGCGAGAAGAAAAAACGGCAAAAACACAGTCAGAATGTTCCTATAACGAACCAAGATTACAAATTTAGTTTTTGCTATTTATAAAACACCTACGGTGATCATCCATACGAGTAAAAATGTATTTTTGAAAAAAGTCATGGTGCTCTTTGTCAGACGGCACGGGAAGAAGAAACGACCTTTTTCACTGGAAAAGACTTTTCTCAAAGGTGCTAGTAATCATCCGAAAGCTAAAATCTCTGGCTGCTGCGTTACGTTACATACTCCTTTTCTGGAAAAACTTTTTTATAACGCCTAAGCAATCAAAATAAAATTATGTTAAACACCGGCCGCGCTCACTACTAATTCGCTGGAAGCATGAAAACCATATGAACGTATAGAGAAAATATCATAATACCAAAGTGATAGGTTTTTGCTGAGTTTCCGAAGAAGCGGAGGAAAATCCTTCAAATAGATAGCAAAAATTGCACTCCAGACGTGAGTCGCGCAAAAGCGATTGATCGATGGGTCGATCTTGGAATGCCGTCTTGAATCCATGGCCAGCAGGCACACAGACCACGCAATAGCTCTACAAACAAATGCGCCGTGTATGTGAAATTCTATCTTATTCTCCCTGGTATACTGCAGTATAAAGATCTTTCCAGAAAACAAGCGCAGCGTTGAAATCGTTGGATACGCTATCGAATGTATTCAATAATTTGAGAAAAGAGTTTTGTTTACCGAGAAATATAAGTGCGTAAGACACAAGTGTTTTCTTTCTACTACAGCGTTATAAAGAGACTTTCCAAAGAACGGGCACGTAGTAATAGCCAGAGATCAATGTTTTCGAGTGATTACTATCACTCTTATGGAAAATTTTTGTCCAGCGGAAGAGGTCGTCTCTATAAACAGGCTTTTAACCAAAAAGAACCAAAATCGTTTTGCGAAGTGAATCGTTTTTTAATTACTGCTTGCATCACTGACCCATCTCGAACACCATGCGTCAAGATTTTTCGCGTGCAAATTCCTTTTTCCTTTGCTTGTGAGTCACACACCGGTAGCAAAGTTATTTCTCAAGAATAGTGTATTTTCCAGCGATTTCCTTCTTCTTATGAATTGAAACATACATCACATATACTAAGACCATGTGCAGCGATAAAAATGACGGCATTGTTATTTATTAACAAGCAGACTACAATATGATACTATAGAAAACGCCTTTTTCAATGGAAAGCAGTAACCGCAAATATTATATGTGTTTTTTCGCCATGACGTGAGCTTATAATGACGTACATCACAGAAAAAAATGTCCGCGATCACGCATAACGTTTGAGAAACGCCTGTGTTCGCAATGTATTTAATCTTTTGATGAACGTGTGCACGATTTGAAAGATAATTTCAAAAATCATTAGTGCTCTACACTTTCATTTATTCTCATTTACTGAAATGAAGAAAACATTAAAATTGACGTTTACGCGTGGCATACTCCAACAGAAGTCCAGCCACTCTCTGACTGAACATTCGCGAAGGGACTAAGCAAGAAAAGCTGAATAATTACAATGCATAGTACTTCGTCTTTCCCTTTCCCGTTCCTACCTGCGTGGAATGCTGGGCTATTATAGTTCCTTATCAATTTCACCTATTTGTTAATTGAACAAATCCTAATTCCTTTTCCAAGCCAAACACGAGGTGTTATATCATTCTTCATTCAACAGGAGACGTTTCGGCAGTGCGGCTTCTTCAGAGCCTTGAAAAGTCAATCTGTCCGCAATCCAATCAGCCAAACAACTGCATTACTCCTCTAGAAAAAATCACCAGACCCACATTTCAATTGCATTAAGCACAAATCAACTCTCAACTTACCGCTTTTCTTATGTGTGCGCAGGAACATAAAACATCAGCGCGAAAGATTTTGGAAGCGTTTTAGTTCAACATGATCAATTTAACTGTAAACCAATGGAAGAATGCCTCGTTATCACTCGTGATATTAGTCAGTCAATGAGACTGTTGTTTTGATGGATGCGGTGCATTACGAGCCTATGTGATCATCTTCCGGTGATCTCCACTTGAATTATTCAGTGGAACGCATATAAAAAAGCGGTGAGTATGTTGAGAGTTGATTTTATGCTTGATGTAATTGAAATTTAGGTCTGGTAATTTTTTCCAAAGGAAATGAAGGTGTTTGACTGATTGGATTGTAAACAACTTGACCTTTCCAGACTCTGAAAAAGACGAACTACCGAAACATCAGCTGTTGAATGAAGAAAAATATTACACCTCGTGTTTAGAACAAAAAAGAAAATGAGGAATTTCATGAAGCATGCCGAGGTGGATAGATAGTCGGTCTTGGAAATTGTTAATTCAATGGCTAATCAATGTCATCGCTGACCTCGATTATTCATAACCAATGATATGCGATTATTTGCAAAGCGAGAATCGGATGCCTTACTCCAAAAGGAATGAGGCTGACAATCAGAGAAGTCGGCGAGGCGACTTTTGACTTGCTTCAGCCATCGAGTTAATTTCTTCACAGATGCTTCGCGTCGTGGAAGAATCGGTACTTCGACGGAGTAACATCAAAACTATGCGGAGGATATGATACCGTATTCCAGTCCAGTTTCTTCAAAATTTGACAAGTCGACTATGCATTGTAAGGTGGTTGGCCAGTGCACGAGGTGGCCATCAAGACATCACTTTGTGCTGACCCATTATTTATATGCGTACGATGGTGCTACGCTCGTATATAAAAGTCTGCCCAAGCTACCACGACATTCTGCAATAAACCTCTGTCGTGTGGCAATAACGTGACTTGGAATATAAAGATATTGAATGAAACAATAGTGTGAAGAAAGTTACGCGACGACCCAATACTTCACATGTGGCCTCTGTGCAAAAATCATTGAACGAAAACCACAGGTCTTCCGCACGTTATCATCCTCGAGTGGAATTCCATGGTTTTGAATAGGGTAAATAAAAATTAAATACAAGAAATAGGTGTAGAGCAATCTGAATGGATAGTGTGACAAAAAATATTGGAATGAGTTTCTTTTTTAAAGGGCATAATGATTCTCACCTGATGTAAAAACGGAACACCGTGCCATACCACATTGTATCAACGATTTCCGTGAACCCTGGGACATACTCTGAGATGCCTGTGCAGTCGCCATTCTTATCCATCTAGAACAGTAATTTGCTTCAAATCCTTGAACATAAGCTTATTCATCTGTGATTCGTTAGTTCCTACGCGTTCATGAAGAGAGATCGTAATTTTTTTCCTTCTTTTATTCATAGTATATATTTAACTTTACTCAGGTCACCACCATATCTGTTTTATCGCGATATTATTTTCATACAGTGGAATAGAAGACAACGGATGAAATCCTTCCAATCGACTGTTTCTAGCCCCGCTTTTAGCATTCAACATAGTCTTTGAGAATGTTCAAAGCCTTTTCGAGCTTGATACGTTAGTGGCTTACGTGCGTTTCGACGGTATCGCCCGCCTCATCGGAGCCACACTCTTCATACTACACCTTGTTTTACAATTGAGGTTAGGCGAAGTTCGGGTGCATGGTGGCAATGGTTATAATTACAATCACGCGCTAACACCAAAACACGTCTCTTCATACCTGCTATAAAGTGGTATTACTTGAGGGGCGTGAACTCCGACGCAGCGGACGATACCGTTGAAACGCACGTAAGCCACTGACGTATCAAGGTTTTGAATATTCTAACAGACTTCAGACAACGAAAGTTGTGACGTTGGCCAACGTGAATGAGATGTACGTTTAATTTGGGTTCGATTATTCTAAATAAGTAGGCAATGATGGTCTTCGATAGGCTATCACAATAGAGGCAATGACGCTCGCACGCTTCAATTTCTATTTATGTTGCGTTTACTATTTTTGCTTCATCCTTTGTGTCTGGTATAGTGGTGAATAGAACTAGTAAAAAGGTGAGGAAGTAAGACTCGTTGACCAGTAAACAATCATGCTGATGTCTGATAGAAAGTTTTGAGTCTTATGTTTCAGCTATCTCGCAAACCTCATCAGTAGCACATGCTTTTAAGTCCACTCTTACAGCCGGTGGTAGCAGCGCTGAAGAAGTATCACTTTACGTCAAATGAAAAGACCACTCGATGTTGGGCTTAGAATGTTCTTCAGTCGATGGCTCATGGCTGGCCATGACGGCATATAGAAACTCCTTTCAATTGGCTAAATTGGGACGTCGCTCAAAACTCAGTATAGTCTGATAGAAAAAAAATCTATAACTAAAAATAGCTTGATAGAATCATGTTAATGCTTCATTCTTCCCATGTCCTGCTTAAATGGCCGCGTTAATATTTTAAATAAAAGCGTCATCATTATAAACTTTCACAAAATTTGAAAAAAACAAAGAAAGAAAAACTAAGGGATTTCCTTGACGTTTTATACGGTCTAAGCGACTTTTCTGCACATCTTTTTGCCTAATAGGTGGTCGGTCAGCTTATATTTGAGACGAAGTGCTGACTGCTTTCACATTAAGGGCACTCCAAAGGACATTCGATGGCGTCCTTTCACTTCGAAAAGCCATTAGATTGACCGACTTTTTTTGCTGAACAGATAGTGAATATGTCGAGAGTTGACTGGATTTCTTCCGTTTTCATATACATTAGAGGAAAATTTTGGACAAATTCCTTCTCGAATTTAAGTATCAGCCCTGTTGAAAATCGTAATCTAAATAGCCAAAAATCCAGCAACATCTGCGATAAAAGTTACCTTTTTTCCTCGATTTAGAAAAGATTAATACCTTAGGAATTAATCAAACGATCGATCACTTATTCGCTGAAAGATCTCATTACATTATTTTTCACAACATGAGCAAAGTAAACGTAATCGTTCTCGTTTTCAAACGCAAAAAAATCCATTTCAGACAGTTTTCCTCGAACCTGATAACTACATTGCGTTTTCTCAACAGAATCTAATCTAGTTCAATTTGCAAATCGAGAAGTTCGCGGAATCGGCCTCAGAGAAAAAATGTTCTCATACTTCTAGCAACAACAGTGACGCGACAGTGAATCAGAGTACGATGTAGGTAAAACAAATTCAAATGTAGCTGAAAGGTGGTTGGTAAGAATTCATGAAGAAAAAAAATGAGAACAGACAAAATGCTGATAATTGAGCAATTTCGTGAAAAGTTTGAAATCTAGCGCTGGATAACATGCAGTTTCTTACGTTTATGTACAAGAACAATTGATTAACAAGGAATATACAATGTCCCTCTCTAATAGCATTAATCCTGTTGGAGAAAGCAGAATTCTACTTCGCTGCATTGATCTAATTTGGTGAACTCCTTCAAAACGTTGTTTCAGTGCCCTAAGAGGACACTGCTGCACCAGCGCACGAGAAGTCGACCTTATCATTCACGATGATCTTCTAAACGAAAGTTCAGAGGTAATCGAGCCATTGTCGAAAAGCAGAGGAACCATTCCCATACTAGTCTATCGTTCTCGTCGTTCATAAGTCATAATGATTGTTCCGTCCAGTGTAACAGTGAAACACGCCGTGGCTGAGCACGATGATCTGTCACTAAACTGTGAGCCCAAAGTACTTCCCAAAACCGGAACTATTAACCTCTTCATGATCAATGACTTCCTTTTTTTTGATAGGTAAATTCGAGATTATTAGTGAACAATTCAATTACAAAGTTAACGTTCAGGGTCTTTTGATCCGTTCAGACCCTGGAAAGATCAAGCTGACCGCAATCTAATGAGCCAAATATCTCCGTAAATCCGACGGGAAAACCACGAGACCCATTCTCTATATCACCGAAAACAAAAGTTTTCTCACATATCCACTGATTCATGCGAGTTTGATTAGATTTACTGGATATTCCATGTCGAGATTAGCCGTGCAGAGTTTACATGAACGGGGAATCACCTTTTTCACATGATATATTATGAAAATCAAACATCCTGACAGGTGTGCGTGTGCAGTAGTCTTAACTGGAATGCAGTTAAAACTGTTCAGAAGGATTAAGTTCCACAGTAGTCGTACTTTATGGCTGACGTGCAACAAAGTAATCAGATATCTCTGCCACTCACGTGTCATGAATCAACCTAAAAGAGTGGGATACAGGCTGGTAAAGAAGATGTACAAGCAAAAGAACGCGTCAATGAATAATTGATAAAAGGGTTACTGCATTTTTTCTCTCTCAGGAGCTCCTAGGATAATCGTATCAGTGCCTTCTCACTTGGTCAGCAGACGTAGTTGTAATTTTTTATTAATCTTAAGAAAGTTTTTCACATCGATCGCAGTATTATGTGGAAACAGCGAAGATCGCATGCATCATTCCAAACACAAATAAAAACAGCCAAGCCTTCTTAAGATAGGTAAAATTACAAATTTCTAGGGTTTCACTGCTTTTTTCGCAGTGTTATGACGTTTCACATATACCTATGAACATTGAGTGGCGCGCAAAAATACGACCTCAGACGGGAGTCGAACCCGCTTTTCATCCATATTCTTTTTCACCACTGAATTTTCTGAGATATTCTTAGAATCTGGAAAAAAAATTGTGATTTTGTCAGCTTAGCTAACCATCCAACTTAGAAGGTAGGCTCTCACATTTTTGTGGGGAGTTCAATCCATACTAAGGAACATCAGCTTACTACGGATGCTAAGCAAGCTACCGCAAAGCGATGCGATTACATAGATAAGAGTTTGTTATCAAAATTCTTCATTGAAAGACTGACCTGAATTTCGAACACGAGTGTTCCTCGGAGTAGAAGTGAGAGCAGAAACATGATAAAGGCCATTAGACCACGATTTCTGCGAAATCGCTTCAGACACTTTGATCGCTGAGTGATGAGGTAGCGCTCAATGGTTGCCAGCATGATCAGATAGCAGGAAAATGTCATTGAGACCTATAAACGAAAATACTAATCATAAAAAAACAACGAAAAGCTCAAAAATGCTTCATATTCGAAAATCATATGCTAGTACATTGAAAGTTGTGGCCATCAAACAATCTGAAACAATTTTAGTGAACTTGGTGATTATGAGAGATTTTAATCTCCTTTCTGGACATTTCTTGTACTACTAGGTTGAAGAAAAAGTCCCTTAACATCCGCGAAAAAATCTAAATTTTGTGTTTGTTTCACAAAGTATCGGTTATAGTAAATTCGTGGGAGTATCTCAGGTATATTTCCATAAGAAACTATGAGGCTACGGTTCATGGAAGGAAAACTACCTGACA
Source organism: Parelaphostrongylus tenuis (assembly GCA_019055375.1). NCBI lineage: Eukaryota > Metazoa > Nematoda > Chromadorea > Rhabditida > Metastrongylidae > Parelaphostrongylus > Parelaphostrongylus tenuis. Next base: position 102,147 of record JAHQIW010001846.1, on the reverse strand, counting down.
GTGATCGTCGAAAGCGCACACTGTTTCAGCAAGACGGTGCCCTCACCTCATACCGCAAAAAAAAACAAGGGAGAATCGTATATTTTGGAGGGAGTCGATGTTTTCCTGCACTCAGCTTACAGTCCACATGCTGCGCCGTTCGATTATGGTCATTTCCGCTTGATGGAACACTTCCTGTGTGGACACCGATTCGAGAGATTCGATCATGCTAAAGAGGCATGTCGGGAGTTTCTTGATTCAAAACCCAAGTAATGGTTATTTCGAGCAGATCAGGAAGCTTGCAGATCATTAACAGAGAATCATGGTTAATGATGGCCTTTAGTTTGAAGAACGATTACTGTTGTTTGCAGCTGGATTTATGTACAAGCCTTGGATTTTCAGTTGGTGTTGAGAAACTATTTTTCGACCTATATTTCAATAAGAAACACACTGGAGTTTGCCTTTTTTTACTTACGATAAGTATAAAAACAGTGCGCTCAGCGATTGTTTCTTGTCGTTTGAGCTAATTTTCTGTTTCTGAGCCCCCTTGTCATTCCCCCAGCTCTCGTGCATTAATGGATAAAGGTATTCCAGTGGTAAGTGTAGCGCATTGATTAGAAGTGTCTTGCATTATACATATGGTTGTTGGTTAGATCCGGCGCGCGCGTTTTATCAAGCATTTCATCTCTCCGATAATGGCAAATTGCTACTGAACTAGTGTCAAAAGATATCAACATTGACTGGATAAGCGGTATCTTTTTTAGATTGGTCGTAGACCAGATTTGAATTCAAAATGGCCTCTACGAAGTCGAATGCATGGTGCACCCTCAAGGATCGACTAACACCGAAATCCTTATCTTTTTTGTCCAAGCTGAGGAAGCAATTGTGAAACGAAATATGAGGTTTTTTTTTATGACAAATTTCCACTAGCTTCTAAGGAAGGATCTCGAACAGGAAACAATAATAGATGCGACAGAGAGAATGCTATATGCTTCGGTGGCTTAATGTAAATAGTTATCGCTCCCAAGAAAGATTTGAAGTACATTATTGGAATGTCCACAGATTTGCCAAGGCGAAAAGTTATCTTTAAACATGGAAAGTGAACATTCCAATTTATTGAGGTAAAAGATGTATACTTTAGTGAAGAAAAACATTACCTGACAAAGTGACAAAAGTGGACCGACGTAGGACAAGTAGAATCTGGTGAGCCAGAGAATCTCAAATAGAAAACTATACGAATTTGCTCAATTCAACATCGTTGGAGAGGTTGTAAATGTAGTCGGTGAGTTACTTCTCAGTCATGATGATTATATTCAACCATGTGTGACAAGAATTTTGAGTTATTCTACGACCAAGACTTATGATCAACACCATCCTATGATACTGGAAGAAAATCCCGCTGGTTTATTTGCTTTCGCGAAAGGAACGTAAGTTTTGAAGCAATAAAGCGGAAAAATATATCTCATAATTCCAGCGAAACTGATTACGTCCCGATAAAATAAGAGAGATTGTTCTCCGTAGGAAGAAAATATAAGTTCTTTCTAAGGGGATTTGTATTTGCTTTTGTGAAAGGACATAAGCTTTGAAGCAATAAAGCGAAAGAATATATCTTGTGAATTCCAAAGAAACTGATTACGTCCCGATAAAGCAAGAGAGAATGTTCTCGCAGAGTAGGAAAAAATTTATAGTCTTTCTTTGGTATTTATTGATCTAGTAAATTTACACGAGCTGAAATATCTCGGTGAAAATTGGATGCAACCATTAATTTCGCATTTTGTGAATCCTACAAAGGTAACGTCGTCTAGTACTTGTTAAGCCTCTTCACGCTCTCTACAAGAAACTTAAGAAAACTTTTTTTTAGAATACTGCACACAAAGTATAAACGAAAGCCATCTGAAGTTGTTCAAAGCATTCTTTCAGATGATTTCTGAAAATTTTGCCATTAAAGTTCATGAGCGGAGTTTTTACCTGCAATTTGTCCTTTATAATATCCATGGCAATAACCGGTCCGTACATAAATGATAAAAAACTGTCGCTGATGGCTAATAAGGCCAGGAAGAAGAAATGCTTGTGGTTTGAACTGTACAGTACCTGAAAAAATGTTTTTGATTTGTCTTGTAGCCCAAACACCCCATAAAAGCTGGTTTCGATTCGAGTCACTTCTCTTTAATTCCAACGGCTTTCGTAGTGTCTAGTTTTTCCATATTCATTTTTATGACTTTCTTACAGATTTGATTGGAGAGGTATAAGTGAAACTCCAATCCAACTTCTTTCTGTAGGTGATTTGTTCACAGTAACTGTACTCTTCATAGTTCACTTTAGCTAAAATAAGAAGATAAATAGAGACGAAGTAGAAGCGAGGATTTACAGCTCCTCAAGTTTTCGTTTAAGCGACAACAACAAGAGAACTAGCAAATTTACATAATCGAAGGACACAGATTTTAGCATTTTGTCTTGACGGTTGTGTTATGAGCATTTATGTAAAGCAATTTCTCTGTTGATTAAGTATAGCGTGAAGTTAATAAAAAGCTCTAATCGGCCAACATTTCGACGCGTTTTCTCTTCTTCATAGTCGATGACTCGAGTCGATCGTCCACTGTCATTCGTCCTCGCTGTAGATTTTTGTCATCGTTTGTTTGAGTTGCACCTTCATCAGTGGAGCTCCTCAAGGAGAGGATCTACCCACGCGATGAACTACTTATTTTCAGGTGTATGTTAATTATCTGATCTATTTATCCTCCCAAACGCGTCTGGCACCAATTTACAGACCTCGGAGGGATGGAAGGCTTGGTGAGCCATGAGCGTGAAATCGAACCATCGACCTTGTGTACGTCGCGGAGCATCTCTAATCACTGCGTCACATGCGCTCCTTAGCTAATTAGCATAATAAATCGCTAATAAAAGTGATCAGCTAATTAGCAGACGCTTCATTCTGTATATGAAAAGTTCACCGAGCGAGGTTCTTCAATCGAACGGTGCTATAACGAAGAAGGCTCGACGTGAACGAAACAAGGCAAAGATCCATAACAAGGACGAACGATACTGGCCAATCGACTCGAATCATTGGCTTTGAAGAAGAATGTGTCGAAAAGCAAGCCGAATAAGGCTTTCCATTAAAGACTTTGTGCTAGAGGCTCAATTCAAAAAAATATGAGGTTTTATCTTGATAAGCTGTTTTGAAGTGGTAGCAATGGTGTTTCATAAGTACACGCATGTGCAAAGTTCAAAGTCTAATTCACTTTCCTCTCGCATGAACCAGAAGCTTCCGCACGTAAAACTTTCAAAACCTTTTGGATACATAGTAGAGGCCCAAAAATGAACTGTAAAGAGGAATGCCTCGTAATAACGCGTGACCTCGCACCATACTTCAGGCTAATCTTCACAGCCTAAGTCAGGCAGAGCCCCACCTATGCATTGACTCCAAGCGGTTGATCTTCAATGAATAATTAGTTGCGGAAAAGTTCTGAGAAGATGCTTGTTAAACATTTATTTATGCACCTATTACACCCAAACAAAGACAAAACTAGTAGTTAAAGTACTGCCCTTAACTTCAAGCACTTGCTGCACGTCACCGGTAGAAGGTCGATTCCGCGAGCATTAAATTCCGATTTCTTGCTGTTGAAGAAATGATGACTTAATTGTGCAATTTAATATCGGTACCATACTTTTTGTCGCGTAACCAGTGCTCCATTGAACAAAACTTTCTTCGCCTTCGTCAAACTTTTTAAACCTGCACACCGTACTTTTGCCAACTGTGTTTTCGCCCCAAGGCAGATTGATGGGTTCACTTGCCACCGTCGCATTTGAACCCAACAGCCATTCGTACATCTCAAGAACCTAATTTTCTCGCTTGTTAATTCCATCTCGAAATAGGGAGATAAATCATATACCAATCAACGCGGGAGAAGACGCGCTTTCAAAGAGCTCAAAAACACAAAAAATGGCAGACACCAAAGAAAGTTACAAGCATTTTCTCAGAACTTTTTCTCCAACCTAATAGAAGACGTAGAACCTGTAAATGGTGAGTGTTCTAAAATGAAGCTTTTCACTATGGGATCCAGAATTTGTTTCTTATGTTTTCTGCCGGCGTTATGAGGTTCTTGACTGAGTGGATTGCAAATCATTTTGACCCTTCCAGGCTCTCAAAAAGGCGAGATGTCGAAACTTTAGCCATTGTATTGTATTATATTATGTTATTGTTCTGTTGTATGTATCACAGCACTCTGTATTGTACTGCATTACTACTGCTTAATAAACACTATTACTAACACTTCGAAACAGCTTATTAAGATAAAATTACCAATATATTTAACTGTGCCGAGGTTAATTTATAGTCGGTCGTGGGAAAGAAATTGTGATTTCATTGGTTATGCTGAAGTTGAAAGTATGCGGTTTACGATATTTTATGGATTGTATTCATATGAGAGATTTTCTTTCTAGGATTTCTAAGTAGCACACTAACTTGACAAAGACACGCCGAATTAATTGCTCCTCCCTTACATTAATGACAGCTAATTGATTAAGTGAGGCTTCATATCGATTGACGTAGCCTACTCTTTGATATACTAATGTGTAAGTTAAAGAACTAAATCATACGTGACATGAGGGCTATGAAAGCCTAACTAAAACAATATAAGTATTTTCCATCTTTCAAATGCACATTATCGCCGCAAAAATTTGTTCCAGACGCCAAAAAACTCAAAAAGAGAATATTCAATAGGAAAACTTTTCAACAAACCTTTGCGATAAGCACATTGCAGAACAACGAAACAAACGAGAGAATCGTTCCAGCAACGGCCATGTAAAATCGACGATCATTACATTCAACAGCACAGTAGTCTTCGGCATTCAAATAAAGCGATTCATTCATTTGAAATTCGATTGAGATTTGACTTATGGCTGGATGGTTGGTTGGGTTGCCGGCTGGCTGGAGAGTTTAAGAATGAACGATATCGGAAATTCTTTGCTGTGGGAAAACAACCAATTTTATTACATCAACAACATTAGCAGCAACAACAAGAATAACAACAAAAACAAGGTATCTTGATTAATGAAATGTAAAAGATGCAGAATTTAGCCTGAGATGTGATGTGACAGAGAAACGAACAAAGGATCGTGTAGCTAAGATAAGAAAAAGGCTTGGAATAGTCCGTCTGCAGTGAGACGTGATGAGTAATGGTTTTCGCACATTCGAAAGGAAGAAATTCTGACTCCAAAATGCGAAAGCGGATGAAGTATGCTCGAGTGACTTAGTTTTTCCTCACAAAGGAGCAGAGCTAATGTATAAAACATGGGAATGAAGGCGATGTTCTGTGATTATAATCTCACTCAGAACAGATTTTGTATAATAGACACGTGCCGAGCGTTCGCCACCATTATCTCATAGCTTTGCTGGAGGCTACCGGAAAATCGGAATATAAGACTTGAGAGCTGGTAAAACTTCATTATAATGCTTTCCTTAATACGGGAATATAAGATAGCGAACACTATCAAGCTACTAATGAGTTTTTCTCAAAGAGTCTACTTTACACACCACTCAATTGTAAGCGACACCCTGAAGGATAATGAGATTTGCTACGAGTTTCGCAAAAAATTGGGATTTAGCGGAATCGTAAACCATAGAGTTTGGATTTAAAGAGTTGATTACATCTTCCTGGAAATTTTTGCAGTAGACATTTTCTATGAGAAAAGAGTCTTCTATGCTGAATGAGAAATGGAAAAGGATAGATAATATTAATGAACATTTGTTAGAAAGTATTATAATGTTTATCCGTGTAAGGCGTTGGTACACAGGAAGCAGATGAAATTTCTGCTTGAATAGGACAGAAATTTTTCAGAATTTTAGCTTAAGTGATATATTGCTGCTCGTTAGTTTTGAAGTTAAAAGTCAGCTTGGATAGTTTCCAGGCTGTTTTCTCTTATTATCAAAGAAATTGAATCCGTTGCCTCGCAACACAGTGAGGAAATTATCTAAACTTCTTTCGCTAACTCACTTAATTCGTAAATGGTGTGGGTAAGTTTGATTGAGGACTCTGTACAATGAATTTCACATCGAAAATGTATGACTAAATGGTGTTGTAAGACGCAACAAAAACGAATACATGGAAGAAAAACGAAGTATATCAACAACATTAAGCTAGATTTGAAACAATTTAGGCGGACGAAAATCCTCCAAAAACTCGAATATGAGGATAAAAGGAATTTTTATTTGGCAAGACATATGAGACTAATGTGAAGTAAATCGCTTCATCGTCAACCGCTTTTTTCTCAGTAGGGCAGAGAGTTTTTCAACATGAACTATCTTTCACTACCTCAAGAAATTGACTGCATCATGTAATAATACAAACTCTTAGAAAAGAAGGAAAGGTTCTGAAATCTGCGGATAGCTAAATTTCAACAACGTTCAAAAAAAAAGAAAAGAAAATTGCTGGTACGAACAGGCGAGCGCCTTGTAGCTGCGTTTGACGCCGTCAGTTGTTCCTAAGTGTTAGTGGGTAACGACGTTTATTTGAGAAAATCGTCTAACATCAAGCAACAATAGCCAGCGACAAACGGTCGTCGATTCTCGGCACTGATTAAATTGACGCTGAAGTTGAACCTCTTGTCGGGTAGCGGGCGTTTAGTAAGTGAGGCGACAAAAAATGCAGCTACTACTTCTCTTTGCCGGCGGTGTGTGTGTCATTCCAATTGGTTGGTGAAGCCGGTGGACGACATGGTCCCGCCATTGACAGCATCCGTGTCATTCTGACAATCAAGCCGTTAGTTGAAGTATAATGTCTCGAGATACTCCAGCAGTCCTGCATGAAAAACTCCAGAATATGTTCAGAGGAAATCGCTTTTCGACGAAAAAGGAAACACCTTCACGTCAATGGTTCTATGGTCCTTTGCAGAGAGCTTAGAAGGGATTAGTAGACATTTTGTTAGGTGATGGCCTGGGTTGCCAAGAAATCAAAAAGAAAGCACAAAGACATACCACTCGCCCTTATTTGTTCCTTGAATATGGCGTAAAAACGTCTTTTTTGTTTATTATTTGGAAGCAAAACTTTTTAACACTCGACCAGCCCTCTTGATTATTTTCAAATGAATTTCACTATTATAAAACGTTTGCATCACATCTATTATTTGCTCTGTCAATTGTCATCAAAGGAATTGTAAGGAAAACTATGGAGTGAATGATTTATTGACATTATTTTGGAAAGATGAAGAATTACATATAGAGTGTTTAATGAGGAGAAAGGAAACACAGGAAAAACTGTTGCGAAAAGACGAATAAAGAAAAGAGAAACAGAAATACTGCCCGAACGCTGTGACTAATTACTCTTCAGTAGTCCCTCTTCCTTCGTAAAATTTGCGCCTACCCTAAAACCATAAAGATAATCGCTGCATTGGCAGTAAATGGACAGTGAATGACACGCTCTTACTTTCTTTTTAGAACACGTGAAAGCAAAGAAATCCTCTAACCTTTGGATTTTGGTTGGTGTTGTTCTTGTTAATATGTTGCTTAGATGTACGGACAGAGATTCTGGTGACGTTGCCGTCACCTGCGTTGGATAATAAATCGCTCTTGGGTGGTGGAACAAATGCGAAGCGGACTAGTTTACAAGCGATAAATCATTTGCCTATGGGCGGACTCCCAAAAGTAACTGACAGAAGATGTTTTACAAAAGGGCTTCTCGAATTCTTTGATTTGATTCATATCTGTTGTAAAATGGAAGGTTATTGTTGTCTGGATTTGTTATAGACGGAAAATTACGGAAATCTTTGATCAGTTTAGAGTCAGAATAGCCGAAGTAGTACTCATCACATGCTAGGCGAGTGTAATTTTGCCTTATCTGATTGTCAGGTCCGCTCTTAAGCTTCATAACTTTATGGAAGATGTTGTTCATTCAGCCGTATGCGCGGAAAGTCTCAAAACTTTAGTATCGATTTAATGTTCTCGGATGTCGGATAGTGATGCGGTAGAGATCGGTTTCTGGCACGATCGCCAGAAGTGCAGACGTGAGTGGATCAATTTTTTTGTTAGACTAAATGTTTAATTAATAGTAGAATTTGAAATTGCATTTTTGGATGTACATTAGTCTACTGGTCGTCCGACAAACTGAAGTTGAAAATAGATAAAAAGCATCATAACAACTGTAGCAAGTAATATAGAGTTAAATGCTCCATGGTGAAAATAAAGCAAGCTGGACATGTGATACTTCTCAAGAGTGGAAAAAGAATCGTCGACGATAGGGTTACAGAGAATGTCAGACGTACAGCAACAACAGTAACACCACCAACTTGATTGTCTTTTCACAGAGATTGTGGGCGAAAAACTAGAGCTCATGTCGCTCATGTCATGCACGTCCATCGATCCAGAAGACCATTAGCCTTTATGAATCGTTCAATGGTTGTCGAGACGTATGACGGGCGTGTAGCATAAGTTTCAGCTTCACTGATGGACAAGAACGATTTCACGGTCTATGAAATCACATAGGAACGGAAATTCTGTAACGGAACATGTGAGGCTGCTGCGTAGAGTGGTAATAAAAGAGATAAAGAAATTCAAATGAGGTGCGAACTGATCTGGCAAAAGGTAAGTCACAGAGAAAGGTGCTATAACTAACAATTCAAAAACGCGCTATCTGATTAGACAATTTCACGAACGTCTCTTGAAACGTCGATATCTAGGCGCACTCGCTCTATATACTTTCTCTAGGCATTGTATAAGATGCGATTCACTTGCTTTTTTATCATGAAAATCGTTCCCTTGTTTCAATTCTAGGAAAAAGGAAGCAAAAAAGAGATTTCGCACCAGAAAAAGGAGCCAACGGCTTTCGTACTAGAAGGGCAATTGATAAGTGCATGTACAAGAGCTGTACACGTTGCCGTGAAAGGGCTACAATAAAGGAATAGATGAAAGACGATGTTCCACCATAGAAAAGAGCTAATTATGAATACAAAGAGAATCTAATTTGCAAGAAAAAAATGAAAGGATCTCAATAGCTGAATTACTCTTAGATTCTCTGAGCTGTTACAGGATAAGAAGGGCATTCTATCACCGTCAAGCCTGGTTATTCATTTTGAAGTACTGGAGAGCAAATGGTTATAACGTCAAGGTGAAAGTCAGCTTTAAACTATGAATCGTCGGTAAACAAACGTCATAGTCAAAAGTGGGAAAACAATCGTAAATGAGTTAGAAGAACTCTTGTTTATAATACATTCGTATTCCAACTACGGTTGCTGCAATACAAATGTCTGTTTTCGATTTGCAATACTGAGAAGCTATAACTCGGTTTAGATACAACTTGGTTCAAATACAACTTTGTTCAATAGGAACGACTATAACCAAGCTGAGAATAGCTGAAATTTGCACATTTTCACCAAAAAGGGATAATCTTATGTACTTCAATAACAAGAAATTCTGAAGTTCTGGGTACGATGAGATGTTCAAAGGCATCTTCATCAGCGTTTTAGTTGTCGAGGAATTTCTCTTGGATGTAGTTCTCGAAGTTACTATCGAATGGCAATGAGTTGACGAAAAGTCGAATATGTTGAGTGTGCATGAGCTTCATAGGTCAACCGGTTCAATTTTTGCAGCGTTAGTCATTCATTTACGATTGTTATGATCTTTTACCACTACCAATAATCTTTTTTTTCGGTCTAATTTAAAATAGTGTGCCCCATACTGCAACTCTTTCCAACATATCTTTGTCCTTGTTCTACTACAGTTTTCCATCTATTTGGATGACTTTCCATGATTCAGTGCATTTCATAGGACAATTGCATCTGCCGAAAGCGAAATTCTGCCACAACTATCTTTCGATGCTAATTGGGCTATAAAAAATATTTATGAACGTTACTTCATTTCACCAACAACCCTGCTGAACGTCACCTATTGCCATAGAAATCCAATTTCTATAACATGTCACATTACGAGTAGAAAATGGGCCGTTTTATTGCGTAAAAGAAGGAAGAACAGATGATGATCTCTATGACAATTCGTACGGGAATCATTCGTAAATCCTTTCCATCCGATTTCCTACCGCTCGTTTAAAGGAAGCACGTCCGTGGTTCACACTTTCGTGGTACTTCCACTAGCTCTGCTTAATAGCGGTGAAACCATTATGACAATCGACCAGAACGGATTCAATAGGTATGAAGAGGAAATCATGGAGTAGAATCGATAAGCACCCTACATCTACGAAGAATTTAAGGGCTTACAATTAGATCTTTAGATACGATAATCTGGAACCACGCCTTGAACCTTTAAACCTATTCATCGATGAGTTTTTCTTCTTTGAAATTTTGTACACATAGTTGGATCTATCAGTAATTGAGGGACCAAAGTAATGAATCACACTAAAGCGGCTAAGCTGAAATGTGAGCAAAAAACAGTGGTAAAAGATTCAGATTTCATGAGCAACATCATAAGAGCACCTTAAATAATGCACGATGGCAGGATGTAGGATATTCTATCTATTCAGACATACCGGAAATGATTCTCATACTCATTAACTTTCACTGAAACTACCCGTAAATATTGCAAAAAACGGCTAGTAATAGGCGAAATTCTAACATTTTGAGCGTTCAAGACATGCATTCCTTACTGACGGTATAATGGTGGTGGACGCTAACCTCAACCATAAGACAGAAATTGATCACCATTTAACAGATGCGAATAATGTCAACGTAAAGGTGGAAGGAAAGAGAGGTAGGGTACCTTGAAAAGGGTGCGACAATGTCCTCGTGGAAGTTATCTGACCTTTGAACCCAAAATTTATGTCGGCCGAAAATATTATAGAGTAAACCTTGTTCCAAAAGCAAGAACTTTTTAAGGACCTTTAAACTGAAGATTGAATTGAATCACATAGAATGGCCTCCAGGACATGAAATCAATGGAATTTTTGCATCAGTTGCAGTGAATAGGACCCCTATCCAACAATTTTAGTTGTAATATAGAACTTAGTTGGCAAAACAGTTAGTCTGAACAAATGCTGGCAATGGCATAAGAGAATAATTCAGAAGAAGATGAAAGGGTGTTTTGGTATAGATTCGGACCACAACACAAACAACACAACTAATCAACTCGTTAGTTCCAACGTAAATGAAAGTAAATACGCTGAATCTCGTGTCAGACAGAAAAAGTGTATCGTAAATTGAAAAGAAGAACGAGTATTGAACTGGATCCTGAAGGAATCAAAATGATCTAGATGAAGATCTGCCGAGAAAGGTTGTGTTGTGTGTTCGCTGTGGGCCACGTTAGGTGCGCCGATAGCTGAAGGAATCTTTCGCAATCAGTTATCAGCCGAATCTAAGTATGAACTAAACTCTTCATTCGAAATAGTTGACAAAAGACATAATGAATGGAAAAGTGTTAAGACAAAAGCGATAAAAAATGTGTTTCATTTGAGCAAATGAGAAGTACCTAATATGTAGATTTGGAATAATAGTTAGTTCACTGAAGTGATCAACTCGTGGTCTCTCAATACAACGATCAATGTCCATAAATCTGTGCAAACCTGGGGGAAGTAGAAAATAAGCGAAAAGCAAGGATTTTTGTAGCGAAAATTCCGCTAAAAACTTCTGGAGAGAGCTTAGTTCCTGTTTAAAAGACTAGTACAAGGTTGAGCAAAAAGTTCTGGCAGATTTTGAATGTTCCATTTTTTGACATCTTTGTGCTGTTTTTTATTCACATATTTTTCGTCTAATTCATTAATTTCAGCTCTAAAATGCTTATTTAATATTATGATCTGCGTGTGTTTTCCGCCTTTATTCGAGAATTCTTGTCCTCATTTACTCCGTTATTCGTTCTATTTCTCCGCCTTTATTGGAGAATTCGTGCCCTTATTAGAGAATCCTTATTCGTGCCATGAATGCCGAACTCTATTGCCAACAATTCGATAGCGTCTACGACAAAATGGTGGAAAAGTATTCAAGATTGGTCCGACGAAAGCGAGCGCGCTTTATTTCAGTAGGACAATGACAATCGCATACTGGTAAGAAGACCAATGAAGAGCGTGAAGAGTTGGACGGCCTCGGAGATCTTCCGCACCCGCCTACAGTCCAGACGTTGCTCCATCTGGTTATGGCCTCTTTCGATCAATGCAACTCATTTTGAATGACCGTCGACTTGAATCATTTAACGGAGTTGAAGAAACATGTCAGCAGTTTTTCGATTCAAAAGAGCCGCAATGGTGCTTAAAGCAGATCCGGCATCTTGCTGGACGATGGCAGAAAGTCGAGGGCATTGCTGCTCTACATTCTAAAAAATAGTTATCGTTGTTTCTGTATTGATTTTGCGCACGAAAACAAAACTTTCAGAAATTTTTCAGGACCTTTTCCTTAATCCTAGGTACTTAAGTGCTTCGATACTTATATGTGCTTTTTCCCTGACTAATGAAAGCCTACATAAAAATTTCCCACCTTCATCGTATCCAGTCCAATCGAGCATGATCTTTCCACCGCTTGCCTAAGTAGTCGCACTAAAGTGTTCTAATGCTGTTGTTGCTACAAGTACGTTCTTCGACATCCATAAATCGTGAGAACGTTTGACCTGGCTTAATGGTTTCTTCCATCACCACGACGTCTTTTATCGGACGTGTTTAATGTTAGTTACGTTGCCGAATAGAATTGTTAACTGTAACGCATTGAAGGAAAGCTACCAAATTCAAGAAACATGAGGCAGAAATATATTATTCATAAAGGACGGCAATGCAAACGATGTCTTGCTTCGTATGGCCTATGTTTACATTCGTTTCTTCGTTTTCTCAATCTAATGAAAACAATAAATAATGGCATCTTGGTGAGTCTCAAGATCACAACAGCAATTTATCATAGATGTCTAGGAACCTAACATAAGAGATCCAGTGCTCAATTCATTATTGACAATTTGGAGTAGAAATTAAATATCAAGCTAAATAAAGCTTTTCACGAGATCTCTCAAATTTTCAAAGTTTCAACAACAACAGGTGGGCCATCCAGTGGAAATAAAAGCACATAGAGAGAACTTTGTCATGTCTGTCTGATGAGAATAGTGATTTTTAATACGAAAGTGCAGTGCTAGTCAATTTCCACCTCTAGTCCACGAAAGTGTTGAAATATAGCCTTGAAGTAGGACTGAAAAAAGAGAAAATCAATATTTCCTACACGAAACTTGGTCATAGAGCAGCATCTGGAAGTCCGTTGCATCTGCAGAAGAAGCACCCTTAATAAAAAAAGGATAAGAGCCTGATCTCAAAAGATTTGCTATGAATACGTGAGCCATGTTGATGAACAGAAACTTGCTGTCATCGACGCCGACTTCCGTTTGAAGCCGTTAACGAATCAGATTTATACGCAACGTATTGTGAGCAATATGGCAGATGTGGGCGTAAATAAAATGGCAGTGTTAGATTACTTTCATCGAGCCGGAAAATCAAGAAGAAAAATTAACTTGAAGAATAATTTTTGAGTGGTATGGAAGAAAAGCCGAAATTTGCAGTTATGAAGCTTTCTTTGCCTTTCCGCCCAACAAAACGATCACGGTCGACTGTAAAAAAGCGAATCCAGTGCGGAAATTGGCGACCCATGAGGAGTGGTGGTTACACAAAAATAAGGAGCAGAACATTCTCGAAATATATCCAAAAGTTATAATACGCGTAGAGCTTCTGAGTCGTAATGAATCGTTCGTTCTAGTGCAGTTACTGTACTGTTACTAGAAGCAAAAAAAATCCTCACAAGTTGCGCGACTCCTGTATCTGGTATCAAACACTCGCCGCGACGACCTAGCGAAATTAAACCGCGTAAAGGAAAATCTAGAAGCTGAGAAAAATAGCGAAAAACGACTGGTTTCTTCAAGAAGACTCAGAAGAGCTTTCGCTAAATGACGACAACTTTTTTTGAGCCCTTTGGTGATTACTGACTGAAGAAATCTCCAACAACAACAGCCAGTTATGATGAGCTTGTAGGAAATTTGTAGGATTCTCATTGTAATGATATGGACACTCGTAGTTCGATATCAACTTACATGGTTTTTGCTGCACTTCTTTCGATTTTTACAATTACAGCGACTCAAGTGTGATTTAAATGAAGGCTGAGCGCGGTAATTTTTTTAAAAACTTGACAATTTCACATTTAGATCCCATGCCATGTATTCGGCTTGTTTCAAACTCCACAAGTGAAGACTCAAAAATATAGAAAGAGATCATTCATTTTTGCTGACGAAATACAGTTCAATGTTATCCATCTGAAATACGTATCTCTTTGCGAGAACAAGTCCAAATTATTGCCAAATAGCTCTTTGAGAAAAAAATGTGTTCCTAAATGTTTATACAGAGGAATAAACTATCCTACTACTGCTTATCGCTGAGCGTGGAAGAAGATATCTTGCAGCTGGCATCGGTTGGTCGATTGATAACACATGGTTGTCAAGCAACAGCCTGAGATTGACTTCGTGCTGAATATTCTAGAAATAGCCCTCTTGGTCCCTTAACTCTGGTCGTAGGAGCAGTAATTTCCTGGAAAAAAGTTTCGAGTAGAGCTCTAAAGTCAGGCTAGTGAAGCGAAAGGAAATGGGAACAAAAAACGAAATTGATCTGGTTCTACGGGGTTCCGTGCAGTTCTACACTTGAGTTTAGCGTGTGTGTCATGTGCACTCCTAGGAGCGAATGATTTTGTCAGGAATCGGATGCGCTTGTTCAAACAATAATAAAAAAGCCCACAATTTTGTATGTCAAAGAGTGTGGTAAGCATCCTTTTATACTTGATGGAAATTCAAATCATTTCAGTCACCAGAAGCTTTTTCAATTGCTTAGAAATCACATTGTGCACAGTTCATCTGTTTTTTTTTTTTTGAAAAATTGGCATATTCAGTACTATGTTAAAGTCCTATTACCTACGAGCTGTGAATTCTGATATCGTTCACGAAGACTAAGAAACGTGATATACCGCGAGCTTTGTCCTCTTCATAGAAATGTGATCAGGCATTCCAATGAACATAGGAAATTGCGCGCGTAACACTCATCCCTCTCCAGCACAATTCTTACTAACAGTATGCGATATACTTGAAGTCAATAAGTACTTTGACCTACAAGAAGTGTTGAACAGTTCTCAACACTGTGACGAACTAGTACTCACATCACTGTGACTGCGACCTGTTGAAACTTCTTTTAGGCCTTTCAAGTATTCAAAGTCCTTCCCGTATTTTGTTGATCAATAAATAAAGAATGAAATCAAGAAATGAGTTCGCCGCATTTCTGACTGATTACTAAATGATTGTCGATTTCAATGCTATAACTAGCCAAACTGTGGCTTCATGATCGTCAATGAATTGAATAATAATGCAACCGATTTTGGCTGGATAGCATTGGCAAGAATAAGTCGTAGGTTGTCCTCTGGAAATTCTGCACGGTAAGTAAAAACTTCTGCAAGTGATCAATAAAACTTGTATGAACGCTAACCGAATAAAGTTTTTCATGACATTTTCGTGGTATCGCTTTAGTCATCAAAGATATTATCATTGAATATTAATGACGAGGTTGAAGAAAAGTCGCTTTAGGAGACTAGAAACTTATCTAATTAGTAATAACCAAAAATAAAATCGAAACTGATACAAAGTGACGTCGTTGATCTACTTCACTGACAACGGGGAATGACGACTTTAGAAGGAAAATGAATAGCCAATGAGAGATATGTATGGCTGGTCTGATCGAGGACTCGCCTACTTGAGTCGGTGTGCCCTTTTGGTGAAGATTCTCGAGGGATCGTCCTAAAGACCGATGCTTTCGAAATGTCTCAAAAGTCACTTCCAAAAAAACATTCCAAAAGAAAGTTTTGGATCTTAGTGATAGCAGTAATTTGTGTGATTTGCTACAGAGCTGACGAATCTTGAAAATCGGAAAACGAGAAGAAAATCTTTTGGTAGTTTCTCTCTGACTTTTCACAATACCCTTTATCTGGGTGCTGTTATTAATTTAGATAGTGTGGATCCCTCCAAATATTTTAGATTCTTCATGAAACTGACAGGAACAGCAACATTATCCAGATGATTTGGTGTTCATTGAAACGATTTAGTTGAAGTTCTTTCGATCACACATTTTCATTGCCATCTCTATATAGACCTCCATATTGAGCATTTCACGGATCAGGTGATTTCAATACCGTTGAAAGCACGTAAATAAAACTTCCACAAATAGCATTTCGATGAATTCAGAGATAAAAATGAAAAACTCGATTTAAAGAAGGATCTAAAGAAGGAAAGATGTGACAATGATCTCATTCCTCCTCCCCCACTAATTATGCGTTTTGTTTTCGTGTACATGGAGGACACTTCCACAGGAAAACCGTTTCCGTTCTCCTATCAGATTTTTCAATATTGTCCATAATACCACTAGTTCTTGATAAGATTACAGACGTTTACAAAACATTCATTTTTTACATATCAGATGACGTTACAACGGAAATATTCTGTTCAAAGACTTGTTATACATCATTCCTATGTTTAGGTTGTCTCTTCGCTTGAATAATTAAGATATGGTCGTGATATTCATCATAAATTCATAAATGTGGGAGAGGGATGAAAAACTACTCACGATACTCTTGGTGTTGTTGATCCTATCGAGGCATGGTCGAAGTCTTGCACTCTCACGCTAAAAAGATTCTCAGGACGTCACATCTGTTAGTGTAATCAAATTGTGTACTATAAGGAAACGTTCATTGGTTAACCTGTTATCTCTCCTCAGCCGTGAAGAACAGAACTGGCAGCGAACAAATCCAAGCCAGTGCTACTTTATACCTCATGTTTTGTACGGAAAATTATAACACTTACACCTTCATCTAGGAGCTTTCTCAAAGTCAGGAGGTCCATTATCGGCGATCTGTTATAATTGATTCTACTGAAGCAAAGCGGTGTCAAACTCCGATTATTTCCCATGTAATACTTGTCGAGTCGCCGTGGCCGAGTGGTTGTGATGTTGGTCATGGCGCTCGTGGAGCCGCGCCCATTCCCCACCACTTTCCGGCAGTCAACAACAACGCCCTATGGAACGCCACAGTAAGGCTATCCTCGAAATTGCAAGGAGACTAACTCAACCAGTTTTCTAAGCCGTTCAAGAAGAAGAAGAAATACGAATTGAATGCTGGAAATACTGGGATCTGCATAGTGAGAAAAAAAAGAAAACACTGTGATGACGATCAAATAATGTGCTAAAGTGCTAAACAATACTTGCTGATTTAATTCTGTGCCAATCCAGTGCATTTTCGCTTAGTTCTCGTATGATTAATCAGTAATACAGTACTGAGTAATAAACAAAAAGGTAGTGCTCCTAGTGCTCATGTACTAAGGATCTACATAGTGCTTGCTATGAGTTTGATGTATTCCTTTGTATGTATGATTGTGTCTGTAGTATCTGTAACTCTGCTAATCATATTGAAACGCTATGTTGAAGATTCTATTTGTTCACCTCTACATGGAGCAACTCCCAGGAATCAGTCTTATCTGAAGGAGATGAAAGGCTAAAAGCAATACTTATTAATCAGACTCCTTTCTTGCGTGCGTGACGACTGAAGACTTGAAACCAATGCCAGCTTTGAAAGTCGTCCTGCGCTAGAATGTTGATCTACATCGAAGATAAGCGCTAAATATTTTACATCGACAAGATGCAGTTCTGCAGGAGTGCACATTATTTGGAATGAACAGTAATTTCGAAATGTTAAGCTTCGTATTAAAGCAATTAACATATTGGAGACCATGTGCTCATTATGGTGTCCATGGGAGTGGTAAACATGGCTCTTTAGAACCACTTTTTATATAGTTATGAGTCCATTCTAGGCAATTTCCTCATCTTATAAAACGAAAAATGAAACGCCAATCTTAACAAATTAGTTCGCCTCGACAGAACTGATTACTAATCTCACTGAATCAGTGCCGATTTCAATGCGTCAGCTAATCACTTTGTGATTTATTGGTAGCCACTGTGATAAAATGATACTGCATGGGAAAGGTGCGTAATAATATTAGGTTGGATGAAAATCCTGGAGAAAAACATCTGCAACGACCTCCGCATTTCCATTTTTAGAAAACAAAGATTGTTGACTTTTGTCGTCTACATACAATACTATTACACTCAAGAATTGGCAATAGAAAATCATCAACCACCTGCACTCCAATCTGTCCAATCGGTCAAAATCACCTCATTCAATATCAGGGTGTTAGTGGGTGATATGTCCGCAGCTGGACCTAAGATCGGTTCCACTCTCTGTCCACCTTGATGAGATAACGTATAGAACTTATTTTTGTAGACTTGACACGAATATTGGAATTTTGTAGAGCTGGTTTCACAAAGCGTTTCGAAGCCAAGAAACGGACTTAAGATATGGCTCAAGAGAGCTCCGATATCTGAGCATCTACGCTGGCAAACGAATATAGAGGCACCATATTTGCCAAAGCGAATGGGCAGTGCAAGCACATGGTACAACCTATAAATAGCCTGTGGACAACAATCGTTAGCAAATAGGCCCCGTGGGATGTCAAGTGCGGAAAATAAAGATTGCCGAATGCATGCCCAACTTCTTCATAACTATCCTATAAAAAGAAGAGCTTCTTGCGTTTTAAGAGCAAGCAGAACATCACCAGAAAAACTCTGGCCACATTCAAAGACTTAGTCGAAGCTCGATAAAGCCACTCAACAATCACTGAGAGGAAAGTTGATAAGTGACAGAAGTTACTCCACTGATACTAATCTTGGGTTAAATTGTGGCGGACATATTTCAAGGAGAAGACGACCTGCACTTCATATATTTTCTGAACTAGCAGAGAGCCCAACTCCAAAATATGTCCTGACTGCTGTGAAAAATCAGGCGCATTTACTGAATGGTCAGTGAAGGTGTGTGTGTCCAATAAGTTGTCATTTTCTCCTTTGGATGTTCTCAACATTCTTTCTTGATGGCGCGTAGCAGTATTTTCATTATGTAACGGCTGTGTTGAGCTAAGATTTTTAGAGATTGAAATTGACTTGATACAACACCAAGCAATCTCAAATCATTATGAAGGTTCTGCGCTTAGCTCCTTCTACTATGCCACGAACTGAGTGCATGGTGTATTCGGAAGATACTGATTAGCTTCGGGTGCTTTGTTTATGTAAGTAGCAAATCGAATGAAGAAAAAACTAGATACTCAAGCGAAATGTTCGCTATGCTGCTTAGAAATTCTTGAACAAATCACTACCAGACTCGTTGACTTTTGTTGTTTTTAGCTTTATTACGAGTCGAGCAGTCTGAAAGAACACATGTTGAGTGGAAATGCTTTTGATAAACGAAAGACTACATCCGGCCCCTGGTAATTTTCTGTAAATCGACACTATTATAAATGAAGACAGCACGACTAATTGTCAAAACAACATTCCAGCCAAAACTACCACATATAGACAGAAGAGAATCAAAAGCACCACAGAGGGGAAGGAGACAGTGGAGTCATTAGCGATGCGACTCATCAGGAAAAATGCGATGGTTGAACTCCCTCCCTCAGCGCTCCAATCACGTGAAAACTCTTTAGCTAGGCCATCTTTAGAATTAGTAAAAGATTCAACTCAGCCAGTTTTTCGTGACTTCTATGAAAAGAGGAATTTTTCAAAGAACTGTTACAACATCGTGATATATTCGAAGAATTTCAGGACGATCAGTGCGAGAAACCGACTTGAATCCACGAGGTGTTGATACAGCCCAAAAGAAGTGAAATCGTTTTCTTTTTCCCATTTGATGCTTTCGAGTTAGTTTACTACAGAGAAGTTTGCTATGATGAAAGAACACCTTGAGGAAAACTATGTGTGGAAACGTTGATGCGCATTAGAGAGATTTTAAAGCTGACGCTGACTAAGCTGATAATGAAACATGCAAAACTACTTGAGTGATAATGGGTAATGGTAACTTTTTCACTCAAATATCTCGTATCAAGAGAGCAACATTCCATTCCGCTTGTCAAAATAGCGTCAAAATGGCATGTATTAAGGTAAATCGTTAGTTCTCTAGTTTTAGAATGGTTGCAAGAACAGAGGCATTTGTCTAGAAAGTGGCAAAAAGAAATATAAATCATTGCTCAGTTCCAAGTAGCTGTCAAAGAGCATTAAAGCAAGCAATAAGACTGAGATGATGCCTTTCATCTGCCGCAGAAACTGGGAGGAGATTACAAGAATGCCGATCTCATACGATTCAAAATTCACCACCCTGAGAAATCGACGACTATCAAGGAATTGTAGTAGATCTTATTCACAGCTGACATAGAGCGTCGTATTTGGAAACTGGCACTTCTTTAATCTTGGCATAAAAAATCAGTCACATTTTCTTTATAGTCTGATAGAATATTCCATACCTTTCAGAGGTCTTGTAAAGGTTCTCTAGTAGTATACGTACGTTTTGGCATTTTCTAGATTGCCTCATCAGTATTACATGCTTTCAGTTCGCCCCTACAACTAATGGTAGCGGCGCCGAAGATGCATCATTCTTCGTCAGGTGAAAACATCAATTGATGTGGCATTCTTCTACACTAAAAGGCATATGGTACTGATGAAGCGTGCGAGAATACGCCGAAATGTACTTATACCACTAGAAATACCTTCACCAGTTGTCGGAAAGGCTCAAAACCTTCTATCACCATAAATTGAATCTCTAGGCGAGGTCTCAAAATCGTCAGTTAAAAAGTGTTCCTACATATTTTTTTGTTTATTACCCCTTAAGCATAAGACCAGCAATAAAAATTCATTCGGCTGACGATCCAACGCGTTGGTCTTCCTTTGAGGTCACCGTTTTTCGAGTCGATCGTCCAATATCGCTCGTCCTCGTCGTGGATTTTCGCTTTCGTTACGTTGAAGTCAAACCATTTTTTTTGGAGTACCGCTCGAAAATTCAAGTTAGATTATTATTTCTACCACAAATTGAATACTATTGCAACTTAAAATTTGAGATGTTATTGCAGATAATATATATAATTATTATTCCACAAAACTTGAGTTTTAAATTCACTTCGAAATTAGACTGCTGCCTCATCGAAGAAGGCTCGACGTCGAACGACCGTGGGTAGCAGACTCAAATCATCGGCTCTGAACATGTTGAAATATTAGCCGAACAAATTCTCTTTCCCAGCCTTGTCCTACAGGCTTAATCAATGAAGAAAATGAAATATAATTTGGATGAAGCATTATTTGATTCACAAGAAAGTTTAAATTGATGGGAGCTTCTACTGCAGTAGTTAATGAAATTATTTCGCACTTCTTTATTTACTTAAGCAATTTGAATAGCCCATAAATTTGTATGTGTGACCTGTCTTGCCGTAATCAAGCCACGAATCACCTTGGATGTAAATTACTGTCAAGCTAACTAGTCAGAAATACAACTTGGGTACAACTTGGAGAAGTACAACTACAACCTTATCATTTTAACGCCCATTTCTTACTTTATGCTTTATTACTAATGACGTATTGCTTGCTGTTTATTTTAAATTCATTTTAGACTGTGAAAAGGATGTTAGACAAGAATCAAATCCGAGCGATTTTATTATTCGAGTTCAAAAAAGCGAACATACAGTGCGAAATTTCATTGGTTCAAAAAATTTTCGTAAAGGAAACAAGAGATGTTGGAGAATGAGTGGTAGCGCAAATGTAGCTAGAAGATGTAGTGGTAGCACGCGCCCCCGGTATGGATGAAACGCGAGTGCTACTCCTGCCTGAGATCATATTTTTGCTCATCACCAATTCTCTTATGTGTATTAGAGACAAGAGCTTCAAGATAAGGAACGTAGTGCGTCATGAGAAATTACCAATTAAAATAAAGTATCAAAGCTTATCCTCTTAGGACTACATGAGATATTGCAGAGCACTCAATGTCGACCATGAAAATTACTAGAGTAGTGTAAAGGTCATTGCACTTTTGGTGGTCTGAAACTAATACAACTTTTAATTTCCTTTCGGAGCATCGCAAAGCACAGTTCAATGGCCGACGTTGAGTGCTCTGCAATATCTCATGTAGTCCTGAAAGGTTAAGCTTTGATGATTTATTTTAATTCGTAGTTTCTCATGACCGCACTACGTTACTTATCTTGAAACTCTTGTCTCTAATACACATAAGGGAATTGAGTAATGAGCAAAAATATGATCTCAGGCAGGAGTCGCACTCGCGTTTCATCCATACCGGGGGCGCGTGCTACCACTACATCTTCTAGCTACATTTGCGCTACCACTCATTCTCCAACATCTCTTGTTTCCTTTACGAAAATTTTTTGAACCAATGAAATTTCGCACTGTATGTTCGCTATTTTGAACTTGAATAAAAAAATCGATACGATAGGATTTGATTCTCGTTCAACATCGTTTCTACACTCTAGAATGGATGTGGTGAAGGTTCAGTGGTTTTGCTGTTGTGATCCGCTGCCGATTTGTGTCTCGCAGCGGACAAGAGAGAAGAGTTTAAATCCTTTATATGGATTATACCAAAACAATAGGGTGGAACGAAACAATGGCGTGATACCAAACAATGTGGTAGAACCCAACAACCTATAATATACATGCATTACCAAAATGATAATATAATAATAATATATATATGATCGCGACATATCGTTATGCGAACATATGCGTAAGTCAATATGGGTGACCGACTGATGAGGAGTATCGAGGACTGTGTTATGGCAAGTGGTGTTATTGTAGCTGACGGTGTTATTGTAAGTGATGATGTTATCGTAAGTGATCATGTTACTGCATATAACATTGTTACGACAGGTGACAATGTTATTGTAATTGACGATGTTATTGTAATTGGCGATGTTTCATATTTGTCGAAGCATACTAAGCGGCGGAGCCCGTTTGGGATTGCTGTGTTCGCCCCCAAGTAGAACACCGGCGGCGGGATCCAGTGGGTGAGCATATAGTGTTAGCAGTGGGGTCGCTAGTGATTAGATATGGGCAGAATCCCTAAACCGCGATGATGGGCCGAGCATAGCTGCCGAGTTTGCTCCGCCACGGAAGTACTATGTTCCGCTCACAAATCTATAGAATTCATCTGAGTTGTATGAATGCAACCTTATGAAAGTAATTAGTTACAAGACAACGAGGTTGTGTAGAGAGAGCAATAATGGATCGACAATGTACTGAGGCGAGGTGGTCCGGGTGATGTCAGACGACCGTACGGATGATGTCCCGCGATCGAACTGATTGTTGAGGTTGGTGGCAGCTGGGTGCCGCCCTCGTCACTTGGACCATTTCTGTCTAAGGTTTTCGAACCTCTGCGATGCCACTTGCTCTCTAAGGTCGTAGACCATTTGCGTTGCCTAAATTATCATGTAATTCCCGAAAAAATAGCAAAAACTCCGCTGGGAGGTTTGCTATAATGAATATGAAATAAACAACAAACAATACGTCATCAGTAACAAAACATAAAGTGAAAAATGGGCATCGAAATGATGTATAATATTAGGTCTTCTCATAAGTTTTGGCGCTAGAGCAATAAACACCAAATTCACTAACCTCCAAAATATGCGCCATCAGCCTGAACACATTTCTGCCATCTCTCAGGCAACAAATCACTGCAGCATTGTTTGAAACTTTCAGGTATTTTTTCGAATCGCATTTGTCCATACTTGCCGCATCATGACCGCTCAACGAACTCTTTATCGCATTTTGGTGCTTTACAAGTACGAATCGAGACGAGACGCACACAACGCCTTGAGAATATCAACCGTGTAAAGGATCAAGGATCTTGGCCAGGCCAACACCGTTTTGGCTCTATATTGAGTTTCGCACCGCAACATCAACCTGAACGAACAGCTGCGCCCCGAACGTCTACGAAAAGGTGAGGGAGGCCCACATTGAAGGCACTGAAGAGGATCCGACTTTCACTATCGAGAAGTTGCGCAACGATTTTAACCGTAGACATGCGACAGTCAGCATAATATTGTAGGCAGCAGGTAGAAAGTGGAAAAGGGAATAGTGGATTCCACAAGCTTTAGTGCAGAAGCTTATGAAAAGACTTAATATAGCTATATTCATTAAAGATAAATTCCTATAAAACGACAAATATCAATACTGCAAAAACTGCACTTATTTTTTCACCAGCCTACATTGCGAGTACATAGATTGCTACTAACTCTGGTTCAGAACGGTGTAGCTGCGATTTGAGTCCATTACAGAAGATATCAAATTCTATGTTTTCCTCGTATTTCAGCGTTCTTGAAGTTGAACTTACTCTAAACATCGGCAAGTTTCGATTGAGTTTTCAAGTTTTTGTAAGGGCCAAATATGAGTTAGTCACCTCTACGACGTTTTTACCGAGTGGAATGATTGGCGCATGCCTCAAGAAAGTCATTAGTTTCTTCTATTAAGCAGTTCCGAGGTGTCAAAAACAATATTTATCAAATAGTAGTGATGCAGCACAATAATGCAGTGTGATAATGCAGCACAAACAATATAATAATCGAGTGGAGCTGTGTTTGAAGAGGCTGTGAGTGTAGCTGTGCGTGCTGTAAGTCTAAGCGGCTAACTGTCAGTGAATAATTAAGGGTTTAGAATATTCAAACGGTGGATGTTTTAAAATGAAGCTTTTTACTATGCAATCCGAAAGTCGTTTCTTATGTTTTCTGCTGAGGCTATTAAGGTTTTTGAGTGAATGGATTGCGGATTATTTTGACCTTTCCACGCTCTGAGGAAGGCGAGCCTCACAGAAACGTTAGCCACGATTATTGTGTTGTTAGTGCTGCATTATTACACTGTATTATTGTACTGCATCATTGATATCCAATAAATACTGTTATAAACACGTCGGAACTGCTTAAAAGCAGAAACTAGTAATTTACTTAAACTATAACGAGGTTAATAAATAGTCGGTCGAGGGAATTGCTTCGAGGAGAAGTAATGCTCCTTGTGGATTTTGACAAAGAAACAACCAAAATTATTTATGCGATGTGCTTTGCTTTTTTGTAATCCTGCGCCTCTTGAGACTCTAACTTTCCTCGACCCTCTCAAAATGATGTCAGAGTAGAGAAGTATGCATTCATAAATAATGTAAAATCAGTGCGGTGAAAAACCATGACCATTTGTTTAAACATTTATTTAAATAGAGAGATTAAGCCAAACTCAGAGGCTTTCTCTTTGAAAACAGGCCGAGATCTTTTTTGCAATGAAGTCAAAAATATCATCGCGCGCACTAGCAATTCGAAGACGCTGATAATATTGTCTTTACATGATCAAACATTAGCATAATGAAATTTTCTTACAGAGTTATGCAACGCTTACGTATAAATGGCTTGGTGGCTAAATTTCACGAGAATGGGTTTATGATGAAAAGATTTGTTTCTGATGCCGCATTCTTGCTCAACGGACTGATTATCCTCTAGTGCGTCAGCTGCGGCTATCTAGATCGAGAAGTCAACATGATAAACACTTGTTTGCGGGATTGGGCAAGACAAGCAAGGAGCTTGGACCAGAAGATAAGCTTACAGTCAGTGACAGCGAGGGTATAGTGAAGAGAACAAAGAATAACGACTTCGTGTCCACCGTTTTGATGTGACGATTCTTCCCGCCTTCACGTTCTTATCGTAGACGTGATCTAGTAGCTTAGGCAAGATGAAAGTGCATACAGCGTTCTATAACGAATTGTCGATAGGGCGATGCTGACAATATCTCATACGACATGAGAAAAAATTTTTTTGAATGTCAATGTGCCTTAGCTACCAAAAATCATAGATGCCGTTGTCCAAGCTAAAATTTCTAACTCAAACGTATTGTGAACAAGAACCGTTTCACGACACATTCCAGGGAATGTCACGAACACAACAGGAAGGCTATCAACACAGTGGTCAGAGTTCCTCACAGAAAGTCCAAAAAAACAATGATGCGTAGGGAGTAGCAGAACCTACCAGGCAACACGACAAGACATGACAAGGGCAAATTTTTGCTGCTCGTCGCATCAGTCATTCAACAATCATCGGATTAAGGTGGTGCAGGAGTCTATAATACAAGTGTAGATTGTGGAATTCAGATTATAAAGTAAGTGTTAACTAAGAGGGTTTAAGATCGATGACTGCTTCGAAAGAGAAGCTCTGTTCCATCTCAGTGATGAACATACACGACACTTTGGAGGAATCTCATCAATGATTTATCATCTTAGCATCATGAAAAGCTCTTCCTAAGTGCCAAATATCTAGCATGCAAGTAATATTTAAGTATAAGCTTATCTGCATCCTTTTAACTGCCACGGATTTGCTACTGAGACGCTCTTCAACAGTAATGGTCTTTCCGCAAAATGAATTCCCCAAAAAAGATCTTGTAAAACAGCAAGTATGACAGCTTTTCAAGAGATACGTTTGGTATGACTTCCATGTCATTTGAGATATCGATAGAATACGAAAAGTATTATGATGAGCAAAAACTCTACAAACAACACACACTTCTAAATGGTTCTACAAAAATTCAAATTCGCATGATCTCCTACTTTAACAGGCAATTTTTGGGCTTTTTCCTAAGTAAAAAGGATGATTGCCTCTCGAAAGGGCCCCTAATGAACTTCAATTTAGCACAAGTGTCATTATGGTGATTACGCAATCAGCCCATTTCGATATAACAATGTTGTAATACATACAGTTCTTGCTTATAATATTGCTGAATACCACTAGGCTAATTCATATCATGCAATGCTTTTTCAATTAGTCATTTTACATTTTTAGGGTGGTTGGAACAATGCATAATAATTTGAATTGCAGATATCTTCTCGATGTTTTTTTTTGCCTCGTTATGTGGTTCTTCTGCTGAAGATTAGATGGACTGTCTAACTTTTTGATGCACTTTTTTGTAGAGCAAACGAGGTCTCAAAAATATTCAGATGTAAAGGTATTACTTTATTTGTTTTACCAGCTATCGAGTAATTCACTGTCTCTGCAATCTCAGATGATCCCATCACCGGGCGCACAGTATGACATGCTTAGCGCTATTTCCTTACATGTAAGGGCTCGGATGAAGAGAAAAGCATGTGCCGCTGGATGAAGTTTGACATGAAAGTCGCAATGTACTTTTAGGATTAATAGTGCCATATCAGACTCCTGAAAGGCTTCCTAATACACTTTCAGATTATATACAGGTTTTATATTCCAATTCAATTCATTGCTCTAAAATGCAAGTCAGTTTCATACGTGCTAAAAAAAAAAGAGCAATTGACAAAGACCAAACTGGCGAGAGTGGAGAACCATATAGTTCCGCAGCCACTTATCATAGTCGCCAAAATATATCTGCCTCAACATCGCAAAATACCGAAAGGTTTTTCAGTATGATAACAAAGCAGTAGGTAATTAATCAGAGCACAACGTGTATGAGTTGCAGAATGGTCCACTTGAACTTAGCTGTCTTACCAAATCAAAATGATTTATGCATCCGAAAATGATGCTGGCAGGCCTCGTCCGTCCAAATGTGCATGGACATCGTTAACGAAAAACTGAAGGAATGAAAAGGGTAAAATATGCTTGTACACGGCAGCCTTATCAAAGCATGTCTTCCAAGTCTTCAAGAATACTAGTAGTAGTACTAGAAGGAAAAAAGTCTATGAGATTTATATTGATATCTACAGTTAGGTGTGGCCATAACTATAGAGCAAGTGTGTGTTGAACGCGATTCTGCAGTTACCATCACAACCACTCTCTTTATAGTTCATTCGGAAACTCATTTAAGGGGGCCATCACATGGTAAGAATTTTTCTCCCACCACAGAAGGATAGGTCTGACCAAAAAAGTTCAACTCTCTGCTGCTTAATGTACAAAGAGTACTATCGCGCATTCTATACACTACTAAGAATCTTCAGTTGCACTTGTAGAGCCAAAAATCGCGTCTTAGGTCATTTAGGTCGAGAACTGTTCTGACCAAAATGGTCAGTGAGCGAGAAATTCATTATCATTTTTGGAACGTCTTCAGCACAATCAAGATTTGTAGTAAGAGTATATGTCGTTTCAGTGGTATGCAGCAGTCTGATAGATTTGGCGATAGTTCTTGAGGCTAAGCGGATAGGAACTGCTCTTTGATGCGTTGTTACAAGCACGAGAAAGACACATTACCAATGAGGTCCCAATACGGCCCTGGGACACACTTGTAGAGGTGCATTGAAATAAACAGGTGCTCGTTGGTTTTATACCGCTTCTGGCTCTACCAGGCCTTCCATCTTTTTAGCGTGATAAACTTGCTCCGGAGTTGCCTGGTAAAAAAGAACACTCACTTGACATATCAATAGGAATACACAATCCATTAGGGGCCAGATACCTTTTAAGCTACCTTTGTAATATTGAATGAAGTCGAATGCATAGAAATCCCCAAAAATTGATTAACACTAAGCATTTTATCCTTCGCCAGTTATATTATCTTCAAAAGCTTCACAATTAGCATCGCTCACGTAGCGAACTGTTATACTATTCTGCATTCCTGAAACATTTAATAGAGCTTTTTCATCTACTCCTCACCATATTCGCAGAAAAGTGTTTGACATCGCATTACCATATCGCCAAAGCTGTCTACTGCCGCATTGAAGTGCAAAATGAAGTCGTTATTGAAACGAAAACGGCATCCCAGTTGATAGAATTCTTGTTAAATCTTGAATTTGATGGAAACATCGCATCTTTTCGAAAACTGCCGACGATGTATAGGCGGTGTTGGATGGGTTAAAAGAAGAAAAATTAGATTATGCATAAATTGCAAGACGGCTCAATTTACGAAAATCATCGATACAGTGGTGAAAAAATGGAAATCAATAGCTCTCTAAAACACCTCATATGTGTACCACCTCGTATGTGTACTATCGACTTTCAATGAGGATAAAGAGCAACATCAAAGACGAATTAAACGAGAATAAGGAGAGAAGTGGGCTGTAATCATGCCAATTAAAAAAACTACAGACCAACTACGGAATTTCTGAATCTAGCCCACTTTTTCAAATTGACAGTTCGTCCAACACTCTGTTATGCTGTAAGACGTGGACTACTACTTCGATTACGTCAGACATAATTGGCACTTGTAGGCAGGATAGGATTTTCGCATTTTCAAAGTCTATCTCATATGGAGACTAAGAACATTCACATCGTTGACAAAAAAGAAATAAACCGGCCATAGAATAAGAGGAATAACTGACAGATGGACTAAGAGGCCCGCATAATGGACTGCACCAAAATGTGCCCATATCCAAGGACAACCACGTTGAGCGGTTGTGTTCGTGACTAGTATTCATGAGCTGTACTCCCAGCTGCCGATGTTTTACGAATGACGATGTAGAATTTGCGTTACCCACAGTGTTTGAATCAAACAATCACTATGAAAGAGCTTCTCGACTGCAAAGAAAAGAGGGGATATTGTACTGCTGTCCACAAAGCTCGTGAAGTCGGGTCACCGAAGTGTCCAAGTGAGGGGTGTTGTCGTTGAGAGTTTATATCTAGCTCGAATTATTTACGCGGTGTAGTGTTATTCTTCTGAATACCAATTCATTGAATACGATATTTGAGAATTTGCAGATCTCGTGGGTAATGGAAAATCTTTTGGTCTGCCAGTGTTTAACGAAAAATCTGACATGAAATATCAAACTTGTACAAAAATTATTACAGTACACTTTTTCCTCTTCTAGTCTCCACCATAAAAATTTATTTTTCAACAAGAAAAACATTGCTGCAAATGGCAACCTTTCAGTGATACCTGTGATAAAACGACGATTTTAATTCCGTACATAAAACTGTCTAACTTCGCATTACGTATTATTGACCCTTTGGGGAGTGCGTGTATGATATATATAATACACTGACCCTCTTCGGTTTTTTCAAACGACGATGCTTTTTCACCGAACTATTAGTATTCACTCGATAGCTTCAAAATGACTAATTTAATGTTTTTTGAAAACCGTTTCAGTGCGGTGTAGCAGGAAAGAAGAACTACGTTTCACTCACGATTATATTTATTGGAGTATACTTTTAAATTTCACTTTTGGCTATTGCACTCAATATAGGTATATCAAAAATGTAAAGTTTATGTCATAAATTTCTTTCATCAACTTATTACAATTGACTGAATGCCAATAACAGTATGATTGCTTAGTTTTCTAAGTGCATAAAAACACATGAAAAGATATAAAGAAAGGCAAAGTGCTATAAAATAATAAATGGAACTGGGAAAATTTCCCGAAACGGAGGAAAAAAATTCTTGAATGAGGAAAATCACACGCCCTTACAAGTCGAGCCATGTACTGCTGTTTCAAAGGCGGTCCTCTAAAAGTCAGTGGTTTCTCAGTATTTTCTCATATGCTATTTTTTGCGAAAACGACCCCGATTTAGCCACGAAAAGGAAAGGTTTTGTGAGCGGGTTCTTTCTCACTCTACTGCGAAGTTGAAGTTCCTGGTACTCATTCTGTTCTAGAGGTAAGTCAAGAATCATATTAACTTCCTCATCCAGATAAACACAGTTGGTGCGTAGATTTATGAGTTTAAACATAAAAGAGGCATCAATGATAAATCGGCTTTAGTTTCTTGTTATATGCCAAGGATCAACGTACCCATAAGAGAATTCGGAATCAGCACATACTCTCTCCATATCTGAGTTAGAAATCCATTTGAAACATTCTTTCAGAATACATTGAATTCTCAAGCGAGGTCTCAAAATAGTTGATTGTCACAGGTACTGTTACATATGCTACGTAGCAGCCGTAAACTATACGATCTGCAATAATCACTCTGAAACAATGCAGCATCAAATGACCTCTTCATCTGACGCAGGGTGATACATCTTTGGCGGCAATTATAGTACTGTTAACGGGGTTATAGAGCCTATGGTACTGATGAGGTGTGCGCGAAAGCCGGAACGCACGTATACCACCGTGATGCCATACCAAACCTCATAACAGAGTTAAGACATCCTATCGCACTACATTGAACTTTCAAGCCAGGTCTCAAAAATAGTCGACTAAAAGGTATTAATATGTCTGGGTAATAACTGACCTTATAGGAACTATGTCATATCAAACAAACCGAAAAATGAGATTTTTCACAGGCAGTCATTCTATATTGCCTGTAGCCCCTAAAGTTCTGTAGTTCGCTGAGTGATTGGAGTGAACATAAGTAAAAAATTCATTCTACCCTGATGCATAAAGGAAAGGCTACCTGTGTTTCACTCGCTCTATAGACTAGCTATGCATCTTATCTTTCTTCTACAGTTTTCGTTGATGAACCCTGACCACTATTTCCCGTAATCGCTGTACGCTTAGTAACTCGATGATTGCAGTGACCGTCGACTTTTGCCCAACGGTGGCCGCTCAGAACAACCCATATCCATCTGGTTCCTGACATTTTGGCGTACAAAAGTTTGATTTCACATGTGCATGTTCATGCAAAATCAAATAAAAGCATGCAAAAGTGCATAATTCGCGATCAGTGACGAAGGTCGGCACTTCGGATTCCCTCTTTCACTTGCGTGATAAAAATGCCTCGGTGACATGCTTCCGACTGCTTGTTTGATAACGCCGGACGATCTCCTACTATCTACTGCAATCCTATACAGACAGTAGAGTAGAGGCAGTTCGTGGCGACCAGGATTCTGACACATATATCACCAAAGAAAGAGTCAATTTCTAGGACCTATCGATTAACCTCAGCGATGATCGAATAAATCCGTTCTTTTCTTGTTCAGCAAGCACAAGGTTCTAACAGACGATTTATACAGTACGATACAGACAGTAAAGTATATGCAGATGCAAACCTACGCTGTGGCAGTTTCGCCTTCATTAGAGTCTAGAAGAGTCTTAATGATGTGCAATATACTCAGCCAAACGCTGCATAAGCACAGCAAACGAAACTTAATACCTCTATGCTAAATAGTATAATAATGTGCTCTTAATAAATACTCACCGTTCCGCTGTTCTTCGACCTACTCAATGATATGTAGACCAACCGCACCGAGTTTTATATGGGGCGAGGTGTGTGCTCGGCTCAGATCCGCAAAAATCAACAGAAGATCCGGCGTAAAATCATGCATGATGATGAAACACCCGTCATTAAGATTTTTATTTGGATTTTAATTCGCCGATGTCTTACGGTCCTGTGTGAGGGTAATTGATTCTACTTCAATGTCATCTTCGCTATGTGTCTGTGTGTTGCTCAGGCCTGATGAGGCATTTAATTTAATAGGTTGATTAGAAAGTTTCCGGAACTTGCTTTTGAAAACTTTATTTATGCATCAGTTAAGATCGAACGAAAGGCAATTCAGTAGTCAAAATAGTCTTCTTCCGAGTCGATAAACGTTCAGCCACAGATCTGGCAATCTGGTTCGTGGAATCGTCAAAATTGTCTTATGATCACAATCAAACTCATCGCCCAACATTCTTGAACTCAGCGATGGACACTCTTCAATTCGGTCAGGAACTGCTTGGCGGTCGACTTCTCGTGAACGTCCCGATCGTGGCTAGTCAGACAGACTCTCATTTCCTGCCTTGGACTCCTTGAGTAGACAGCTGTCTTTCCAGCAGTTCCTTCGCCCCATGCCTCATTGATTCGACGAACAGTGTCAGCGCCATTTGTGTCCACTTTGTACTCGTGAAGCACCAAACAGTCGTTTCTGTTCGCGGTTCAGTTCCATCTTGCAACAGTATAGAAGAGTTATATATCAATCGATGTGCAAGAAAAACGAGCTTTCAAACCATGAGAAAATTGCATATAAAACATGCGAACACGCTAAAGTTATGGGCAAATTCCGGGAACTTTCTCCTCAACCTATCAACTTTAAGCTTATTGTCTAGGTGTTATATATGGACACAAAGTTGCCTGTACAAAGTTGCCTAAACTGTACTCGTCACCGTCTTTTACCATTAGGGCATTATTTGCGCTTCCCTTGTACATAGGCGATCATACAGGCGACTGCTGATTAGCTGAGCTTAAGATTAGTCCGTAGTACACTGCTGCAGATTCATCTGGAACTGCCCTTTTCGAACAACGTTTCTATAGCCATACATATTTAGGAATTTTTCCGTTATCGGACACAGAATAAAGAAAATATCTTTAGCTGTGCGAAATCTTTTCATATGAGCATTTTTCCGTTATCGATCATAAAATGAAAAAAGGATCTTTAGCTGAAGAAGAAGTGTTCATAAGAGCGCTAGTAGTCAAGTGAGAGCTTAACACTTGGAAATCGCCCCACATGCTCGTATTCTGAAAAAGCTTTTTACAGCGCTGTAGCATTTAAAATGGCATTTCGTTTTAAACGCGCTGTGCGCTTTTATCATCATCACGATCATATTTCGCTAGCGAAAAATCTTTTGAAGATTCGAAATTATTGAATAGCGTAAATTTTGCAGAATCCATAACTGTATTTGCCTTTTGGGAATACCTTCTTACGACCCCGTAACATTCAAAATAATGTTATGTTTTCCACGCTTCTCTCGTCATCGTCCGGATTTGGTTATTTATCTGAGGATTTCTCACTATTTCGCAGGGTCTTCTAGATTTGTTGTACTGGAATTATAGAAAAAACTTTCTTATATCGTTCTAGGGCTTGGGCTTTTATTCATACTTCATCTTGTCAATTACAACTTGTTAATATTCCTGAGCCTGAACAGCTAAGCCTGTGCGCGGGATGCATGTGATCAGATAGGGCGAATCATGTAGTATCAGAATTGCATAATTTTGCGGAGTTTCTCACAAAACACAGAAGAAATTCCCAAATAAGTAGCGAAAATCACACGTCACATGTGAATCGCGTTTGCGTGGTGTATCGATAGCCGCCGTCGATCCACGGCCATTACTCGTGCTAGAAGACAAATTATGCGCGGCGTATATGAAACTTAGTCCTAACTTGCCTAATACGCTGCAGCAAAACATCATTCTGGAGAAATATGCGCAGCGTTGAAATTGTCGAACCTTACGCACGTGTGTGAAAGACAAACCTTATTTTCGCTGAGCGCTATAAAAGTCTGCCTAAAAAGTAAATGCATTTTCAAATTGCTTTGAAATTTAGTTATCGAACAATTGCAACCAGTCCAATATAAAAGTCTTGTACTGCGAAAAATACAAGGGGTAACGCCGAAGAGTGCGAAAAACTTGCGGTGCGTGTGAAATACAATTAACTAAAGCGCCGTGGAAAGGCTCCTTCAAAAAGCGAGTATATACAGCGGTTTACAGGGAATTAAGCTTTGATTGACAACTTACACTCTTTTATGAAAAGTTTTTGTCCAGAAAAGGCGTCCTTATTTCATTCTTTGCCTGATGACTGGGAAAACTCATTTTACACTTGAAATGAAGGCAGCATAAACATAACTTCATTTTAGAGTTTTTGTCTAGAAAAGGCGTCCTTATTTCATTTTGTGCCTGATGACTGGGAAAACTCATTTTACACTTGAAAAAAAAAGGCAGCATAAACATAACTGCATCTTAGCTGAAATTTCGTTTGGGATGTATGGTTTTTTCTACAGTTGTTCCATGAAGCTAGATCTTTTTAGCCGCTGTAAATGACTATTTGTCGAGCTAAATTCAGGATTCTACTTTCTGCTCTCCTCCAGCACAGACTGTTGGGAACATACTTTTTCATAAAAGACTCCTTGTTTGCGAGAAATGAGAGGAGAGATAATAAGTTACAACATTTATTTGCAACGTTTCCATGCCACTCAGAAATCTGGCCGTCTGCGGGTAGTTTTAGACATTGAAAAATGGACGCCAGTTTTCTTTCGTTATCTCGCGTGCGAATCTCGTGGACTCTGACTTTGTTCTACTATTCAAAACATCTATCCGTCTCCTGTTATGTGGAATACACAACAAAGCAATAATCTATTTATTCACAGTAGGGTTACAAAAAGAATCAATGAGTTGCAAAGGTAGGCACAGAGACGGATGTTACTTGTTCTTTTCAACACATTATGGATGCTTCAAAAGCTCTCCAAATAGCTCGCTTGCACCTGCTCCACTTCGAAGCTAAGCCATTCATAGCTTTTTCATCTGCGGTGTTGACAAACGTAACTGAAGTATCCAAAAATATCTATTCTGTACGCTCAAATGGAGCACGCGAAGCCAATCCGCTCCTTATGACATCGTTTCTGCGCCGGATAGTCAAAGATTAATTTTTCCAGTTGAGTTGACGAAGTCAATGAAAATTTTTCAGTTTGACTAAAACGTTGTGTTATAAGAACGATGTTCTCAGAAAAATGGGCATGTTGTGACTGACTATCATGGTTTTTACCATTGTGTTGCTTTATTTTGATGTTGGCATGAGTTCTTTATGCGTCCGTACATAAATTTCAGCAAACGCCTCAAACATGTCTTTGCCTAAAACCTGTTTTATACACCATTGTTAATAGTGTTATTGAATGATAATTTTTTGATTGCACATCATTCATATAGCTAGCAAAAAATCTCATGCACTGAACAGAGACGATTATGTCGTTTAGAGCTTTATGATTGCTTCTGGCTTACCTGAGTCTAACGCTTTTTTTAGATGGATGAAGTAAGAAGGAACGGTCTTATGTGCTTGCGCAATATTTCAACGAGCCCTGTTATTGTGTGGAGGTGGTCTGCTCCACTTGATCGTACACGATTCATTTCCCGTACACATTACTCCAGGGTTCTATCAAAAGTATTCAATATGACTCGAGTAAAGAGTCTTTAGGCAACAAAAACCAAGCACACTGAGGATAGCTACAAATGTTGTGAAAGTCAATGTCAAAAAGGTCTTTTCAGAACGAACTATCTTGTCAAAATTGCCGTTTTTCAAACTACCGAATGACTGCCAATTTAGCAAATATTTCCTATCCGGTGAAAAAGCTTAAGAAACGATCGTGCATTCCATGGAATACATTCCAGTGAATGGTCATGGCCGTCATCACACACGAAGACAACTGCTCACCCTAATCATTCAACTTTGATTAGTGAGAATTTGAGTGATATACAAAGCAAGGGTGAAACGGGCCTGTCTACTACTGCATAAGCACCCTACTAAATCTCACAAAAGGCTCAAAGCATGTTATTGACTAACAGATTGTTATTGTTTTTGAGCGAGGTCTATAGGAACAGTCGAATGAAGAGGTATGTTTCATTTTATCAGTCCCGAGCTCCACTGTTGATCACTGCAATTCCAGAAATTTATCACCCTACTTGCGGTGGTTTGTTATTCGGCGTCGATCCCTTTATAAACAGGAGTGTACCCCCAAAGGATCGGCTAAACCAAAAGGCACTGTGCTAGAGTCTGTAAAGGCAAAACGGGCCCGTATTGTACTCTATAAGTGCCCCGCGAGACCTCACAGAAGGCTCAAAGCGTGTTATGTGATTATTAAATTGATCTGCAGAGCATTCGACACTAGGCAAAACTTCATTTGAATTGAGGTGGGCACGTGTTAGCACTGCACCACCAGGACCACTTCTTTGCTATCACCCTGTTTTCGATATAAACTATCGAATCATTCAGCAGTCAACTCTCACAGGTCTAGTCTAGTAAGTACATGAAAGGATAAAGGGAGCAATTATTGCCATTGACCAATCCATGAGGAATAAGCCAAGAATTTGTCTTCAACTCTCCACTTTGTTTAATGTGGTCGAATGCAAATCTAGAATAACTCATAGTGGCCTACCTATGTGTCAGATCTATACTGCTATCCTCTCAAACAAGTTCGGCACCAATCTACTGACGCCAGAAGAATGTAAGGCTTGCTAAGCCTTGAGCTTTATGACTGACTGACTTCGAACCATCAACCATGCGTGGGATGCAAGACACCTCTTAACACTACACTATACGAGTTCATATTGAACACCTATGAGCTATAAAGTCAGTCCAACTAACAGCCTTTCTATAAAGTATAACATTTAGCATATGTCAAAAAAAAGAGTCGTGGCGAAGCGGTGGCCTAGCTGAATAGTGGTCCATGTGCCCCAGATACGGGTGAAACGGGGTTCAACTCCTGTTAGGATCGAATCCTTTATATAACTCTCACCACTCTCAAATATATTTTTGACATCATAACACCTCTAAAAGCAGCAAATTAAAAATTTATATAGATTGTTTATATCACGTCATGAAATTCCAGTGATGGTCCTGAAGAATGCACAGACCTGCTGACAAAATTCATCTGTATCCATATATAAAGCTCCGAGTTTTCCTTTGTTATAGGTGCCTAGTGTTGGCGCATAGAGATGTTCTAAGATGGTATTCACCCACATCTCTTCAACCACAAATGTCTGATTCTGGTTGTAACTGAGCGAGTGAGTCAATGTTTACGAGCAAACTCGCGTTGACAAGAATGCGTGCGCTACAGATGCATGTATAATGACATAATCCAAAAAAGAATTCATTTTCGGTGTCATAGGCAACGTAGAATGCTTGGCGCTATGTTTTCGTTCAATTCATTGAATTTTTCGGTTGCAAAGCCAAGTCCACAGTACACAGGACTTCTAAAATGCTTGCGTGCACCGCGTTATAAACACAGACTGTCACATCAGCCCTTCCATATTTAGGTATCACAAAATCATAGCAGATTTTTCGCATTCGTCCTACTCAGTGCTGCTGCATCGAGGGATTTTCTATACAGAAATCAGGCATGGCTAATGGCAATCACGTGTAGTTCACAGAGGTCGCGACGTAAAGGTTAATAGGTCAATAGGCACAAGTAGCCTCTTAATCATATAAATATAGTCAATCCTGAAGAGAACGACTCTGGTGACAAACTCTTTGTATAACTGTTGTATCCACAACTGAACATAATTTTGAGCGGAAAATGAAGTGGGAATCCTTAGGTGTGTCAAGGTTGTTATGCACTTTCCAATAAAGCTATACTCGGGTTCGGAAAAGGCTTGCAGGGTTGGCAGATCTTATATTCGACTCCTTGCCGCGCTTCCAAATTCCGCCTAGGTTTTCAGATTCCTTCTGAGAGCTTGACTGCTGTCTGAATATTTCTGTCTTGATGTGAATGTCGCTGAATGCTGATCGAGTCAATTTCTCATCGAGTTTTGAGAAAAGAGTGCTAGAGCGTGCTGCGTTATTGGTGAAAGCAAGCTGGCTTAGACAAGTCTAGCACCCAATTTCACGACTGCAGAGTGACGGAAAGTCTGAAGAGCCGAAGAGAATTATGATGAATAGAAATCAAACCAGCCCCGTTCTCTGATCTATAATATTCAAACAAGTTTGAGATTTAGCACTATAGATATGTGTAATGAGTTCTCTCGGTGGACAAGAGATTTTCATGACAGCGTTCATAATCATTCAAAGGCTTTAGTCTCTGGCTTCAGCGCAGTAGCCGTTTTTCGGAAGGACTTTTTAAAGCACTATGCATACAAAATAAAAATATTTTCGCACCGGCCGTTCGCTTTCAAATTTATCCGCGTATAGTTCGCTGAGAGCACGAAAGCATGCGAACGTGCTGAAGAAAACTCGTAATCTTTCAACTAATCGTTTTGTCAGAAGTTTGTTCTAAAGCGAGGAAAAAGATTTCCATTTAAATAACAAGGAGCCCCCGAAATGTCTAATGCGTCAGGCCACTGAGCTATAGCCGGCTTCCCAGCACGTGCATCAGCCGTTGAACAAGCGCGCCGATATGTGAAACTCGATCATATTTTCCCTGCTACACTGCGGAGAAATGATCTTTCTAGAAAGCAACCACTGCGATTGAATCACTGAAACTGGCGCTTTCGAATGAATGCCAATAGTCCAACGAAAGAGCACTGGCCATCGAGGCTGAAAGCACAAATCCTTTGTTACTCCTACAGCGCTATCAAAAGAGTTTTTTCCAAAAGCAAGCACTTTGAGATTTTCGAAACTTGTGCTATCGTAAGAGTACTAGCAATTTAAGAAAGAGTACTGGACCAGCCAAATATGATGGAGATAAGAAAATAAAAACCCGTGCTCGTGCGAAACATAATGTTATTTTGAATTCTACAGCATTATAAAAAAGAAGCGACCATGTGCCGCGCTAGCCAGAGATTTAAGATTTGAATGATGACTAACACTCTTGTGAAAAGGCCCTTGTCCAGCGACTGAGGTCGAATATCTATTTGTTCCCGGGTGAGGAAAAGAACTGCATAAAGTAGTGCGCAGGAATTCTTTTGATATTAATGTTGCTGAATGCTTAACGAGCCAATTTCTCATCCTGAAATTTTCGAATGCTCTAATGATTTCTTCTATAACGGCCAGAGCATATAACGTTGGTTTGATCCTCATTAAAAAGTTGCTTAGAATCGCACTGAGGAAACTCGGAGCGAGATTGTGCTGCTGATTACCAATTCAGCCGTTTTTTACACTCATTTGAACTACATATTAAGACTCATTCTTCCCTCGTCTTATCTGAGGACCTTTATGATTGCAGTCACACCCGTGATGATGTGCATTGCATTTTATTTATTTTTTGTTGAATCACACAACTCGTTGTCAGAATTTTTGATGCGCTGATCCCAACACAATTTTTTTTCGAATCGTTCTCTTGTATTCATCTTCCACAAATGTCAAACATTCCTCTTGTAGTGTTTGGCTGCTACTTGAGTACTTCGTCTCCTTTATGAATGTGATGAAATGCTGGTCAAGACGATTCTTCTCTAAATCGGAGGTAATCGAGTCAACCTAAGGCGTACCCAGTTGTTTGATTGTTGGATAATACTGGGAGAGGATTCAGTCAACAGCTTGCTGATACACCACATCACTAAACTTTATGCTATCCCCACCTCAACACTGATGTATCTCAAAGGAGAACTTATGTGCAATATATAATAATGCAAAATTTAAGCAATAATGCAAAAACGCAAAATTTATCTCTTGTCAAGTATAACCACGTGCGAATTTCCTTGTAATATAGTGGATTGTTCCAAGGGTTGTGGTAAGCATTGGTGTGTTCCCGTTCGAAAAAATCACTATAAATGCAACCGTAAGAGGCCTAAGACCTATGTCTCTACCAAAAACACTAGCTAAGCCCTCGTAAAACGAGGATAGATTTGCTTTTTGTGAGTTGAGTTTGGAACGATAATGCTTCCGGATGACATTAGGTAATTCTATAATTAGTCGACTTACCACTCGATGATGATGCAGTAAATTGAGCATCAAAAAAGAATTATCCTGTTTTTGGCTTGCAGTTTTCTAGTTGTTTCAGAGTAAAAGACGTTGGTGATTCGTTTCAATACCTTTTCTAGAGCAATGACTGTTCCGTAGAGGCACTCATTCCTCAAAGAACAATAATCTTAGCGAAGTAACTCACTAAATCTCGACTAGCACTGCAGTCGCTTTCCTAAGCTTCTACAACTTCCATGAATTACCGTGCTCAGATTTCCATTTATTGCTTCTCTGCAGAGCTTTGAAACCCGGATGTAAGCTGATAATTGACGCAGTCTGTGCAACTCTAGGGCATCAGTTGGAGTGATGTTGAAGGAAAACATCTGTTGATGCCCTTGGAACATTCAGGTTCTTTGGTATTGAGACATAGTTTCTGGTTAAGCTGATCGTTTTCCAAATCGGTGCTGCTTTCAAAGGTATCTTCCTAAGACTTTATTAACGATACTTGCATACTTAAGACCTATCCTATAATGACGCGCGGCTCTTAGCATATTTTTCATTCATTTCGTTATCTTGCAACAGTCTCCCACAAGGTATTCGTATTTCCATGTGGTTTCGGCCGAGGTTTGATTATGGCTGGTTTACGCTTGTAACACACACGCTAGTCATTCTTTGTGGCACGAAAACCGGCTGGATGTTGAGTGCGCCGGTTCATTTACAGAGTCCGTTCCTCGATTAGTTTGTGTATCGCGGATGATTTCTTTGATACGTCTGGATCCATAAAATCCATATTATTGATGTATCGCAAAGGTGAAAGAGTGCTATGCAAGTAGATAGGGATCAGTAGCTGAAGAGTAGGCAACAGCGGGCTTATGTGCTCTACGGAGTTACCAAAATTGATCCTTTGATGGGAATGACGGAAAAGAAAAGCAAGGGCTTAAGTTGATGTGAAGAAGAGCACGGAAGCTTTCGGCAACGATTGCCGCCACTTTTCACCTCACCAGATGTTCCAGATTATTCCCTTGTTTTAACATTCTTCTCGGTGTGTAGCATGGGTTCATCCATTATCTTTGTCTTTGCAGCCTTTTTTGCGAAGATAATTTTGTTAGCAGAGCGAAGATCGAACAAAATTCATTCAGCGTCACCTTTACATTTGCCGCCTTAATTTCCTGACTACATTCTCCAAAGTAACACTGACATATCAACACCACTTTGTCTTGTGGCATTCCTTTACAAATCTTCCAAATTTAACTTCGTCGAGTGTGATAATTCGAAGTCCCTTTTGTACACTTATTGATTTCTTCAATTTTAGGCTGACATAATTTATTTCAGAATTGACAGCGAGTGCGAAAAGATGTGCAACACCACATTGCTAGCACTTAAGAATCTGAATGTCAAGAGCTAAGAATCGTACTCTTTTGAGGTTTACTCTTGATTTTATACGCCGAAATGGTGATCACCTTATAATCACTTGATCGCTAACATAATTACAGAAAGAAACAAAGATTATGTTTCTCCAAGCAGGCTGTAACGAAGTGAGGAAGCACTCGTCTGTGAAGTCAATGCTGATAATGAACGGCGCAATGGATAAGACAAAACTCTTGTGGTTCGAAGAATGATTATAATAGACTATGCATTTATTCATTTCGCAGCAAGTCAGCATACCAAAAAGTGTCTAAGCTTGGCATTGGCACTTTTCAATGGAACGCTGCTGTGAAGAGGCTCCAATAGAACCTTTCAGACCGTGATGTTTAGTTTTTGTTTAGTGCCAGTTCTTTGCTCTTGGCAAAGTAAGATGTAAAATACACTCACAAGTATACTGAAATATCTGAGTAAACTAGAAAGCTCATTAGGCCTTATAACGTGCAAATATCCTTTCTAGAGCTCACATAAGTCATGCTAACAGCCACATCAGTCAATGC
Source organism: Parelaphostrongylus tenuis (assembly GCA_019055375.1). NCBI lineage: Eukaryota > Metazoa > Nematoda > Chromadorea > Rhabditida > Metastrongylidae > Parelaphostrongylus > Parelaphostrongylus tenuis. The sequence continues at coordinate 60,296 of JAHQIW010001846.1, read as the reverse complement.
CCTTTCTTGCTTTGTCCCTGTCTTAGCCATGTTTGAACTCCATCGGTGCTATAAGTTAAACTCAGTAGTTGAAGGTGCAGTCGAAAATTTTCCTGCATTATATAGCTTTGGATTCATAAGCTTACCGAGTGGTTCAAATTATTGCCAGTATAGTGAGCGATTGCCGCTGTTTATCAAGCAAAAGTTCTTCCTATCTGCTACACTCCGTTTCTGTAACGATATGATGAAGACGCGAGTCAGCACTGTGACACGGTTTTTGACGGTGTCGGCGGCGTTTCCGTGTTCTCTATTGGAGTGGTGGAACCAGGGCGAAATGCATGGATAGTCACATTTCCTGATTGTGTACTGCAGATTTTCCCAAGATAATCTGCTTCTGATCGCCTTCATGTCGATCCCGCATAGAGGCGGAGCTAGTTCGCCGTTTTTTCCTCGGGTCAATCACAATTATCCCTCCATCCCCCCGCATCCATCCCATATAGCTACCATTTCTAGTCCTTCCCATGGATTTATCTCGTAAAGGTCTAGTGTGCTTAGATTTATTGATAGAATGCAAGTGGTCATCTTATTTTTTGTTGTCCTTTTGATATCCTTGAATCGTGATTCACTTTGATTTATTGCTCGAAGACTATAAAATGTTGAGAAAAATGTTTCATCTTATACACCAGAGATACGATCCTTCAGACCTTCCATACATTGAATTTTTGAGATGCTGCTTATCGTATTTCGAATACTCTCTGTTCTTGATTCCCGAAGGCTTTGGAATTCCCAGGCCAAGTCTACATACTTTCTTTTGATTTGCTTCTATTAATGCAACATTAGGCAACCTATGTCTTTCATTTTTTTAATAAATGTAAGAATAAAAGCACCTACTGATAGAAAACACAGGCTGAACTTTTTGCTGTAATGGGAGAGACTTTGAACGAAGTTGGTGATGAGCCATAGAAGTTTCTTGTAACCTTTAGCAAGAGAAGGATGAGTTCAACATGGCCATTACTAGCCTCATTTGATGATTAATGACTTTTCTTTGTTGTTAATCATCTTCATTGTCACGACCAACCTATTTCATATTTCTCTTGTAGACAGTTTTTCTTTTGCAGAGTAGAGAATATAAATGAGTTCTTCCTTCTCGCAAGAGACATGCTTGTTTTCTACTTTACTTGTCAATACATGAGCAATTTAGCGACGTATTACAAAATAGGTTAGGTATAATCAATATTCTTTCGACTGAGTGTGCAAGACTTTTGGAGGCGGTCGCATAGATCTCGTACTATGTTCAATCATGTATTAATTTGAGTGTTCAAGCATCTTAATGTGAATCCACTGTGATGTGTCCAATTTTTATCCTTTAAAGTTAATTCTACTAAATCTTAATTCATCCCAGATTGACAGCTAAATCGAAGACTCCATCTGTTGGATTTTCTTAGATCTTCTCATAGGTATTCCTTCATTTAGATGTGGTGGCGGCAACTGATCACCTTCTCCTCATTGCCAACATTAGGTAAGTGACAATTCCATAGTCTCCCAAAACTGAGGCCCGATTCTCGCCAGAAATGAAGCTTCTATAGAACCTCTGAGATATTTTGATTTCATAACACAATATTTGACGTTCCACTGAAGGCTTCCCTGCCTTCCTTATTTTCAAAGGAAATTGACAAAAACGGTTTTTCACAAAAACTCCGAGATACTATGAGTTGACAAACTGCCATGTTTGGTTGTTTATCAATGAATTATCTGGCTCACAAATGTTATCTATGAAAGCACATGTTTTCTTCTTTGGCATAGACACACAACTAACTAATCGCAACCAATTTAACGTTTTTTGAATGCTTGGCTAAGACCTCAAATTTGAATTCAGTGAAATTCGTCGATTCCAAGCGCTTACCCTTATAAACGAATCGATGACAAAGAAGCTCCAGATGCTTGACTAGGGAACAACGTTAAATCTCCATGACTTGATGCAGACAACAAAAATCTGTCGCGGTAAGCAGACATTTAGAGAGCCGGTTGTGAATCCGAGGGATGAGCGGGTTCCGTTGCGTTCGTCCCTCATCTGCACGAACCATGACGGCCAATCCAGGTCACCAAAGTGCGCAAACAAACCGTTTTACAATTTTTACCTTGAAGCTATTTGATAGTTCCCATTTTAACGTCGTTAAGAAGATAACGATGGATATTCCATTATGGTGGTGGGAAACCATGCGAATCCCGAACACCAGCACAGTACCTTTCGATGCCGACCGACAAAATGTAATTGATGTATGAATAGAAGCGCTCCGTAGGATTTGAGGATTATCGAAGTCATCGGACGGCGTCTGCCAAAACTCTCCAAAAACGTGGAAAATGTATGAAATTAAGTAGTTGAATGAAGATAAACATGGAACGATATAGCCGCTGACCGATATAATCGAAAAGGCCCTTTATGCCTTTCCCCAAGGTGGATCCAAGATTTTCCAAAGTTCTGAGAACGTCAGTCCCGTAACATACAAACATCCACTATACTTTCAGTACGAGGTCTTGCTTTTCAAACGCAAAGATAAGGAGATCAACCGCAACGGAAATACCAAATTTCAAACTGTCCTGACTTTCCGTCCTTTTCCAGTTGTTTTTGCTCAAAAAGTAATAATATTTTAAAATGTTTCATCTTGTAGACTTATATTCTTCTTCATCCTAGACGAATAATGTGATATCAATATTCCTTCAGGCAATGAGATAAAAGCCATAAGCTTCAATTTTTTTTGCAAACATTCTTTCCCTTCGGTAGAAAAGACACAAAAACTGAATATCCCTCATTACTTTTTGATTTAAAACTTTTTCAGTGTCGATAATATCACTAATATGGAAGCGAGTTTTCTCTGTAAGCTTCCCTTCATCCTACGAGCTCTCAAGTAGTGAAAAGTCTCAGTGCTTGATATTCTCAGAGGTTTTTCATCTTTCGAATGCTCAGTGTAAGAAAAAACAAGTCATCCATATACTCTAGTGGTAAATCCTCCATAAGTGATATGAGTTCTAAAAATATTCCTTTCGTTGTTTCGCAACCGTTCCTCACACATCCAATGGTAGTTTTCAAGGATTCCGCCGAAACGTGAGCAACTTCAGCGACTAGTAGAAGTGTCGATCAAAAACTGTGAAATAAGCAGAGTACATTCTCATGAATATATTGAGAAATGAGATGTAATAAAAAAATTCTAAAGTAAATCGTTCTAAAATGCAATGGCAACCCCAGAAATACCAGTTTGTGAGTAAAATGCTACATGAAGACGAGCACAATTCTTGCTGTTTGTTGCACATTGTTTCTATGTAGAACCGTATTTCAACATTAAAAAGAGATTTGATGGAGATTTTTGTTCGTGATAAATTTTTGATCACCCGCAAGATATTCCAATGTCCTTATTGTTGGCTACTAGAGACTTCGAATTACTTCTGAAACCATAGTTTATAATAAAAGATGGGAACCTCTTCTTTCCTTAAGGAACGTACTGTTACTTCAAAAAAGCTCCACAAACAATTTTTTGTTCATAAACTTCAACTAGACTAAACTAAGCTAGTCACTTCAACTAGAGACGGTTTCGATGTGATTTTGATATATTCTATACGGTCAAGATAGACATTGAAATTGGACAATTATTGGAAATCGTTAGTTTTTTTTTTTGAGAAAGATCAGTTAGCTTGGAGACAAGAGTGTGCTTGGGAAAGTACTGACTCAGTGAGCTGAACAAACTCTTCACTCGGGTGTTGTTGATTTTCTCAAATGGTGCAATCCCTTCTCAATGTGGCGAATTTAAACGGAATTGAGTCTGACTTCGACGTGCACTGTGATGATGAGGCTGAATTGAAGGTCAGTCTCTCGTCCACCTCGTTTCAAGTCGAATCCTCAACATGCGCACTATTTACGCCCGTAATGGCGCCGCATATCCACACTGACCAATTCCTAGCAATTTCCACCGTTGTTATTGATGTAGTTCATGGACGACAAAAGAATGACAGAAATCGTTCGAATTCGAGGCGGATGACTTTGACGTGATCGTTGAAATTTTACTAATCGACGAGAATAGCCCACAACATCTTTTATCAATCAATCAAGAGCCCACCGAAGCAGAAAGATATGAAAATTCATCTGTCTTATCAACCCTGAGATTTCTTCGACATAGTATAATGCGCGTAAATGTAGAAAATCCGCGCTTACGTCATCAAAACGTATCAACGTTGGCTTAAATAAGCATTGCCTGCTTTGTTCATTAAATATGCAAAATCTTCACTCAACTTTAATAAAATCGCCGGTCTCTCCATCTCACCTCTTATTCATCTCCTAATCATTCCGGTAACAACCGTGCTGTTACATTCGTCACTATCGAATTTCAAACCAAACCACTGCGCCCTGCTTACTAGAATGGCCAACTCTGCATTATTTATATTTTGAATTTTTTCAAACTTAATTGCTTTTCGGGATTTATTCACAAGGCTCTCTCGTTACGGTCTTGAGAGTGATGGCGATTTAAAGTCTCCGCCTTTCGAAGTTCGTTGCGTCTGCCTTTTAGTTGAATCGACCTACAGATTGTAGTGTACCGATTAGACGGTCATAACATCTTACGTGTAAGACTAATTATACAATTGTGCGCAGTCATCCTTATTTTCTTCTTAAGGCAGGCACGTGGTGTTGTAACAATCTAAATTTGAACACCTAACGTTCGGCAGTCTCACCTTCTTCAGAGCCTAGAAAGATCGAGTTGTCCACAATCCAATTAGTCGAACATCTCCATTACTCTTTTAGAAAAATCACCGGACCCAGATTTTAATCGCATCAAGCACAAATAAGCTTTCAGCATACTCATCACTCTTTATAAGTCATCCACTCGATAATTTGAATGGATTTCACCGAAAGGAGATCACTTAGGCCTGTAATGCGCCACACCTATCAAAACAACGGCCTTACGTACTGATTTATATCACGTGTGATTATGAGGCATTCTTCCCTGCGGTTTTTAATCGAATTGGTCACATTGTTCCCGAAAGCTTCTGGAATTTTTCGCGTTGATGTTTTATGTTACTACACAAGCATAATCACCTCTATGTTCTCCGTTATGCGTCTGTGCCCTATGCGTGCCTAGCGGGATGTTAGCTTTAGTGTTACGTTGTCAGCTAGGTGTTCTTCTATGCGAACACAGAATGTCCACCCGTCTCGCCAATACATTTTTCACCGCACGCTTTGCAAGAGATTAATTAAACTGCGGTTACGCTCATGCAGTCACCGTCTCTGCCGTTGAGGCATATTTAGCATTGTTTCGTTGTACAGGGACGGTCATATGGGTTGTTGCGAACTAAATGGGGCCTCAGAATGTTCGGTGGTACTTATCGATAATCGCTACCGATTTCTCTATAGATGTACCTATTTCAGTTTGAATAGAAAGAAAGAATGAATACGACCCTGTTCTCGTTGAAATTCTCGTTCGGAGGCGTGTTGCTTCCTCTAAGCCTAAACCGAAGGCTACAAGTTCGTAGTTATTAATAATGGCCATTTCCCGAGCCAGTTCCACGGATTTTACTCTCTACTCTCTTCAAGTACGCACCACGGCGAATGTTCGGAACATCTTTATTACTAACACCTTTTTCGGGTTTGAGGTATGAGATGAGAAGTGGTGGACCAGAATATTCTTAGTACTTGGTTTTCGGTACTACTTGATAATGTAGCTGTTGTTGGATATGTATATTTGAACGTTCAAGAAAGGGAGCCAACTGTGCATAGTCAGTTTATGTTTGAACTCGGCAGTAGAGAAAGAGGGAGTCCTTCTCTTGATTAGTATAAAAGAAGTTTTCTTCCTTCCTTGAAAAAATAAAAACATCGGAGACGTAGAAAACTACGTTCCAACGCAAATATCATATCTTGTTTGGTCTGCAGTTGATCCTTCGTACGCTATCTGGAGACGTTTTTGTGTATTTTTGCATTAAACTAGTTTGGAATCCTTAAATGGAGGAGAAGCGCAAGCTGAACAAAAGATTTGTAATGGTACATCTGGATTTTCTTTTTCAGCACAGAGGTTAAAAAAGCCCTATGATAAGAGAGAGATCGCCAATAGTGAAGACTTAATTCATCTCTTCATTTAATAGACGATCAGCAAGCCGCTCATCTCCGTTTGCTCAGATCAGGTTCGGATTGTATAACTAATAAAGGATCTCCTGCTTGAAGAAACGATGTGCTATCACAGTTACGATCGGTAAAGAGAAATGGTATACTTCTAGCTTTTGGTCCATAAAACCCCTTCGGTACCAACTGAGAGTAATATGCTCCCGTTCTATCAGCGTTTCCATCTCTTCGGAGAGCCTTCCGAATCTAGAGAAAGTAAAATATAAATTGAACTTGCTCTTCAGTGAACATCATGAATGAATGGCCACATTCTTCAAAGCACAGTCTCACGTGTAACTGTTCTTTCTTACATGTTCTGCCAGTTTTCTACTAATCTCAATGCGAATTGGAAAAGAAACTTTTAGGCAGAGTCGGACGACAGACGGCCTGATAGTTACGATGACGTCTAGGTTTCTCCTTTGCAGAGCGGTTTTTTATTATATGGGCGCCTTGACTACTGTTATATGGAGAGAATATCGTACATTCGAAGAAAACCCTGCCATACTACTTTTTTCCCTCGAATCTGAGCCAGTAAATATCTTTACACCATTCTTAGCCAATGACACAGTAAATCCAAGAAAGAATGTTTTATTCACGTTTTTGATTTGCGAATCCCAGCACTTCCGTTACTCGATTCGTTTTCTCGCATTCTCCAGAAAGGTATCCGAACATCTCACGTGTTGTTTCAAGGGCCGCGTGAGGATTTCGTCTTTTCATGAATGACGTAGAATGCTGGTCGGGCAGATATTTTTTCATCCCGAAGAAATCCGAAATGGAGCACTCCGCAAGGGGTTTGTTGATTGATTGTGAGAAAGAGCTGGACGAGGGGTTGAATCAGCACATCGTTTCCTGGTAGTCTGCATCATTCACCGTTCGGCCACGGCCCCGAAGTGCCAGTTGGTGGAACCAAAGGGAAAGCAAGTAAGTGAACACAGTCTAGGAGAACCTTGAGTAACTATTGTTTACAGTAAGATTCCTAAGAGGTAAGCTCTACTTTTTCTGTTACGGTCGTATAATCTTTTACCCTTCGTACACTGCTCATGGGGCGATGTAGCGCAGTGGTCAGTGATGCAGTGCTTTAAGAAGTAAGTTGATAAGCAGGTTGATGATCCCTCCCTCCCCTTCTCCCATAACACTTCCTTGCAGACAGGCAGCTAATGCGCCTTAGCCTAGCTACCTTCAAGGTTGTAATAAAAGTAGTCTCGACCAGCATTACAAACTTTGACCATCATCTCTCTTAATTTTAATTGTCTCGTCAACGCTCTTCAGAAGTTCTAGGCAGCAATAGGCTTCGTAGCTGAATTCCTGCATCAGTTCTGTTAAATGGGCCTCATTTTCTCAGGTATTACTGAAAGAAATAATTTTTTCCTACAAATCCCTTTTTCTTTTGAGATGGGATACCTCGAGTCTCTGCCATGGCAAATTTAGCTCTAGCTACGCTCCAAATGGAAATGTCAGACTTTTTATCAGCCTGGATGAATACCTTGGAGAATCAATCTCTCACAAAAAACGGCTTTTGGTGCTTACTATCAAGGAGAATAGCATGCACTAGTAAAAATGTTTTTTGGTCTTTTGAATATTGATAGTACTGAATACCTTGTGCAACCCAGCATGATTTCAGTTGTTTTGATGGATGGTAATCAATTGTTTTAGCCTACTCCTCCTTCTAATTAGTTTCCTATTCAAAACCTTGCCTCTCCACTATGTCATTATCTATAAGTTTAAACAGCTTTTATCTAACTGACTGATTAGTTGGAGACGTGGAAGAATCTCGGCAGCAACGTATTTTCGATCAGCAGAAGCATCGACTCTCAACATTTTCGTTCGAGTTGAGCCTACTAACCCGTTCGGTACGACGTGCACTTCTGCAGTCACACAAAAATGAAAGAGCTTTTCGTTGAATAGAACTATTCCCTTAAACTTGTAAAAATTATTTGAAGAATCGAATCCCGAAAATCACAGCACTATGCTTCGTTCTTGAAAAAGACTTCTTAGTGAACTGTAACAGCGAAAAAAGATTACGTTTCACACTCGGCGCATATTTTTTACTCGACTGCGGTTCACGGATAGCTTTTTATTAAGACTTTAGGAACCTTTTGATAACATAGCTGCGATTCTGATCTAAGTTTGACTTCTCAAAAAGTCTCCATATAGTTCCGTAGAAGTGAAAAGTAGAGCACGTTTCACCTTTGAAGATTTTCTCGTATGTGAGAGTTATGAATGGATCGGAGCATGTCAGCATATAAAGAGAGTCATGTGGTATAGAATTACACCAAATACCTAGAGCGTTTCTCAAAACGGAGAAAAAACAAAATTCCGATGGAGCAAAGAAAATCGAGCTTCTTTTGCGAATTGTGCTGCTTGGCACTTTGCCATCGTTGTCCTTTAGGGTTATTTTTTGTTCTACCATTGAAGAGCTATGGTACGAGCTAAAGACGTAGCACTTCCTCTATAGCGTTTCTCCTTGTTCGTACATTAGGTAGTACCACTTATATTTCTGGGCTAAATTATTTCATAATATATTATTTTGATGTGCAGACAGTCTATAGTTTGAAGAATTCCTTAGTTCTTCTGATAAGTGTGTGGACAACAACAACATCACAAATTCATCAAGGTTTCTTCCGTCATTCAGTTTTTGTAGCGCGAACTATTTGCTCTAAGAGCATTCAAAAGTTTTTCCAAGGTTGCGTAGCTTTGAAGAATGATTATGGCTCAGTAATTCCAAAGATCAACCTTCTTAACCTCGGCATTAGTCGGTCGGCTTAAAATTTCGTCTCTTCGGATCTGTATCACTGGCCTAGATTATCTTTTTCGAACAGAACAAAAAACCGAACAAACATTGAGATGATGGCCTCAGGAAACCAGCTCTCTGCGCTTTTGCTGATTGTTGACCAGCTAAATAATTACTGGTTCTACTACAAGCAGCTCCGCTGACATGCTTCAGTGAAGAGCCACCCACGCGGTGATTGATTGATTGCAGAAAGGAAGGCTCAAATTCGTCTATCTCAAGAATTCATCTCAGCGGAATCATGTAACGTTGTTACAGCAAAATTCAGTGGATGACGTTTCGACGGTTTCGCCTTTTTCAAAGTCCGTCACTTTACAGAGTGAGACCACCACCATGTGGTACGAGCGATTTCGAGGAGAAATCTCAGATATATCAGCCGCTGAAAATCATTAATACACGGAACCACCGGGTCAACTCAAAAATGAAGCCAACTACCTATTAGCCTTAGCACTGTTCGAAAGTTTGCAGTTTTTTCTTTATAAACCAAAATAAAAAGTTGTCACAATACTATTCAAGCACCTGACGTTTCGGTGGTTTCGCTCTATTAAGAGCTTGGAAAAATCAGGTGTTACTACGCAGTCAACCGAAAATCTCCATTACTTCAACAGAAAAAGCCACTGAGGCAAAATTTCAACCTCATCCAGAGCAAAGTTACTTTTCAACGTAATCACTTCTTCCAATAAGTCTATCATTTAGTTGTTCAAATGGAGACCGAGTGTGCAGAGATCACATGGACTGCCATTGCATCTCTCACTCTACGAAAGCATCCTTATATAATGCGTCAAATAACACGTGATAACAAGGCATTCCGCCCTTCATTTCATGTTTGAATTTAGAAATTCATCCAGAAGTCTTCAAGAGCTTACACGTTAGAGTTTTATATTCCTGTGCGACCACGGTGACTTCAACTTCAAAATTTTCTCCTTATTTGTGTTGATATTTGATTCGGCCTTAAGTTTGCCGACTAGACGTTCTTTTATACTGACACAAAACCATCAGAATTGGGCAACAAGAGGTAGAGCCGAGTCTTCATGAATAATTTAACAGTACATCAGACTGTTGTTTTTATGTGAGAGATGCATTGGCAGTCCATGTGGACTCTTTACGGTTGGCCTATAATGGAAAACTCATAAGAAGCGGTAAAGGTGTAAAAAGCTTAGATTTGTCCTTGATTCAACTGAGGTCTAGGTTTGGTATTTTCTTCATCAGAGTAATGCAGGTGTTTGGACAGCCGCGTTGTAGACAACTTGATCTTCCCAGGCTCTGAAGAATGCAAAATTCTTTGAAGCATCAGTTGCCCAAATAAATTGTTCTATAACAATCTCGTGCTTTGGTTTATGGAAAAAAATTGAGTTTTTAAACACGAGTTCTTAAGATCATATAAGTATCGAACCTAGTTTTCAGCTATGAGCAAGATCATTACTAAAAACGGAGTAGAGTTCGATATTGAGCTGGTAACTTTTTTATATCGCCAATCGGATTATTTGATGAGAAAATAAGCATATCAGAAAACGACAGCGAATAAAAGTACAAAATCAATATGTCTTAGCAAACAGCCGTACACCTTCAACTCTTAGTTTCAGTGTGGTCGCTATCGTGCTACATCTGTGGCGACAACAACCTTGATGAATTTGGAGAGTGCTCAACGCAGTTCCAGGTTTGACGTCTAGAGGTCTACTGACAACTACGAAATCATCTGCAGATTCTCCTTTATAGAGTAATTTATTGGGATGCCAAAAAATTTTTCGAACATTTTGGTTATTGTGCTTTATTTTACAGATGTTCATAGGACAATTAAAAAGCATATCAAAAAAAGCACAGTTTGTGGAACAACTGAGGAGCCGTTTCTCATCCTTGTTAACCGCGCACCATTCGTTTCTGATGCAGCATAAGTCACATACCCTCATTATTAACCGACGTGAAATGCTACACATGAAAACTAAGACTCTACCAACTCTCTAAGTTACAGTTAATGAACAAAAGGCCGCAATGAAATGTTAATTTAGGAAAGATCCTGAGAAGCACTCATTTCTCGTTTTCTCTTGCCTTGTTGCAATGATTGACAACCCTCAATCGATTTGCTACTACTCATGCTCGTACTCGTTCAGCAAAAACTGATAATCTAATGAAACTTGGATAAAATTTTGCTTGATTTATTCTACAGTAGACATTCAAGGCTTAGCACTGTCTTAGTAAGACGGCGTCCTTAGTCAAGGCTAATGCTCAATCGAGATCAATGACTGTCTGTAGACAAGAAAATGGCAAAACTCGAAGCGAGAGATTGAGACGTTTGCCACTTTTTGATGGCTTAATATCTGACTGCATGTTTTCTAACCCGACTGCCATGGGATACCGGTTTCGACACGAGTGTTATTATGTTATGACCTCTAAAAACCAATTCAATTCTCTGAAGGTTTTCATAGGCCCTTTTTCAACTATGTGAACGGAAAATAAAACGACGATTTTGAGAAAACGACTTGCCCTGCCTTAACTGACTAGTGAATACTAAATAAATGTTCATTTCAATGTACAAAGACTAGCCACACTGTCAATGGTTGAGCAAGGGTTAAGAGCGAATTCTTACGGGACTGACGGTAGGTCGTGACAGCAGCTATGTAATATATTTTTTGCACATAAATGTGCCGAGTTCAATCAAGACGAAGCTATTTATTAAAATTCGATGACCTTTGTGATAAAACAAACCTCGGAGTCTATTTTCAGTACGACTGCCAGAGTTATGCTTCGAGATTTCCTCGCGATGAAACTATCTTTTGTCGAACAACCAGAAGCAAAGCACCAAACAGTCAGTTATTTCTGTATGAATCAGTCTAACTGTCATGCTTCATTTATTATTAAGTTTGTCACTAAAGGCTTGAGAAGTGTTGTTGCTTGCTAGAGTTTCAAAATGATCAAGCAGTTTTCCTTTTTCATGCTGAGAAAGTTTTTCCGGCCCAAAACCTTCCGGACATGGTAACCTGCCCTTCTTGCCATGACATTAAACGGCATTGATCACAGAAAATGAGGCCAAAGCGTATCGACGACCTCAATTTCGAACGGTTCATTGATTTCAGACACTTACACTGTCATGAAGGAATGCATTTCTGAGCAGGATCACCACCGCACATTTCCCAGCAAGGGTTATACGATCGAAGAAGAATGCGATCTGGTCGATGTACGCGGAGAAGAGGTATAGCCTACAGTGTTGACTAAGGCAAAAGTTCTTTTTATTTAACCTCTTTATAGCGGTACTATGATGTTACAAATACACCCAATGATGTTGAGCGATGTGCAAAACTTTCGCGTCAGGCTGGAATCGAACTTATATTCCACCCTATGCGGCGCACGTGCTCTAGCTCGTTGCATTACCGACTCCTGTTTTGCCACCACTCTATTTCGCTACAACACATGAATCTGTCAGCAACCAACTGTCAGCGGTTCGGCCTAGGTCGTAGATATCGACAGTGAATCCGGTTGCAATGACAGATATTGAATATATATGATGAAGATAAGAATTCTTTTTTTTATTGAACCGCATTATAGCAGTGGTATGATGATACAAACATACCCAATAATGCTCAGCAATAAGCAAAACTCCAAATCTCAACCAGAATTTGAACACTCGTTTCACCCTGGCTAGAGGCGACTTAAAAAGTGACAACAGAGCAACGGCTTCTTTGGTGCAGTGGTAGCACGTGCATCAATAAAGGTGAAAGCGGTTTAACTTTCCTTCAAAGTTCAGACTTTTGCATATCACTCAGCATTATTACATATATATTGGAAACGCTATAACACTGATAAAAAGTGGTAAAATATATAAAATTTTTGTTGAAGAGGTGTAACGCTCTAAGAGAAAAGTATTTGTGACAGCTTGATACTTCAATAAATGGTGAGCTTCTCAAACAGAACACTTTATAAATTATCTAAGCAGATCTTGAAAAACCTGTACAATTCATCTGAATTCGTTAGTCACAGGTGTTGGAGTTGAACCTTTGATCACTTAGTTCTGTTCCATACATCGCCTATGTTACCTCCCTACTGCTTATAGTGGAAACTATGTGTCCGTGCAATGATTCCCCGGTCACAACAGCGGTAGACATATTATACCAACCACCACCAGCTTTACAGCTTACGACTTGACTTGATCTATGCCGCACTTGGTCAACTATGGAAAGCCTACTGTACTGCCATTTCTTTCGCATAAGAAGATGTTGATATAGTTATATGAGTAATAAAAACTAATGTACCATTTTTGTTGAATTTTGAAGGCAATAAAAATTGCCTCAGGTTCTCACTGTCTCTTTCTACGCTAGCATCATAACTCTATATGCGATTTCTCAAATTCATTGAGCGCCCTGGGTAATAGATAAGGCTCCGCTCTTTATGACGAGACTATCGCCACTGTTTTTTCGCACTTTAATTCTTTTGCTTCATTCAAAAATATGACTTCTCTTCTGGAGATATCCAGGTGATTTTTCTAAAATTAGGAATACTAAAATGTTTGAAACGAATGGTCTAAAACTGAAGTTACTACTATCAAAAATTTCACACTGTTTGACACCCAATGACGACGTTTTCAATGCTAGTCTTTTTTACCTTCACAGCTCTCCTGAGTAATCTGGTTTATCTCAAAGCCCAGCTTTCAATCGAAACAACTTGAGTGACTCTGTAGTAGACGTGGATTCTACAATAAATCAGTTTTATCTGGTTTAATTTGATTTGTAATTTTTTTGGAGATTCCAAAAGGAGTAATGTTGAGGAATGAAAATGAAATTCAGATAGCTTACTGCATCTGTCGCAATCACAATCTCTGCAACAAAGATTCCATAGCCGATCAGTTTATCGCATTTGAAGAGGTTTTTTTTTTTGTTTGTATTTTGTCTCATAATATGCTTCTGCAGTATTTACAAATACAGTTCAGAACCAGGCAGAGAAAGTCTAATCTTTGCCATTACATCTTTTACAGAAAAATCCCGAACTTTTTGGCGATATCGACCTGGAGCACAGCGAGACAGAACACAGCGGTGTTAATGTCCCTGTGTCAATGACGCAGTCTTCTTCCAAGGTTGATTTCTCTGTACCAGCAATACCTCCTCCACCTATCGTTCCAATCAACGATCCCAGAGTTAGTACAGCAACTATTTTTCATAATTGAAGAGAAAAGAAAACCAGTTGAACATTCGATCTTGAAATAGGAGTCAAGTGGTGTCAGAACTGACTGTTACAGAGCGCGAAAACACTCACACTTTTCTGTGATGTTCGTCGATGTTAATTGGATAATTTTCAATAAAAGTGACTTCCCAACTCCTATTGCTTCGCACTGTTCCATGCGTATAATTCATAGGGTGGCGTGACATTCTCCTAAAATGTGAGAAGTCCACAGCGACACACTAAAAAACGGCACTTGTTGCTCCGATCGTTTCAAACTTTTTGGAGAATTTGACTGACCAGTGGTAACATGATTCACAGAGAATGCAAATCCCATGTGAACTGTTCTTGCAGCGGACCACATGATCAAGTCTGGTAGATTGTAGAATTTGCATAAAAAACTATGAGTAGGCTTTCTCGAAGCACAGAAATAAATCGCTAAGCAGGCCCCTGGTAATGAAAGTTCGGAATCCATTGTTGTCAATCCTTTCGAAGAACGAATTCCGTGGAGAGCACTTTGAAAAACTATTCAAAGGGTAGTTCTCAATGTTTAATAGAGATTCTTCTCTTAAGTATTTGTTTTCGCATAAAACACATTGAGGGGCCAACAGCACAATGCATTTACATCCCAAAAAAATCATTTTCCTATTATTATGAATTGATTCACCTTCATAATCTCCTTTTACTTGTAAATAAGGCTGTTCCAAAATGTCGAGTAGAAGAAGTTCCACTTAGTGTTTTCCATAAGAGTCAGTAAGATATAGAATGTTATATGGGTGGCGACTAGACTTAAAGTGGATTCCATTCATCTGCGCCCGAATCATAGGCGGTGAAATCGTGCAATTATTCAAAATATGTTGATTAGTGGGACTTTATTTCATAGATCGCCGTCAAACAGTCAAACTTTTGACTCAAATGACATTGGCCTATTTACACGAGCAAAAAAATGTCATTTAGGTTAATGTTCCTGGAATAGAGTCAGAAATTCGGCGTGCGCAACTTCCTACAAGAGAAAAGACCGTCTATTTATCTGGATCTGCAGATGATCCTTCAGGTAGTGGTCACAGCTTTCAGCTTATGCCAATAACATACAGCATTTGTAGCTTGGCTATTTCACAAGGTCTTCGCTGATAATCAATGAAGTATGAAACGTCTTCAGATCAGCGACGTGAAGCTTCTTCACGTGGCCAAGGAAATTTCATTGCTAGTACAGTCATAAATCGTCATGTTATGGCAGTTCCAGCATCGGTCTCTGCAGGAAGATCTCCAGCGGAGTCCACAGGTACAGTTCTTGAAGATTTTTCGATGACAGAAAGGTATCAAATTCTTATTTCTATAATCACTGCAAGGAGCGAATGTGTCGTAGTGGTTAGGGGTGTTCTGCGTTGCATACAAGGTCGATGGCTCGATTGCGCGCTCATGGCTTACCAAGCCACCCCCATCCCTCCGGGCTCAGTAAGTTAGCTGGTCTCAGACTTGTCTGGGAGGATAACCAGCACTAACTCAGTACAGCGGGAGGCCACCACGAATCATTATGATGGTCTTTGCATGATGCATTAGTCTCCTGAAACGAAGTTCAAAAATTGAAGACAAATTCATGGCGCATTCCTCAGGGATTGATTAACGCCGAGAGCTTTATCCTTTTAGCTTGAGCAATAGAAAGTCTAATGATCTGTCTCCAGAATGTTGTTCACTGTGCGGATCCCACTACTTCTTGAATTCAGTTTGTTTTACGATCTTCTCAAAGGTCATAGAATACTGGCTGAGCTAGTCTCCTTGCAATATTGAGGATGTGGCTTTTCATAAGGCGCTGTTGTTGACTGCCAGAGAGAGCTCGACTCCACGTAATTTGAAACGAGCATCACAACCACTTGACCACGGCTCTGCTTTTGAAATTTAATCACTGTAAAGCGATTTTCAGTACAGACTATCATAGGTAGCCAGCTTCAAATTTCATAATTTCCTTCCGAAATGATAGAGGTCAAATGATCACTCACAGTTCATGATGGCCTACAAGTCAAGTAGAGAAATAGCTTTGTATAATATTTTCTCGTTGTTTTAGGGGGAAAAAAAGCACTATTTACTCTAACTCACATAAAAGAATTGTCGGAATTCTATGAATACTTTTGTAAGAAAGAACGCTGGTGAAAGTTATTAGGGTACTATTTCGTTGTGGGAACGCATTTTTCAATCCTCCAAAAACAATGCTTTACTACTTTTGTCTGTACTTCTAGTACTTTTTCAATAACTCGAAATTCGGCAACTTGAATTTTCACTTGATTTCTCAAAAGGACTTTTTATAGCGCCATAGATGCAATAAATAAATTCTAGTTCCACATTCAGCGCGTTTATTGTTGAACAGAACTTTTTTCCTAGGCTTTTAGTAATCTTCCGATGATTCGAAAAACGGAGGAATCAATGCTGTTCTAATCCTCACAAAGATCTTGTTAGGGCGCTGCAGTAGCAAAAATAAGATTGCGTTTCATCTTCAGCGCTCATTATGGCTTGTATACCAAATCGCTATGCGCGCAGCTATCGCAAAGTCGCCTTGCAATGACGCAAATTTAATTATTTTATTTGTTTTTTCCGGTATCGTAGAAATCTTTATCTTTTTCGTGCTAGTTTTATAGTTTTACGACTACTGACTTTATACGTTTATCGTATATTGTCTAGTAAATCGACTATGGAGCCTAAGTCTAAGCCTACGTGTGCAGAACTTAATCTTCTTTTTGCTCACCCAGCACTTTATGAAAAACTTCAAGACTTTCGTAGAGGCCAACTATCTTCAAAATCATCGTATTTAATGCTATAAAATGAGTGCCATAAGTCTGTCAAAAGGTCGTCCACAAACCCTGGATGGTAAAAAAATGCGTGTCAAGTTTGAACGATCTTATTCTTGTTGCTACAGCGTTCTAAGTAGACTTTTTCTCGGAAAATCAGAAAAAACTGCATTCTTAGAATTGTCAAGAATTATGCTGTTGTACAGTTACTTAGAACTCAAAGGAAAAGGTAACTAGAAAGGCCGTCTTGAAAGACTGAAAAATACGGCCCAATTAGGGATTATCACCATAATCTATCATAAAAACAAAACGTTCTAAAACAAATTCAGTAATTGGTGCGCTGATTTTCACACTTAGATTCCTCTATGAATTGATTTCCACTCAGACAAAGAGGAACAAAATATATTAGGTAGAGCCTATGTTGGTAACCGGAATTCCTAACTATACCTATATATACCCAATTGAAGTTGGTGCCATTAGAACGTAAGATCTTTATGAGCAAAGTACAAGTTTATTACTACGTTGAGAAGAAAGTCCATTAACATACTCAAAAAATTCCAGTTTTATGTTTGCTTCACACAGTGTTAATTATTGTAAATGCATAGGAATATCTCTGGATACTTCCATAAGAAACTCCTACGGCAACGCTAGTTAGTGCATGCATTGAAGGAAAAGTACGCGACACTGATTAGCGCGCGCTGTTTCAAGAAGACAATGCTTGCCAAACTTCATACCGCAAAGAAGATTAGGGAAGAGTTTGACGAGCTGAAGAGAGTCAAGGTCTTGCCCCATTCAGCCTACAGTCAACATGCTACGTCGTCCGGTTATGGTCCAGTTCCGCTCAATGGAACATTTCTAACGTAGACGCCGATTCGAGATACTCAATTACGTCAAAGAGGCGCGTCGGGAGTTTTTCGATTAAAACCCAAGGAATGGCATGTCGAGCGGATCCGAAAGCTTGTAGATCATTGGCAGAAAATTATGTACAATGATGGTCTTAATTTTGAATTATAATTATTGCTGCTTTTTAATTGAATTTACGTAAAAACTTTAATTTTCAGTGGATGCTAACGAACTTTTTCCTCAACCTAATATTTTTCCAAGACAAAGTCTTAATTCTATAAAACCCAGAAGTGATACCACTGTCACTTTCTCATCAATACTAGGCTTGTATGAGATTTAAAATGTTAACAAGTCGTGTCGGCATCTGATTTATCAGAACACAATGATATTTACAAATGCGTTATGCGTATTTGCGATTGCTGAGTGTTCATGTGAAGTCTTGAAAGCGGGCAAAATCCTTCTCATCACTCCGTCAAGTTTCCAACTTTTCACTCAATTTAGTTGTCGAAATACCATTGACAAATCAAACAAGACCACCTTGGCCCATAAGTGATAATTTATCTACATAGATATCGCTTTTTTATTGATCTTTACCCTACTGATTGTTAATGTTTTGCCCTCTCTTAGCACTTTCCTCTAGTCAAGCAAAGCCATATATTCCTCAACAATCGTCTATCATTCGAGGTGAAATGTGTGTTTAGCTAGTTGAACGCATGAGATAGAATAAGCCGCAAATTTTAGAACGCCTGTAAAAAATCAGTTTGTACGATCCCGTATGGCTCAGATTACGTAGGAATCACAACGAAGAAGTCATTGACGTTTTTCCCTTGTATAACTTCCTCATTTTGTATATTTCGCCGCGTCAACCACCCTTGTGACACTCGGTTTTCTGCTACCGAGATGTTTTCAGTCATTACGCTTGTTGGATTACTAATAAACTTTCTTTGTTTCTCGCAGTAAAATTTTGTGGAATAAATTTTCAAGTGGCATTCCTTTTTCAGAGTTGAGGTGTTTGCAGTGCGGAGAGTCTGATCTTCACTCAGAGAGTTCTGACTGCAATCGACAAGTTGTCGTTGACTGCAAAGAGTCGGATGCAGTCTGCTTCACCAGGCAAATACTCCTGGGGCGCGGTGAGATCAACATGTATACATGGGTTCAGAATTTTACTCAAGTAGCATTCAAGTGGATAGCAAATCGCTAAAACATTCAAAAAGTTATTAATGTTAAAAATGGAAAGAAGCCATTAAGAAGTAGCTTTATCAAAATAATTGAGTTTTCTTGATGCACAGATCAAGCTGCTGTCGAGAAAATGTGCGTATCGATTCAAGTCCTGAAGGCGGAAATCCAACGTCTTCGACGAATACGTGCGGAGAAGCCAGCCAGGGAAGGGTACGCTACTGTACATGCAGCACCAATGAATGTAATTCCATATCGATTTCGTTACAGGTGCATTTCCTCGAACAATTTAAAATAGTTCCAAAAGTATATTTTTCTGAGTATTTTAACAGTGGCCTGTTACATATCTTTTCAGAAATTTGAAATTACATCTAAAAAAATATGCACTTGCATTAAACTATGTTGTTTGTCTTATCTGTGTCATTTAGATTCAAATAGTCAATATTATGACGCTGGACAACCACGTAGAATTACGCCGCCCATTTTTGCTTCATTCCAGAATTTTCTTTTGGAATACTAATCAGATTTAGACAGCGAATGAAATTAAAACTTGTGCTACCGTTTTTGGCATTCAACTGAAGGCCAAGTTATTAGTTCTAATCTTCGGCGAGCTAATATGCAAGGTTTTTTTAATGAGTTTTCGAGAGTCGAGTTCTATTCACCGAAACGCGTATCGCGTTCCGTAAAGCACAAATACGTAATTTCTTGCTATTGAAAACTTAGAAAGTAGAAGAAACAGTGGTTCCCAATTTACGAGAAAGAAAAGCGATTCTTTAAACAATCAGATGACGTCACTGGCATGGCTGATGACGCTGATGGGCTTCCTGTCAACATTTTTCTTGAAGCAGTCACAGTGGGCTGGCCAGTCAGAAAAGTTGTTTTGGTTTCCGTTAGATGTACTTAAAGCACCTCAAAAGTTTAAAACAAAAATGTTTGTGAGCTTCACTTCTAAATTATTGTGGGGAAAATACCAATGTCCAGAGGCTAATCGTATTCAAACAATCTTCAAAGAGTACGCCTTTTCACGATTGCTGAATACATCTATATCTCTAAATGCGCTTTAACGCATTCGGCACCTTACGGACACCATAGTGTTTGTAGTACTTTTCATCTTTGACGGTCCTGTGTACTGATTTCGGTCTATGCGCCACACTCTAATGGCCCAGAATTCAACTTCTCAAAATCCACTTTGTCTTGGATTATAATTTCCTCATCACATATTTTGACCTTCTGTGAACTGTATAATGGTACGATAAGCTCAAAAGATCATCCGCACTCTCACAGATTATTATTTACTGCAAGAATACTGAGTTTGGTGGACATAAATATCGAGTCTCAGTAGTACGCTCCAATGATTCTTTACTTTGCTCGAATGTCAATGTTCCTGAGTATGTTACGCATTATGACAGTTAAAGATGTGGTGCATTTTCATAGACTATATTCTATATGATAGTTTTTTTAGGATAACCAAGAGTTGGGTCTAATTCCTAACGTATTCATTTTTCAGATTGCTAAAAATTCTAAAACGGAAGAGTTTACACCGTCTGTGAAAATAGGGCCACCCGCTTCACTTCCTCCTCCGGGTGCTCTCGAACAGCCTGTGAAGAGCCCGTCAGCAGCAGGAGAACTCCCTGTTCAGCGGCACCGTGGCACATCACCATCCGAGTTTACGAAACATCAAAGTGATATGACAGCTACTCTAGAAACCTTAATGAGGGGTGAGGAGCCACCTCCATTCGTGCAGCCCATCATACCGGCAGTTCCGGGTAGCAAATCTGCAGCAGAATGGGTATGCTCTGAGCCATTATTTATTTTGTATTCAGTTTAGGTGCCAATTATTCCGCTCGCTAGTAATACCAGCATCAAACTGTATTTGTGAATGATTGATATCTAGTAACAATCTACTATTTCTAAAATAGAATAGAAATATATTTTCAATAATGAGACAGTGATCTTGCGAAAATGTCATTTGGTGGAAGGTGACATTGCCTCATCTGTATTTACTTTTTTCCAGAACTCGTTTCCTAAAAGATCCAACTGAATTGGCGAACCCTAAAAATCTAATGCTATATCGCTTTCAACAAACCTTGATGTAGAACTTCAATAAAGTCGGTTTAAATATTGCAGGAATAGCCTTGAAAAATGATAGGTACTGCGCAGGACGAATAAAAAATTCTAATGCCAGAATACAAGGATGCCTCTATGTCAAAACTCTGAGAATAGAAGAGAACTAAAAATTTGTCCGTTATACAGTCAGGGCAATTTGATCAGGTGTTTTCAGAACGGTGAAAATCAGCGTTCATCGCCAGCAGCCAGCATACGAGATGCAATCGTGCCCGTTCATGCCCAAAAGGTTGTCTCATTGAAATAATTACGGTTTGATATCTGAAATGCTATAATCGATTGATCGTTTCCATGACCGCATAGCAAAGTTAGAGAAGACGATTAAGTCAGCCTTTGAACATCATCATGAGAAACTATTTTTTCGGGTTGTCTGCAATGTTCATCTCTACGTTTTATGACGAATCTAACCTTTTATCGATCCGTCTCATCAATTCTACAGTCATCTACTCTGGAATTTGGCAGTTTTTTCAGTCAGTAGTCTTCTGACAATACATAAAGTTGCCAAGTGCAGAATGTCGCCAGTTTTCATAATTTCGTATTTCGCTCAAAATTAAAACGTGATTGGACTGTCAGTTTGCGTAGAGTTTTTGGTAATTCATTTACACGAAATGTGTACAAACCCCTGTAAGCAGCGCTGGTCTCTTGCTTGCATCATCATTGAAGCTCCTTTCACACTGCGACCAGTCAAAATGACACGGACAAGCTTGAAAAAAATGAAACAATGTTCATTATGATTCAACTGAATGACGAAACAATTCTGGCTACTATAATCAATTAAGCAGATCTAATCGCAGTTCACTCTTTAAACGTCTTTCAAGCTTGCCCGTGGAAAGCCCAAGTCAACGAGCAATTCTTCTCGTAGAATTGAGTGCTTCACTTATTCATCTAATCTGAATATTCTTAGCGATATTGAAGATAATAGCACCTCGTCAGAAGATTTTCACCGTTGATATATGGCACACGTTACCTTCGGCTGCGAATGGCTCCGGATTCACATTTTTTGCTTAACTCTTAAGGTACCACAGGGTCACTGCGCTAGTCCCGCCTTGCTATTTTCGGCGATCAGTTTGTAGTGCCAAGTGAGTGATGATACCGGGCGGCTGATAGTTCAATCCCTTCCTATGACGCTTCACAGCAGTTCTATTGTGACCCTGTCGTACCGACATGACACAAGCAGAATGTTATATAGGTTTCCTAGAGATGGTAATCTAAAGCAAGTTCAAAAGCTGCAGATTTGGCGCTGTATGGCATTTAATCAAGAAAATTCAGCGGATGACCAATAACCTTGTGCGTTCATATCCAATATCGAAGAGAAATTTGAAGGAGAATTTTTTTCTCAACAAAGACCTTTCACTATACAGTAATCGAGAGCTCAAATCCTGGAAAATTGAGATATATATTTTTTCTTGGAAAGGCTTTTTTAGAGCGTTGTAGTATCCATAACACAATAGTGTTTCACACGCGCCGCGTTTTTCTCGCACGACAGAGCTTTTCTCTTGGACTATTAGTAACCATTCAATAGCATAAGTTTCGGCAATTCTAATGCTATGCATGTTTTATATAAAAACTGTTTTACTGCACTGTAGCAGAAAAAATAATTTGGAAAGGATGTCTGCCAGCTCTGGATCGATAGCGGCGACGATAGACCGCGTAGTCGCGGTCCACATATGGAGTGCGATTGTTGTTAATGAATTTGGGCATTTTCTCTACTTTCACGCAGAAAATTTAGCTTAAACATATCATTCCGATAACTAAAGACTTCCTCTACGCGCTCATATGCTTTGCGTGGTGAAGCTTAGGCTAATTAAGCCTAGGTTTAAGCTTAACTTAGTAGAGGGTCTCTCTGGCACTACGCGATGAAAATAAAATCTCATGATCTAGAACGATAGAGCAATGTTTCTTCTACAAATCAATACAAAAAGCATTCAAATATCTCCAAAAATAATAATAAAAAATTCTATTCAAATGAAAAGAATCATCACGATAACGCAGGAGGTGTATGAAACATGACTGTATTAAATGTTACTTTCCTTATTTCTGATTAGGAGAAAGCAAGTGAAAAACCGATCTCACTCGCTGGAGAGGAAGTTTTGATAAGAGTGTTAATAACCATTCGAAAACTGAGATCCGAAGCTACAGCCCTACGTTGTCGGCTTTTTACCCTATATAACGCTGTAGCATTCAGATCAAGAATAATGTTTCATAATCGCTTTTCGCCTTCATTTTTATCACCCGTATAATTCTCTGGAAGCCGAAAGCATATCATTGTGTAGAACAATTTTCGTAGTGCCTTGAAAGATCGTTTTTCTAAAGTTACTTACAAAATGGAGGATAAATTCCTACCTTAATAACAATATGTCGATTGCCTTGTCGAACAGTCAGCAAACAACTTGCCGAAAATGTAAAACTCGACCCTGCTATGCCGTATTTCCAGAAAATAAGAACATCGCTATAATCAGAAAACATCACGCTATCAGATGATTACTAATGGTCTAAGCAAAGAGCTCTATACGGTGAGGTTCAGAGCACAAATCAAATGACCCAAGGTGATCAAAAGAGGCTTTTGAAAAGCAAACACATTTTTGAGTTTCTTGAAGCTTGTGCTATAGTTTCTTCTACTAATCTAAGGAAGGGGTTTTGCCCAGTGAAATATAAGCGAGATAAGGAAAAAAATATGTGGTGGTTTCATAAAGCATGATTTTATTTCGAATGTTACAGCTTTATAGAGGTTTTGAAAAACCGTCGACGTGGGCTGTAGCTTCAATTCTCAGCTTTCGAATGGTTGTTAACACCCCTATAAAAACTTCCTCACTGGCGAATAAGATACTTTCATTTGTCCTCTCCTAATTAGAACGAACCGATACAGCAATGCAGGAGGGCCTTTCTAAGAAAGTAAATCTCTGAATTCAACAAAATTTAAGCTTTCGAATGATTACTAATAGTTTAATAGATAATCTTTGTCCAGTAAAAGAGGTTCTTTAAAGAAAATCCTTGCCGATAGCAGAAATAGTCCTTGTTTCTTTCACTGCCAGCTCAACTTCCTTTCCAACGTTTCTGCACTATCAAAATATTTCCTGGATTTTTTTCTGCAGCAAGTATGCTCAGATAATTAGACGAAGCCGTCTCACTCGATAATTAACTGATGCACTAGTTTGCATCGGTAAAAGACATTAGCGACGGCTACTCTACGATTATAATACTAGTTAACATTACAATATTAGGCCTTAGCTCCGGCCGGCATATCAACGAAAGGACTTTGTGGCATTCTTTCAACCCATAATTTTGAGTGCTCACGTCTTTTGAATCCTGATTTTCATCATTCCTCAGAAGCGATCAAAAATCTTTGACTAAATCTAGGCACATATTTGGCTCCATTGAGATAAGCATATACCCAGATTTGGCTGCAAGCTGAGCCCGTTTTTCTCCCTTGCATTTTGACGGTAAGGCTAAAAAAGCCGAAATTCAACTTTATCAATCAACATTTTTGGACAAACCTCATTTTTAACTCAAATCCATCGAAACATTTATATTTTTCGAACAAATTCAGGGAAACCCTTAAATTTGAGCACTGGGATTTGCACAGCGCTTTATCCTTATGCAGAATTTGGAAAAAGGACGAGTATTTGTTGCAGTCACTGCTGAGATGTTCGGTGTGCGTAGAGCCGGGAATGTTGGACCCGACTGCTGACTGCCCGTCAAGCGTACCAGCCCACTGTTCAGTACACGACACCTTCTGCCTTACTAGGCAGACGCAGAACGAGGACGGTGAGTCGTTCATATAGTGATCGTGGTTCGAAGCAAGGACTACAAGCGCGAAACAATTGAAAGTTAACTTGTAAAGAAAACTTGGTCTATATCTCCTTCAGCTCTGATTTTTTGAACTATAATTACGACTGCTAGAACGCTCCTAGAGCAAAATTGGAAACACTTCTCGATTTCTCAAGAGAAGCTCACGAAATTTGCATGGGGCTGCGTTCAGTCGAAAGTCCTAGTGTTTTACTGCACTTTTCTCAGTGTTATGATGTTTCAAATCCATCTAAGAAAATCGAGTGAGCAAAAATACGACCTTGGACAGAGACTTCCACGGTTCGACTCTCGGTATGGATGAAACGCAGGTTCGACTCCCCTCTGAGGTCGTGTTTTTACTTGCCACTACAATTGCTCCAAAGTGGGATGTTGGATTCCCTGAATAGGCACTTAGGCTTTATGTCAGTGACGAGTTCAAATTGCCTACCATATATTTTCCAGCTGTCTGGTCCTAATCTTACTCAAATCGGTGATGGGGTTACATTTCTCATGAAAGAGAAGTTTTTCACGATCGCATCTATGAATCTCGATGCGTGTAAATGGAACGCTCACTTAGTGATAACTTACTCATAAGTGCCCTTCAAATAAATCCTGTAGGTACTTGAGATGATAAGTTTGACATCTTCATCTAAAAGGCTAGCCAGCACTATGTGAAGTATGCACCATGTTTATGGGAGTTTTTGTTTCGGCCCTAGCTTCTGTGTCGACTCTTTTTTGAATAAACTGTCTTTTCGGTGAACGATCTACTTTTAAGGGACCTTCACTATGGAGAAGCGATGTATGTCGGAGGCGCAAGTGGTATCATTCATAGAGATGCCAGAAGTTCGAAGTGGTTGTGCAACCGCCAAAGGTGGCCTTATCAACTACTGCCTTTGCCAAGGGGATCTGTGCAACCACGATGCTCTGTTGGCTCAAGCGCAAATTTCAGGGTATGGTAGAAGAATTGCAAGAACTTATTCGTTTCTTACAGCTCGCTTATCTTCCTATAAATGGCTCATCAATTCTTACTGTTTCCCTTCATGTTTACGATTGACTGAGTCATTAGAATGAAAGAAACTAGAGCCCAATGAACAGAGTATTGAAATATTCCATTAAAATTTTCAGTAGGTATCACTCAAAAGCATTTTCGAGTGGTAAAGGAGGAGTTGATTTCTTAAATTTAACGGTTTATACATACTATTTTTGAAGGAAATTATTTCCGATCAGCTTGTTATATGAAGAGAACCTTCTTATAGTGTGAGGAGTCCAGAAAGTCAGCCAAAGCCCGCACCTCCAACGTTCCAAGAGCGACCGCAGAAAAACGAATCGCCTAGAGTAAGCTTAGAGTAAGCCACTTTGAGGAACGTTCTCCACATTGTTATCCAATAGTTCTCTTTCAGCCGCCTTCCACTGATGTTCCACTCATATTCATCGATGGCGATGAAAGCGCACATATAGAAACCTCCCCTGCTCCTGAATTGAGGTATTTCTTTACATGGGCGTTTTGAAAGAGCCCTTCTACATACTGAAAACAAACGGGAGGAATTTTCCTATGCAACTGATTTTTTGACATAATACTTCAATTTGCTTTCTCTTCATAAGGAGATACGAGGTCGTTCAGAATTCTAACTAGACTAGCAATTGTTGGCGTTTAGGTGGCTTCACCATCTTCAGAGACAGAAAAGGTCAAATTGACACGCAATCTACGCATCTTCATAAGCAGAGGGAATAAAACTTGGCTAAAGGAAAAGCTTTCTTGTCGAGCATCTTTACTGTTCATATGCTCGCTTCTCCTATTATTTGCTGTAGGCTATTGGAAGTTTGTTGCTTCTGTCGTGGTCCCAAGTAGGAAGAGCAAGTAATTCTTCAACTAGAGAGACGCATATTGAAGAGTCCTACAAAACCACTTAATTTTCTAATTCGGTCAAACGTGCCAAATTGCTCACCCTGGTATTTTTACTAACGTTTTTGCTACAATATTAGGCCAAAGGCTTCCCGAAGTCCATGCTGACCACAATTTGTTACAAGTTCTTTTTGGCATCAAAGAAGCGCACTCAAATGCTTGATTCACTTTCCTACTAAACTGATGGGACGTTTTTCGGCTTCCTTCTTATATTGCGAATCGAGGCTTCGGTAAAAGTAGTTCTTGTGCTGGAGGAGTAGGGATAGATACATTCACTGTATCTTAGGCTTGCGCTGGTTCCGGCTAGACATCTCCGCTTCGTTCATGGCTGCGTGTTCTGGTCTATTCGATTCGTCTGCTTGTTGACTGTGTACATTCTTCATCAAATGTCATCGTATTCTCTGTGAAATATAGAATTGCATAGTTACGTAACCGGCATGTGGCGTAGGGCTACGCTGTGCTCCTGTGCTTTTATATGACGGAGATTTATTGTTGAGTACCTCCTATCATCCGGCCTCTTGGTGAGGATGGACTTTTGTGTGCGTTCGTTTGTATTAAATGATTGCACTATCGGTTGGTAGTGGGGGTGGATTGGGCAACAGCGTTGTAGTCGATATAGACAACAATGATGTGGTCGCTATAGGCAACAATAATGTAGTCACTATATATCACCTGTATCACCTGATCATCTGTTGTCCCATTGATCGTCGAGTGACTCGAGCGGGTACCAGCAACTCTTCCATTTTTTCCTATCGCGTGCAAGAGTAGCCCAATGTGTCCTCCTTCAATCTAGGGATTCGCTCAGCATCATATCTTTCTTCTATCGCTTTCATAAAGAAATCGGACCAGCGGGTCAGTGGTCTTCCTTTAGAGCGCTTGACGTCCCGAGGAATCCAGTCGGTAACGGCTCTCGTCCATCAGTTGTCGTTGAAGCGCATCACGTGTCCGGCCTCACCTTATTTTTGATATCCTGGCGTGTAGGACGGCGTCTCTGATTTTCGATCGTTGACGTAGGTCGGAACTTCGGATCCTTTCTCTCATTTGCGAGATACGGGATACTCCTAGCATCGACCTTTCGACTGCGCGTTCGATAACGCCGAGTGATCTTTCATCCTGCTTGCGTAGCGACCACGTTTCTGCTGCATACGTTAGGGCAGGGATAATTGTCGAGTCGAAAAGGTGGGCACGGAGTCGGACGTTCTTTGTCCTCTTCACTACATCTTCGATGCTCTTAAACGTTCCCCAAGCCGCTCGTTTCCTCCTGCTCAACTCTGGAACTAGGTCTTTCATCACGTTAATTTCCGACCTAGATAGACGTAACTGGAGCATTCGGAAATTGTCGTTTCATTGAGCGCGAATGAGGCATTCGAAACCCATCCGTTCCTCATGAACATCGTTTTCGTTAGAATTAGTTGAAGACCAATCTTTCCACAGGCGTTATCGAAATCGATCAACATTCGTTCCGCTTGGCTGATGTTTGGTGTTATAAGAACGATATCGTCAGCAAAGCGAAGGTGGTTTAATTGTAGACCGTCAATTTTCACTCCCATTTCGTCCCATTCTAATGTTCGCATGACGTTTTGTAGGGTGGCAGTGAACAGTTTTGGCGAAAATGTATCGCCTTGTCGAACCCCTCTTCTTACGTCAATGGTGATATTGTTGTAGGATGGAGGTATTTTGGTCGTGAAATCTTTATAAAGCTCACGAAGGATCATATTGCACCGAGTAGGGGCGCCCTGGTTATCCAAAGCCTCTATGACCGCTACTGTTTCCACTGAATCAAAGGCTTTCTTCAGATCGATAAAAGTGAGACAGAGTGGTTGTTTGTACTCTCGCGAAACTTCGATGAGTCTTGTGATTGTGTGGATGTGGCCTATGGTACTAAATCCTTTTCGGAACCCTGCTTGTTCGCATGGCTGTCCTTCGTCCAGTGTTCTGTCAATCCTGCTTAGGATGACTCGAGTAAAGAGTTTGTAGACAACGGACAGCAAGCAGATGGGCGATAATTGCCTATGTCGTGAAAGTCTCCCTTTTTGAACAACAATACGGTCTTGCTGGTTTTCCATTGAATAGGGACCTTGCAATCTGACAGGTAACGAGTGAAGAACCGAGCCAAGGTGCTGATGAGAACTGACGGCAGGATCTTCAGGTGTTCTGGTCTATCCTGTCTGGACCGGGTGCTGTTCTGTTCTTCGCCGACGATATAGCATGTCGGATTTCGGAAGGGAGGATCGGTGGAACGACATATTCGTCCTCTTTAAATTCATATGACGGTAAGAGGACATGGCTAGCGAAGAGATCCGAGTAGTATGGGTGGATGATTTTCTCCATAACCCTTCTCGAAGCTGTAAGTGTCTCTCGCCAGGCTATCGGAGTGCAATCATCTTGGTCTTATAGTTGGCGAAGCCTCGCTGGGCTTTGCGAATGCTCTTCCCAGCTTCTGCAGCTTCTGCCATAACTGCGGCTCTTCTCTCTTTAAGGTCTTCTTTTATCGCTTCTCTGCAGGGTTTCGCAAGTTCAGACGTAAGGTTTCGGTTGCCTGTACCTCGTGCGATTTCACGTTGACGTATCAGCTCGAGTGTCTGCGGAGACAAGCGTCTCTTTGTAACCTTAGAACTCTCGGCTTTCATAGCGCTAACGTGAAGATAATCATCGAGTCGATCGTATTCTTCGTCGATGTTGTTGACAACGGTATCTTACCAAGAGCCGACTAATGATTCAAATACATCCCACTTTATGGTAGTTCTGGGACTTCGTTGTTTGAATTTAGCTGCTTTCTCTCTTCTCCTCGAAAAACGGAACGTTGCGCGAAGGAGGCGATGGTCTGATTTCGTGTAGAACTTAGGAACAACAGCGACGTCGGTCAGGCAGAACCTTCGATTTACTAAGACGTGGTATATTCGTTATGGTACTCTCCATGGGAGACTCCCACGTCCATCGCTGAGAAAGAGGCTTTTGGAATTGCGAGTTACCATGGATGGTTTGGGTCGTCATGATAAACTCAGATAGCCTCTCTCCCTGTTCATTCCATTTCAGTCCGTGGGTCCCTATGTGACATTCATCAGACGTTCTTCTGGGTCCAATTTTTGCCTTAAAATCTCCGACATTGACATTGAAGAATGCATGATCTTCTCTGAAGAATTTTTCGAGGTCCATATAGAACGCTTCGACTTCGTCTTCGTCATAGCTTGATGTTGGTGCGTAAACAACGAAGATTGTTAAAGCCGGCATAGAACCACATCGTTTCAACCGTAATCGTCCGATACGGGTTGTTAGTTGTTCGAACAAATCAATGTTCACGGTCAAATTCGATTTGACGAGGACGCCAACGCCGACGACACCTCTGCGATCGCATGTTCCAAGGAACAGTTCTTCTCCGGTGTCATAAACAGCGTGAAAAGGATGGCGCCTTCTCGTCTCAGCCAGGCCAATGACGTCGTACCTTATTCTTCTTGCTTGAATCAATGAATCTTCTACAGCGGATTCGTGAGCAAGGGTTCTTGCGTTGTAGGTACAGATCGTCATTTTAGTCCTTTTCGATCTTGGCAGCCTAGTTCGGCCCTGAGATTTTAGCAGCCTCTCCGTACTCGTCCTACCTGGCGCTGCCGTACCAGGGGCTCTTTCGGGGTCAGGGGAATAAGGCCCATATTTGTTACTGTTTTTGGCATTTTGATACCCAACGTATAGCTTGCCAGGCTCTAAACGTGGGGGCTGGGTACTCACGAGTAGCTTGCCAGTCTCTCTCGAAGGAGCGGGAGGAGCTCATTTGTTGGAGGCGACTCCTAACCGCCTCTCATGTACTTTCCAGCCATTTGATTGCAGGCTATTGGCCGACTTGAACTCGTAGAAATAGAGTTTTCGTCAAGTCGGCGCTGCAGAAGCAGGAAGCTCGTCCCCTGAATACACCTGCGTCTCTGGGAAGCACACGGTCGCTTTTGCTTTGCGTTTATTCCCCTATCCACCACCTGGGAACGCGCCACGTGCCCTCGCGACTGACCGGGCGGGATCCCTCAAAGAGGGAGGTCCGTGGAGTCACTATATATAACAACCTAAAATATACACATTATCACAGTGGTGATATATCAATAATATATACATTATGACGATACAGAACTATGTAACGATATCAAGAGACTGATGAGTGCGGATGAAGTAAACTAGGACTGTGGGCTTGACTAGGCGGTAGACTTCGGGATGCAGTTGTGCTTGCCTCGAAAACACCGATGGTGGGAGCCAGTGAGTGATTATATGCCCCAGAATTATGCTGGATAGATAGACTGGAACCCATCTCGTTGGCGGGTCAAACAGAACCCATAAGGACTTGGTCCACCGCCGTAGTCGTATGCTCCGCTTACAGTGCAATGAGCTTTGCAAGTAAGTGATATCATGAGAACAGAAACGAAACGACTAGTAGTAAAATGATAAAATCGCACTGAATAAGTGACGACAGCGACCGCTCACGGAACGACAGCTTGCTGAATGGCCTAAGCCACAATGACGACACGGTAGCCGCCGTGGCTGTGCCCTTTAGAAGACTATTCGCGATGGAATGCATCAGCTGCTTGTCCCCGGGATCCCGCTGCTCTCGCCCAGAATAAGTAGCAACGGCTTCGTAGAACAGTGGGTACACGGCATGGCACTCGAACTCGATGTCGTAGGAAAGTTTGTTTGCGTTTTTAGACTGTCGATCATTTAGATATTTTTCTGCAGGACTGATGGAGCAGCGAACAGCTTTTCTGTAGACTTTAATTCGCTAGAAAAAACTTTCCCCGGAGAAGGGAAGAGGAGGTGGGTGAATGGCTGCAATGCTCATCGCGGCACAGGTTCGTCCTCACGACCCAACACTTTCTGGCAGTCAACGAACACCCTCTGGAGCGCCACAGCCAGGCCACCCTTGATATTACAAGGAGATGTGCTCAACTAGTATTCTACGAGCAAGAAACTAGTATTCTAGGTTTATGAAGAAGAAAAGCAAACAAATTGAAATACTAAAAGTTCTGAGATTTGCAGAGTAATAAAAATAGTGCGGGACTGATCAAACAAAATACAATCAAAAGTAGAGCCATGTAGTAATATCACTTGGCTTAGAACCAGTTTTGAGCAGAAGGTCAAGTTAAGAAAATTGAGAGTGTTCAACTGATGCTGTTCAGATTGCTCGAGAACGAACAAGAGCTGATGATGAGGCGGAAGGCGTGGGCCGAAGCGGATCTGACGGCATCGTCATTGCGCCATCTTCCGACTTTTCTTACAATGGTTCTCGGCCTGTTGTTGTTGTGATATCCAGTGCCAACTGAACAGACCCTAAACCCTCTCAAGCTTCAGTGTGATACTCCTACCTGGTGTTATTCGAGATCTTTCAACAAAATGCTTAGAATAATCTAATTCCTTGCGAGGATAGAGATTTATTTCCTTTTCATGGTGTCAAAATCTTCAAATAACCTACTTCGCTTACAATTTCTGATGACAGGTAGCTTAGATGGAAAATCTAAATGAATAAGATGTTACGCAATAATTAGCGCCAAAGATTTTAATCCGCATTAAAAAATTTTAAATGGTTTACAATTCTATTCGATATTCTGTCCTTTCAACAAGTTTCACAAAATTGCTCAGCTTATTCGTATGTTTCATATGTTGAACCTTGTTCAAATGCCTTCATAGTATCTATTACCACCTAATAAAGTTTTTTGTTAATCATAAATGTTTATGTTAATCATAAATCTAATCATAAATCCGGTATAAAAGGGGATTCGAACTCGTCCCTAACGTTTCTCCTCACTACCACTGGTTTAAATCAATAACGGCTTTCAGTTTACTTGGAAGTGGATAACTAAAATCGCAGTCTATTTATATTTATTTATCAAATCATGAACGACGCCCTCACATTAAGCGCCATTGTCACTAACGTTTTGGAGCGTTACCTTCATCTTTGTAACAGTAGTGACTCAAATTGTGGCATCTCAGTACCGACAAATAAAATTACCTCATTCAGCAGTAATATTACTTTTCACACGAGCGCATGTGGCGCAGTGGTTAAAGGTGCTCTGCGTCGCACACGAGGTCAATGGTTCGATCTCGCGCTCATGGCTCTTCAGGCCATCCATCCCTCCGGCTTTTAATTTTGTAGATTATTTTGCCACACCTTGCTTTTCACAGCTGACGTATAAACTGCCACACAAATGATGATCGGATCCAGTGACTGTCATCAATAGAACATGATTAAGTGTTCTCATAATTTGATGAACTGCTAGAAACCTTGTTTTGGGCAAGTTCATTCTGCGACGATATAATAACACACAGCTGTGGAGCGCTGGCTTGGATCAGTCGGCCATGAAGAGAACGAAAGTAATTGAAACGTCTGCCGAATGAATAAGCTCTTTATTAACCATGAGGTTTCCTCCTGATCAGTGAAGAATTCGTTGATTCTTGGAAGGAAAGTACACCGCAGAGATTTACTCATACAAATGCCTTTTATACAGTTCTCCAAATTAGAAGTTTCACGCTTTCGGATAGTTTTATGTGCAAATCAATGGGAGAAACTTCTTCGGAAAACTGGATGGCTCACAGAGAAGACGTTCGTCGAATTGTTCCAATGCTTGTTCTCCGTATAAGATTGTTGATTGTTGCAAGGTTATCAAATCTTAGTGCACAACGTTTTGTCAAAATTTCAAATGTGCTAAACAACATCTGTTTCATAATAAATAAATAAATAACAAATTCTACATGCATATTTTGCATCCCACGTAGTTGAATCACATGTGGCGCAGTAGTTAGAGGTGCTCTGCGTCACACACAAGGTCGGTGGTTCGATCTCGCGCTCATGACTCATCGAGTCGTCCATCACTCCGTGGTCGGTAAATTGGTACCAGACAGGTCTCAGACTTGTCTGGGAGGAGAACCAGCACCGACTCGGTTCAGTGGGAGGCCACTGCGAGTCATTGTAGAGGCCAAATACTGAAGAAAAATGCATGGCGCATCCTTCAAGGGCTGATCAACGCCGAGAGCTTTATCCTTTTTGTTACATAGAGTTAACATTTTCTTCTCAAAAACTGCAGATCTCTCATACAATCAAAAACTTTCTCACGTGACGTATAACTCTTACCTGCTCGCAATTTCTTAGTTTCTTTCACTTTGTGCTGATGATGCACTCTCTTCATATCAGTAGTGAAGCATCATAAACAATTGTCTTGAGAAGTTGTTAGATCCCACAACAAAACATCCTATACTCTACATTCTGAAACAGCTCCCTACTGCAGTTAAATATTGCGCAATAACAATGTTAACTCTATTTACTGCCCAAGTTATTTTCGGCGCCACGATACGACGTGAAATATATAACGCTCCAAAAGGATCAGCCTCGAAAAGAACAGTGGAAAATCAAGGCCTATCACCCATACACCTGCTTTGAAATGTCACGCACATCTCAACATTTTTGTGGTTATATTCTACAGTGACATGTCAATTACAAATAACGAAGCAAATGCTGTTGATCCACATCGGGGCTCAGTGACGTCAAAACTTTAGAGGCTTTGTAACTTTTTTCCAAAAACTTCACTGGGAAGCGAGAAAGCTTGACATAGTACTTCATAATTTCGTCTTCTTTACCCTTTATGAGAAGTGTATCATGTCTGCCCCTCTGTCACTCAGTGAGCTTTACATTTTTAAAGCGATAGTACGAAAACAGCTCCGCTATGGCTTCGACTTCACTAGAGCGAAAACTTAGTAAGCTGTGTTATAATCTATTCTTGAAAAACCAGCACTTTTCGTTATGTTCTATGTTTTAATGATGGACAAACTGTCAAACTTTGTATCGAAAATGAAATTGAGCAAAGCGATGGTAGTGATTGAAATAGCACCGACTACTCGGAGACTTCAACTATTTCGTTGTACCTCTACGGAAACTTCTTCACCACACCATTCAGAACCGTAGTGCTTAATGCCGAGAAAAACAGGAAGTAGTTAGTGGTGGAAACAAGTACACTCCAAATTGTTTTTTGAGCTTATGATCTTTGACGACCTTCAATCGTATTGCTTTTATCGAAGCGGAAGGCGTAGAATTTTCTGTCGCCTACGAAAAAGGCGTTAGCTTAACAATGTGAGCATGACAGTAGTACATGAATCTGCTTTTCAAAATGTTCCATTCGTTAACTCGATAAATTTAGCTTGCGGTTTTCAATAAACTTTCAACGAATAGAGCACGCGCTCCCTGATAGAGTGAGCTGAGGGTTTTGGTCTCGCTTAACGCGAAAGTTTTACGCATCACTCTACATCAAAAAAAAATGTTTTACCTTTGATGCTGTATCAGTAAGTTATAACAAAATTTTAGGCATCTAAGTTTCCTGTTTTTTTTTTTGTTTTATTTAAGACCCGTCTTTCACATCCAACGTGCAAATGCAGCAGTTGCATTGATTGTTTTCGTCGTATTTATCATCCATAAAGGTCTTCCAAGTTTTGCGGGTGAATTCGGAAACTACATGAGGACTTTTCTTTTGTTATGAATGACATCTTAGCCTAAATAAGGTTTTGTGATCTGATGAACAAGCCCTCATGATAGCTGCTTCCAACTTCAACCGAAACGTCTCAACTGGGGATCAATCGTTTCAGAAAGTGTTCTAGTAGTGAGATGAATTCATATTCAGTTTAGCGACATGTTCTCTTTATTACTGCATAGATGCCAAAACTCACTCCACATAGTTGACTAAGGCAACAAGTGCGTTTGATTAACCTCCGACAATAATATTTTTTGAGTTGGCTCATTCATGCGTGTCGTTACAGCCGCAAGTAAACTTGGGCCGAATTTCCTTCCACCGTTTCTTGAGTTTTTCACTGCTTCAAAGTTCGCAACAGCTTATGTCTCTTTCTGACATATCCAAAGTCCCCTAATCGTTTCTACATTCTTTCTTTCTTTGGGATATAATATATTGCCAGTATGCTGCTTTTCGAGTACCGAAAAAAAGCTTTTCTGTCAGGTAAAATATTTTGAAAGGAAAACTGCATCGTTGCTTTAACACTTTTCCTTCCAGTCCAGCGATTTCAGTATTATTTGTAGCGTCGCTGAAAACAATATTGCACCGGCCTGCAGAACATCCTTAATGATGGCGGTGGTGAGGGTTTTACTATGTTTCCATAGTGCTCAGACAGCCTTCGTATGTGCGCTGTTCGGATATTATTGTCAATTTCTTTTCTTTGAAATATTTTATCGTGCAACAAGTGATTTTCTATCGTATCATCTAAATCCAAAATAAATCTTGTTTTAAGTCGGTTGTTCGCTCCATATTTTTTGCTGAAGACTCTCGCTTGGTAATTTAGTTCATCAATTTACTGACCCAAATCACTGCTTTTTCCACTGTGTGGTTCCCATACTTCTAGCATTCCATTTGCCTTCTCTCTTGTTTGAGAATTTCATCTTCTTCACAAACGTCGTGCACTGATGGTCCCATTGCAATCTCGAGGATAGCCTGGCTGGGTCGTTCCGTAGGCTTCTTCATTGATTGGCGGACACTGTCTAAAGAGATGGGACAAATCCGCGTCGACCTACCTCCCCTTCTCCTCTCTCTCCGTTCTTTTCCTTAATCATTGTAGCTGTCATGAACACTCCAAATCAAACTTCCTAATTCGAACACATAATATGAAGTACAGGAATGCGTTATGTGAACTATGTAAACTTGATTTAGATATATTATTTCCAGCGGTATCTTTCTTTCACAAAGCTTGTTTATGCTTGGCCATGAATACCATGGCAAAACAATTGAGCGCTTCTCTCGGAGAAGTTATCGAGCTGGAACAAATCGGAGCTATCTCCAAAGGTTGCTTAAGCAATCATTCTTTGACAGAACGATGGCGGCCACATTATGCCACCAAGAGCAGTCGTGTCTACCGATTGCTTTGCTTTTAACACATGGCTACTCTTCTTTACGCAACAAACGAGTTTGACTATATTTTTCTACGAAATTTCCTCTTTGTGCTAAATTCTATAGTTTGGGTGTAGTTTACCGTGCAATACCAAATCTTTAGCTCCTACCGCTCAGACCAACAACTTCAGGCCGCAAAATTGCACCGAAGTTGACCATGGTCTCGCCGTAGAAGTCGCCTCAACTCATAGCTAATTTTGCCGCTACAATTCTTATTTAACCATCTGTAAATGGCTGTACTTTATGATTATTTTCCGCGATAAAAAAAGTGATAACAAGTTTTATAACATTGTCCCTAGACGCTAAAAATCAAGAAGAACGATTAGTTGTAAACCTAAGCAGCAGACACTATGACGTTGCCATGGAAATGGGTAGTATAGGTGTTTTCAAGCTCTGAACTTGCTTTACGTGAGCCATTTTCCAGCTGTTGAAGTTGAGTTGTTTTGTTCAATTGTGACTTCCGTTCACGTTCTCTCAGTTTGGGTGGTAAGACCTGCCTAACGAATTTTCGCGTTGAAATCGAAATTCTGCCTCCCACTTCCGTATGAAAGCCTTTCATTTCTATTCTATTTTGTTTTCACTGTCCATAGGCATTCATTTCGAATGCTAATTTTTTTGGTATGATTCAGTAAATCTTTCACATTTCAGAGAAGGGATCTCGTTGCTCTTCCGTTCAGTTGGTTGATAAATTCCCTTTATGTAATATTGATGGATTTTTAAATGTCTTCGAGATGATACGTGTGATTAGTGTTAATAATTTATGTAACACATCATTCATATTCGCTAAATTTTATATTACTCGTAATTAATAATAGTTTGAGTGGAGATAAAACGGAGTAAAGTATCTAATAACTTTCGAGTCACAATGCAATCGCAATTTCAAGCAAGTTTTATATTTTGAAGCCAAACATTTTTAGGAAATCTATTCATAGTTTTAGTTGTGATACCGTGTTGAATATAAGCACAAGAATGCTGAGATACCGGAGCTGTAGTCAAATTTGAATCAGGCTGTAAATATATCAATATTGTGACCTCAGCCACAGCTGCAGTTTAATTGAGCTTTAATTTCCGATTTGTGCTCTCCAGACCAATCTGAGCGATTTGCTGACAGCCAGCGATTACCGTGACAGCACGACTGAGAGAAAGGTAAAACGAGGCGTGGGTGCGGTACTAGCGAGCGCTTCTCCCGAAGGTGTAGTCTTGTTTCGAGTTCACTCTACATTCGTCGAGACCATGATTTGTTCGTATTTCAACATTTTTGCAATTATGGCTTGTCAATTGAAAGCTCCAAGCACAATTACAATCCACTCTGTTGTGCTTTTGATTCGTATATTATTGTCCTACTCCTTGCCATAAGCTCTTCGTTTTCACAGCCTATTTTCTGAAAAGCTTTTTCCTTTTTTATTTCAATCGTATCTGCTATTTACTGGACTTCTCTCGTTCTTTTTGGGCTATTTTCTTCCGTCTCTCTTCATTTTCTACCATCTTCCTTCAGTTATTTCTCAATATTTTTTTTCAACAGTGTTTTCTGCTCTCCTTTCTTTGTCATTCCTCTTCTCCACAGTTGCTTCTTGATTCTTTACGACATTTATTCCTCTTTGGATCTCCGCCCACAATTCCACAGCCAATAGCTCGCCTCTCTTTTGCGTCCGCAAAATTTGCTATTTTATGCTCCTTCCTTAGTTTTATCGACACATTTTTGGTAAACCACGTTTTCTCTAATTGATAGCGATCGCTACGGTAGACTAATTAGTTCACCACGTAACAGTAATACGATGTAAATGAGGACATGACCAGAAATGCTTTTCTCCGATGATTTCATTTAATGAATGACGTTTAGGCAAAGTGTTCTGGCAGAATGTTACGTCGTTATAGTTCGCATGGTCTGGAAACAATCCCTATTCAGTCAAAAGCTCTTACCATTGGCTCCGATAAGTGCGATGTTATCCTGAAAGTAAACAGCTCGATTTTTTTCGAATAAAAAACACGTTACTGAGACAGTTTTGAAGTCGTTTTTGGCTTTCCAGTTGAGAAATAAGATTACGAAAAAGCGGCACACTATCACTTCCTATGATGCTATGCAAGCAAACCATATCCATACTTATGACAGTATAATTCTATTCTGCTTTTCATAAAGAGCTAACATGATTGGTTTTTTTTTTTTAATTTTGCACTGTCAAAGCCAATGCTTCGGTGGTTTTTCCTTCGTCAGCAGTAGTTATTGATCACCCAATGTTGACATTATTGTAGCTTTCTCATCGAGACGAATTGAGTGAAGTGAATCACTGCTTGAATGGAGTTGCGTCTTCAGAGTTCCTCTTTTCTAGATGACTCTATCCATGCTGAGGTAACGTAGCATGGATTCGGCAGTTCTCCAGTATATAGGACGGCCCTTGGGTGACTGTCGATTGGTATTATTTGCTTCTCCGATCACGATCCATCTTGCAGCAGTCGAATCACTATCAACTAAATATACAAAATCCAATCTTGACTTCCCACTTGCATTGAATCTCGGTATAAACGATCAGTACTCTGCTTTCATCGATTTGATTACCTAGCAAGAGATCTCTGCGATTCTTTTATTTTTCAAGTCCTTAGAATGTCCGATAATCATTTTCGAGCCATGATGTTGTCTGTTGTAGGGCAACTTATAGAGCCCGATACAAGTGTTTTGTCCTCAACAGCCTTGTCAGTCGGCCAGTACCATTCGTCTTTAGCCAGTTCTCTCGGGTGAACCCAACCTTTGCATAGAGTTAGCGAGACGAACATTTTACATGTGCCCTTAAGTGAAAATACTACTAAAATTAGTTATTACTCAATAAATTTTATTATTACCAAATTCGATGATATTTTCACTTAATGGCGCGTGTAAAATGTTTGTCGTCTCCAAATCTATATAGAGGTTGGGTTCCCCGAGTGGATTAGTTGAAGACGAAATATACTGCCTAACTGACGAGACTGTGAAAGCCGAAACACGCCCAACGGACTCTATAAGTTGCCCCATAACAGACCACTTGCATGGCTCAAAAAACTATCATCTGGTATAATGCAAGTTGACCGTGGTCCTGAGAGAACACTCCGAACAAAAGATATAATCTTTGAAATATTATTTCTGAATTACTGGTCTGTTGCTCACGGATTGGACCTAGTCCACCTAATGTCATTTTTCAGTTTGTAGACCTCTCATCAAAGATCAGATACGTAAAAACACCTGTAAACGTGCTAAACTATACACTGCTCTGACGAAGCGAGCGAGATCGTCAGAACGCATATAAGCCACTGACACAGTAAACCTCGCAAAGGCTAAAAAGTCTTTCGAACATATATCTTGGCATGGATAATCAGCGCCTTTGTTAATGGTGAGCCTACACCATAATTACTGGGGAACTTTGTAGTAGCTAATATTCCGACGCCATCGCCCGAAAGACAAATGGGTATCTCAAATTTACGCCTAGTGACATTCCCTTTTATCTTGCGAGCTTATCGAAACATTATAAAAGATCTTTTATTCTCAAATACCAACTTTCACTAGCCTCAGCTTGGATAATTTGACTATCTTACGCAGCTTGGATGATTTGTACTATCTTACGAATGATCCTTTCTTGAGTTTTACTCATACTATATGACAAATTGATCTTTCCTCATATACAAAGTTAAACGGCCTTGACGAATACGAAATTGAAGATCATCAGTCATGTTTTTTAAGAAAGAAGTTAAACTAACCTTAAACAAGATAGTTCGTAAGAAAGTGTGTGTCCTTCTCAAGCTTGCTCAAAGTCGGCCCGTGAAATCATTATGAGAGATACCAACAAGGTAGATCCGACTCATGGGAGACGTACTTTCGCTCCATTGATTTGCACTGCTTCATCCTATTCGCTTCAAAAGCATCACACATCCAGAATAACTTCTTGTGATTATTAAAGTCAGCCCTGTTTGACAGGCCACTGACATGCGTGGATCAAAAAATGATTATCAGACATATTGAAATTCGAGCAGAGGTCTCAAGAAAACACTCGAAACGAAACTTCTTGTAAGATTCAGAGGAAGGTTACTGAAAAATGTCGGATATAAGTCCAGCTCTACTTCTTCATAAAGAAGACTTCAAAAAGAAAAGCAACAAGCTGAGTTGTTTGATGTTGTTCAGAACTTTTCCAGCAAAATAGCTGGGTATCAAAATTTTGAGCTTTCAGAAAGTGTAGCAAGCGTTAAAACTCATACCAAACACCACCATTTTCTTGGAATATTTAAACTACTTTTTTGCGATTTTGCAGGCAGAAGGAGTACACTCGATTCATGCCTCCATTGAAACACAATCCAAGATCCGGCTCGTTCTGGCTGACGGATCATTCTCTTGCTGGACACACTACAGTTAATGGGAACCATGTCGCCGACCAGGTGAAGTTTAGTGAAGGATTTCCATTCTATGTAGCGTAAATCTCACGTGTTTAGTATTATGAGATTACATGATGATCAAATATCGGATTTCCAAATCAAGCTTTTGCTGATCTTGCTGCATTCAAGGCAAATTACCAACAAATTTAGTTCTGAAAATTTTCAATCATCAATTGGCATTTGTGAATTATTTTTTATATCATTGCAAACTTAATAATACTTCCTTTGAGTCTAATCTTTCAGGTTATAGGTGGAACTACACAATGGAGATATGATTAGGTTTGGCAAAGCCCAACCTTTTGTGTTCGAGAGACGTGTCTTTTTTCCATGGAAGAAAGTGAGTCTAGGCATTTAACACAAAGCGAACCACATAATTATTATGTTATTCAGCATAGCAATTCCGATGAAGCTAGTGTAGGGAGAAGTGAGCCGAAATCGACGACATTTCCAATTTTAGTAGAAAAGGTAATTGCTTTTCAAATTCACTTTTTTTTCTTTTCGCCATTTTTCTGTGCGCAGATTTTCGTGAGAATAAGCTT
This sequence comes from Parelaphostrongylus tenuis, assembly GCA_019055375.1. Lineage (NCBI taxonomy): Eukaryota > Metazoa > Nematoda > Chromadorea > Rhabditida > Metastrongylidae > Parelaphostrongylus > Parelaphostrongylus tenuis. The sequence continues at coordinate 18,794 of JAHQIW010001846.1, read as the reverse complement.
CTTCAGAAACGAATTTCACGGCGACCTACTCAATTCAAATCGCCTGCTAAACGTTCAACAAATGTCGTGGCACAATTAAAGGAATACTCCGAAGAAATTCGTGAGAAAGGCAAGACTCAGTGGTATTTGAGAAACATAGAAAATTAACGAAGGCGCCACCTATGAAAATCCACTTCCAAGAAATCATAACAAATACTTTAGTCGACAATGGAGAGAAATCCAATTCTGTGTCATCATCCATCGAATCGCAATCATCAACATATTCAGGTAATCGTTTCTTCTTACGAATCGCTCTTACTAAACGAATCGTTATCGCAATTTACTGTGCAGGTTCCTAACGCTGCTTACTATCACTTGTTGTCTAGCATTCATTCTCCACAGAGCTCTTCAGAATTTTCTCTTGTTGCTTCGAGTGTTGATTGAAAATTTCGTCTTGTATATTAAGGTCGTACTTTGGTTGAGGCGATTCTTCTTACAATCTCGAATGCCGTCGAGCTATGACATTCGTAAGCGTTCAGTGATTGATCAAGCAAGTATTAGAAAAGAGATCGAACCAATGCATCGCTTACCGTCTCCCTTTCTAATGCAGTGCATCACGAACGTCCACGCTAACCGTCCTTGTTTCTACAACGGATACTCAGATAAATTTTCATGCACCGATCACAGCACCGCATACGAGCAATTAGCTTCGGCCAGCTCTGCATGGAAATAACGGAAATTAGTTGGCAAATTGGGGTTCTGACGAGACATTAACATCATCAAATGATGGAATATCACAGGACGGACTCCTGTAAGGATAACTCTAGTAAGAAATGCTCTTGTGTTTATAAATTTCATATTTTACGGAAAAACCACATCCTTTCGAAACAGAACATACTTTCAACTGTTATATAACACTTTTCAATGATATTTTTGTCATTCGATATAAATAGTATCATAAATACAGATTCCAATACTGAGTTTGTTTTCTGGAAAGACCTCCATAGCACGTTTACCTATCAAAAGAAGAACACGTTTTGCGTTTGGAGTAGTAAGCCATTGTTTGTTGAACTTCACCTCTTCATTACCTATACAAAGAATTTTTAATTCTTGAGTCACTTTATCGCTATGAAAGGACAAAGCATAAACGAAAGTTTCCCATATACGTAGTCATAATGTAAAGAGAGCACACTTGTCCCAAAATCATTAGTTTTCAATATGAACGCCTTATCGATGGGATAGCGGCGTATTCCTAAATATTTTTTAATATATTTTTTTACAAGGTATTGAAACTCTAACTTGGAAATGCGTTTTCTTCGAAAGAACGAATTATAGAAGCAAATGTATAAACGAATTTTTGGATCATTTGCGCTGTTGGGCAGGGATTTTTGAAGGGACCTCTTTTACTGAACAAAGACCTTCCATCAGATTATCAGTAATCATCTGAAAACTCAACTCTCGATTAGTTCAGAAATCTAATTCTTTTTAAACAACCTTCTTATTGCGCTGTAGCGTTCACAATGAAATCGCGTTTCATACGTGTCGGTGTTGTCGTGAGGGTTTTTGACATCCATATGGAAATTTTTTTCATTTCGTAGAAATGTTTTAGTCCTTGTTTTGAAATAGTAGATCAAGCTTTACTGTACTGCTTTAGTGCTTATGATTTTCATTCACATCATATACTGCCAAATAAACCCGTTACTAAGCTTAAGTCCAAGCCTAAGCATCCTAGGCCTGCGCACGAAAACATATAAACGTGTAGAGGAAATTTTTGAGCGTCAGAATTGCGACTCATCCTCAGTCTTCAGTCTTGCGACTTAAGCCTTCGACTGATAACTAACAGTCTAGTGGAGATCATTTTTTCAACGCCTTTAGAAAATTTACCTCTGCTGGATAACGGAAATGATCTGAGTTGTCTCAGCATAAGCGCATGTGATGCAGTGACTAGAGGTGCCCTACGTCACAAACAAGGTCGCTGTTTGATCTCGCGCTCATGGCTCACCAAGTAACCCTGGGATACTTTGTCCTTTTTCATCCTTCATTCTTTTTTCAATATGCATTTGGGGAACAAGAGCACAATGATCATTTTGAGAAACATAGGGAATTTTCCCTCTCAAAAATGCAGTGTCCTAGAGGAAGAGTCCCTTCTCTTTAGTGAGGCCTCTTCTGTAATATTGTATCATATACTAACGATAAACTTTCCTCTAATGGCGATAAAAAGCCGAGCATCATTGGAATATCTTTATGGTCATCGGAACCCGGCCTACATCAGGCGGACTATACTTGTCCGCACAGTACGTTTCTATATCACTCAAACACTACTGTAGGAGCTCCTTATTGCTCTCCATACATTGCTACTCGAAGTTATCTATTGTTCATGTTTTTCGCATCCAGAACATGTTATCATCATATCGTTGTTGCAATTGTGTTAGCGTGTTAATATGTATATAGCTGTTTGATCATATGATTTTGAAATAGTTCTACGCTAACGACAGAAAACTCACGTGGTACGATCTATTTTGCGCGCTCAGCAATATAATGCGCTTACGATCAATTAAATACAACTGATGTATTGGCCATGCTAATAAAACCTACTGTTCGCTATTCCACTAACCAACTAAACGGCTGGTGCATCAGCCGTGCCGATTTGAATTCAAGGAAACAACCTGCTCTCAAAGATGTAAATTGCAAAACAGACAACTGCAAAGCCAAATCTGGCGATCCATTACGTTTCATAAACTATAGAATCAAAAGATATCAGAAATCTTGCTCAATCGTTTGATAGTATTCATCGAAGGCAATCAACTAACCCATATCCTCCTTGAATGACTATGAAGTCGAGGTAGACATCAGAGTGAATATATCGCGAACGACAAAGCAAAACAAGCAAAAAAGCATTGAACATGACCGCAACACCGTCCAGATAGCATCAGAAACATATACTATGATGGTATATCAAATTCAACAGAGCCGCAGTACGAAGCAATGCCATAATTTAATGTGGGGAAAACGGTGGATTAGCTCGACGACGCATAACGTTAGCTGTCAATGCTCGGCGAGTGTAACGCTTTAATGCTTTGAAGATGAGCGCCTTAAACTACACATAACCCTCCTACCGATGATAAATCTACCGCTTATCCTTATTGCAAAGTTGGAAGGAGATATAAGAGACTGGTAAGCATCTTGTGGAGCATTCACTCATAACGTTCACGAATGGATGGCGTTCAAAAATTGACGTTTCTATTGAAGGCTTCTTAGCGAGAAGCAAAAAAGGCCTTAAACACTACCACCTATTACTTATCGCACAAATTCTATTCGGTAGTGTTCCACCTCCTAAAGGAAAATTTGACGACAAACAAATCTTCGATAGTCACTTGCTACACGGGCTGCCTATCACACACTCACAAACCACACGCCTTGAAGATCAGGAGAACTATGCAAAGCCCTTTATTCCATAGTTGGTCAACTGCATCAAATAGGAGAACTCATCGATGCTCTATTCCAACTTATACAAAAAAAAAATTTCAAAAAAGCCACAAAAAACCAGAGATCAGATACAAACGCGAGAGTACCATTGAAGCACATCGAAGAGATACATCAGGGAAGAACTCATATCAAGAGGAAAAAATCGTCTGCGATAAGAAGGACTCTCAGGAATCAGCACATTTACAAAGACCTCATTCATGCTTATATTGCAATGAGGTAGGAAATCGACCAAGCAAGGGAATGAGATAAAAGCCAATGACTAAAGAAAACAATGTATTAGACTTCCATTCTCTGCCAGCTGGGGTTTATTATTCTATCGGTAATATGTTAAGCATATGGAAAGCAATTGGAAGATTGAACAGGCAGATATTTAATTCTAGGGGAATGTCAATGAAACATGCGACGATATCGTACAATCAGAATCTGACATGTCTATTCATTCTCAGGTGAAAAATTCATAATCAACCGCGTACACTTCTATGGAATCCGCGACGCAGAAAATACATGCCATTTGCAGATGACAGATGATGAACAACAAGCGTAAAATGAGTGGCCAGCCTTCATGTGCAATGCATCTGAAGATAAAGCATTGTTTTGTAGGAAGTCAGTGTGAAGATTGAGCAGGCAGATGACTATGTTCGGGAGGATATCGATGAAACAAGAGACAAAAGCATGCTATCACAATCTGACGCATTTCCTTAATGGCTGGAAAAGATTTCATAACGTTAATCGAATACACTCTGATAACAGCGACACAGAACCTCTATACCATTTTAACATGATGAAAACTAATCAATATGTGCAACAACACTTAGGGATGAACAATAGTAACTTTAACCTTCGACCTCAGACGACTACCAACACGATATTGAAAACGAACAGATTCACCTTACCACCGGACTAACAGGTTGGGCTACGTCCGCCACTTCTTACATATATTTTTTCCTCTTCTTCCATAACTGATACATATTCTAGGAAAAAACTTACGAATATTCTCTTGAAATTCCTCCTAAAGACTTTAGTACACTAATGTCCTAAGTAGCTCCTGCATACACTTTCGTTTACATTTCATCACTGTTTTTTTAACTAAATAGAATTGCTTGATTTCGAGTATTTTCTTCAGACCACGCTGAAAATCCAGTATATCTCATAATTGTTATCTGAGCTAACTTGTCATGTGGCCTGTTAATGGCCTCTTGTACAGCACGGGACACGTATTTCGACCTTGACAGTCTCGTCAGATAGAACCCTTCGTCATTTAGCCAGTCCTCTCGAGGTGCTCTAGTCCTCACACCAAACGTGGGCGACGGTGAGCGATTTACACTACACTGCCGTCAAGTGAAAATTATCAGATCGGCAGTGATGTACACTCGATTGCTCTTGGCTGGTATTTAGGAATATATTATATTGTTCGTTTCGAGTGTTTTCTTAATACCACGCCCAAAATCGGGCTGTACAAGAGCCCATTAACAGAGCACGTGAAAAGTTGGCTCAGATAACAATTATGAGAATTGATTTAATTAAGCTCTATAAAGAAACCATTATGATCCTGACCTGAGTATAATGATTATTTTGCGAAGAGTCATTATTTTCTTGTCAACATTAACATAATATTCTTACCTTGCATTGCTACTGGTGGCTTAATATTTTTTATACTCCGGCCTGAACTGAGCGCACTGTACTCGTCCTGACTCTGCATTTAGATCTCTGCTTTTCTCTTATAGACGTGAGTGTATACGCAGTGTTCTTTAGTCATGTATTTATTGCCGTGGGTTCCGCTTCTTGTAACGTCGTTGTTGCCCTTTCATGTTACTTTAGCACTGTTGCATGGCATAATTTACCATTACCGTTGTTCTGCTGCTCTTCGCTCATCTTTAAATAGAACTCGTTTAGCGTTTACAGTTTCACACCTTGTTACTGTCATGACACTATTACAGTGTTATTATAGTTGCACTCATGCTGTATTATGTATGCAATGGTTTAATTACCCAAGTTTAAAGCATAACAGAAGACCCACGTGGCAAAATCTGTCCAAAAAACTGCATGAGACACGCATACAATTCGTTCAACAAAATCGATGCATTGGTAAGCCGCTTAATTCAGCTATCCTAATTCCACTAAACCAACCAACACAGTGAAATCGTACAAAGCTATTTCAAGTTTATTATGCTTTGCAAATTATATTGGCCCATCGCTCTTGTCAATTTTTCAAGTGATTCTATAGGAATCGGTAAGCCCGTGTAGCAGAATTTTGTAGTGGAGTATCGTCCGTTGTGAATACAAAGCATCATGGCTGCTTTTCAGTATCGTCTTAAAGTTTTACATCTGATTAATATTCATCCTAATGTGCATCCTCAAGTACTTTATCAATAACTTTTCTTGACGAGCAGTTGTTATTGAGACGTATCACTTCTTCAACCCATCTTGTGTTAGGCTTATTGAACATCACTTCTAGCTTTCGTTTGGCATTACCTAAGACGCAGTTCCATGATCTTTTTGACGGTGCAACAAATTCTCGCTCATTTCCTCTGTCGTTCTTACGCAATGCCCATAAATCAAGGTCTCTACTGGAGCACAACCAATTATGTAGTCGAAGACATAGGCATACGATCAGTCGCCCCTTATGCTAGTGCCTTCGATGTCCTTGTCTAGCGTTCCTTCCTGTTGAAATTTGTGGCTATGTTAATTGTCATACTGATCAGAACAGACCGATACACGCAACAGATTCAACGTGGCGTTTCTGCCATGACGAAGAAATCTTTCCCAGTCTACGATGGGCTTTACAGGATGGCAAAGTATTTGTCACTTGCTATTGTACAGCTTACAAATTTTAGTATGCCGAAATTCAATACCCTGATTGAAAAAACGATGTTGCAAGCACGGCTATCTAAACATAAGCAAAAGACCAGCATACTATGTGAGATCCAAAGCGTCAAATGCTCTTGCGATTGAGAACTTAAGTTTTTTTGAAAACTTAGAAGCAAATTATGTTGAGTCCTTAAAGCCTTATCCAAATGACTTTTACTCATCAGGATTATTAACTATTACTCAGCTAAAAAAACTTTGGGCGACAGAGTAAGGACATTTGGTAATTGTTCGCGTTAATGGATTACCATATCACAAGAGCCTCGACATTTCGTCTCTTCTTTGTTGTCATTTTGCTTTCAACGCGCGAGACATCACCATCGCCAGGCAGCGTAGCTTTAGACAGTTATCGATATTGAAGCGGAACTCAATCACACGCTCTAAATAACGGGAAGAATTAAAAATTAATGGGTGTGGAGCCCTTATTGCAGATCTTGTAATGCGGCGCTGTCTAGTAGTTGTACTCTCTTGATTTCAAGAGCGAAAATGACTTTTCTTCATTAAATAAAATCCAACGCCGCAGTTTCAAATAGGACATGGGATTCAAAGATCAAACTTTGATCCAGAAGTGCGAAGATTTGTGACTTTTCACATCTTGAAATATAATCTTACTGTTAAAATCAGTTCGCAATTTTGAAGTCAATAAAAAAGAGAAGACTACAAGGATATTGTTCATCTCTACTATGCAGTTTAACAACCAGTTTATCACTGAGATCAAACATGAGCGTTGCATTGTATCTATAACATTGTTGCAGGACTACATTCTGCTAAGTATGCCCGAGGTTGTGTTGGCAACAATCTTTTACAGCGGGTTGTTCGCCTTCAGGACGAGCTCGCGAGGAAAAATCTTGAGGTTTTTATACTACATTTTTCAACCGAAATTTGCTGATTTAATTACGACTATGAAGGGGCACGAGATTGATATACTACCGAACTGTACGTTGCTTTTCCGGCTTAACTCCCTTAGGCAACTCAGGATGTGGGCAGCGCAATAGCAGTGATGCACATCCACTAGGAATAAGATGATGATTTGAACCACCCACAATACCATCAAACGCCCATTTTCTGTAGTATAAAAGAAGACATTATCTAGAAATAACCAAATATGAATGTAATCTAGGTTGTGCTCAGTATTTGTAGAGTAAAAAAATAGAAAGAATGCGTGATTTATAAAATTTTTGGAACCCTCTGCTTCGTGTTTGCAAGACGCTTTTCTCCATCCTTTCTTCTATACTTCAAGAAGATCAACGCGATGTATCTATGACTGTTTGATAAAGCCTTGCTCGGTGTTATAAAATGTGACACTTTCTAAAAAACAGCAATGAATCTAATTATTTAAGCCTCGTGTGGAAATAATGCTCACAGTTTCATTATTGAGGGCGCGTGGCCGAGTGGTTGTGATGTTGGTCACGGCGCGCATGGAGCCGAGCTCCATCCCCACTTCTCTCCGGCAGTCAACAACAACGTCCTATGGAACGCCACAGCAAGGCTATCCTCGAGATTGCAAGGAGATTTGGGTTAACCAGTATTCTGAGCCTTTCAAGAAGAAAGCGAAAAGCGAACTGAATGCTAGGAGTACTGGGATCGGCACATGGAAAAAAGACGCTGTGATGACGGATCAAATAAAGCGCTCATAAAAAAAAAACTTTCATAGTCTCTCATTGACTGACATACTGCTTTGTGATGAAGTATCGACACTCGTGAATGCTTGTGAGCGAAGACTTTAGGTGTAAGATCTTCCGACCACAGCTTTAAGTGAATTGGCTAAGGTAACAATTGCTACCAATCATATAATATATTTAGTTTGAATATTGGTAGTTCAGTGAACTTTACTTATTAACTATACGCAGATTTAACTGTTAAATGCTTTGTCTGTCGTTGATAAACGCTGAGCAGTTACTAAAGGTCTCAGCGTGGTAGGCCTAAGCTAAGTCCACCACCATTTTCCATTTCGCGTCGTTACATGGAAAATGGTCGACAGTTCAAATGAAGCCGAACCGACACCCAAATACAGAAATTTACGCAGTTCAGCATCATCGACTGATTGCTGCAGTGAGAAACGGTCTATATGAACTCAGGCTTGTCGTTTCAAAAAACAGTTGACCACTTGGTTTTGGAAGTTCGTTACTATTCCAAAATGGTGGGTTACGAGAACATCCGGTATATATGAGTCCTTAGCGCCCTTCGATGTTTACCTTTTGTAATTTTCAAGAAGTTTACTTCAACGTTCACCTTATTTCGCTTATTTCAACTGATTTTAATATATGCTATTACACTTCTTGACCCACACTGCCTTGATTCGTTGAGGAAAACACTGACTTTAGAAGAAAGCTGGTTATAAGTGGTTCGACAAAATTTGATCTTTCACTGAAAAAAGTATTCATCAATCAAATATACGAATCAAAGCATATAAAGGTGTAGAATTAACTTCTTCCAAGCATCTATCAGTGCCCGTCATAGAAAAAATTTCAGCTATATCTTCATGCTACTCTTCCATCCGTAGAAGTGTCTCGTGTATTCTATTTGACATTGAGCATTTGAGCAAACCTTATGAAGTGATCTTCTTCTGTCCCGAGGCGTAGCAGACTCGCTACAACTAATCTACTCGTTTGAGAAAAATGGGGCACACTCTTTTTCCACAGTACCCTCTTTTACCGTTTCTAGTGGACAAGTTGCCACGGTGAACCTCTGCGTCTCAACTACGTAGTAAGTTCAGCCTGGATATACGTATCCAACTTCTTCTTAACTTAGGGTACACTATTAAAAACCCTGCATTGCGCATTGTATCTAGTTCAACATCCGGAACAACTCGCGCCCATGATGAGGCGTTAAATCAGCAGTGTTGAAGGTAATGATTCATATTTTTTTTGTCTTGATCTAAGGGGGCTGAAAAAATATAAACAATTATTATATTCTATATTTACACATATATTATATATATGCTAATCATCACCTTCTTAATCTATATAACCAGTGAAGCGAAGCACTAATAAAAAAATATTCTTCTCAAGAATTTTCAAGTAGAAAAAGTTGTTTGATTGACAATTTCTTATCTTAGAAGAAGTTATTTGGTTTGACAATTTAATAGTCGAGGCTGAAAATATCTCAATGGCACATGATGAAGGATAAGAGATTATGGCCTGACTGCTTCCGACTTCTAAGTGACATAATTACAACTTCGTCTTAGTTCAATGGCAGTTTATGAATTTTGTGCTTACATTTGACCAATATATGAAAGCCCTCATCTACCAAGTTTGGAATTATGAAAAAGTAATTGTACGATTGGGGATTTCAGGTAGCTAAAATTACAAAAGCATAAACAATTCCTTTTTAGATCGACGAACTGAAAAGGCAGCGATGTCCACATCTTGAAGAACCATCTAGCTCTTTCAAGCAGAATTCACATCACCTTGTGAGTAACATTGTGATTAAAATTATTCATGCAGAAGTTGTTGTTACGAATTTAAAAAATTGTAGATTCCAGCTTGTTCGCTGAAACATTTACTGGCGCAAACTGATTCAATATCTCATAGATTTTCGTGTAGAAGAATTTTATTAAAAAAACGTCTGACCCTTTGATACTAGAAATTTGCCCAAACATTACGATGTGACCCTACTGACAGTTGAGCTAATCAGATATTATATGGGGTTTAAAGCTTCCTTTTTTGCTAAGGTTTTCCTTGTCAGTATGTCAAGACCTTTCCAGGTAGGCATCTCAGGCAGTCATACGTGAATGAGAGAAATTTTCTGTTTGCATAATCTTCTTTCAAGGCACTGATGATTTTTCGAGAACTTTTGTAGACACGAGCCGTCCTTCAAACCCCCGTTGTTTCACTTTCTGAGAACGATCTATTTCTGATTTACGCTTTGAGAGTTTTTTTCTTCAAAGGGGATTAACTAGAACGAATTTGGCCTTATCATGTATAAGATGCTGAAGAGTAGAATTATCACTCGTTATGGCAAAATTAGCGACTCACTGATAAGCTAGATGAGTGGAGTTCTTTATTATAAATGTCATCTTGATGTTAGAGTAAATCTATAAAGAGAAGAACTCAAATGCATATATATTTATATCAGTGATTCTTAAAAAATTGAGAGAAATGCTTGGAAAAGCAGTAACGTTTTGCTTCCAGCCTTATATTCCTGAAACTCACTCATCAATGGGACGAAATTTCGAATTGGAGGCCTATCGTTCGTTCATTGCAATGGTGGCAGCTAAGGTCCGATCGTTCAATGATGTGTACGTCCTACGACATTTTTTCAAGAATCTCACTAATTAAAAGCTATCAAGGGTAGCTACTTCGGTATACTGACCTGTCTAACTGTTCGCAGCGATATAAATCCCGTTTAGTTGTCTGTAAAATGATACCAGTTTTACTTGAATTTCATTTACAACCAATCAACCTCTGAGCAATAATCGTCGAAAAGCATACGACTAGAACATGACTAATCTTATTCTCCAACGAAGAGGTCTTATGCCGAATGACTGCGGAATTTCATGGACGTGGTGATAATGTGCAAATTTTCCTGGTGAGAATTCAATTCCTCAGTATAAATTTTTTGGACATAAGCCTCTCTGCAGCATTATCTAGAAACTTTCTATCAGCTACTTGTTCTAGAAAATTTTTATTCTCGACATTTCTTATGTATTAACTTCTTTTTCACAACGTTATAATGTTTCATATATGAGTGGTAAGCAAAAACTCGACCTCAGACGCGATTTTAACCCACGTTTCACCCATACGGTTGATGCCTAATAGCAATGATAGAGACAATGAAGAATGCTAGTACTGGTAGCTGCTTAGGTGGTGTGCACGCGCTCCCGGTAAGGGTGAAACGCGAGTTCAACTCCCACCTGAGGTCGAATTTTTGCTTATCACTCAATTCTCTGAGTTTTACTTTCGTTGAAAATTGTCAGTGTATCAAGGGGGTAAGATGGCTAACAGATGACCCGATCGACGGCGCTATAGCCTACTTCAGTTTAAATTTAGCTTCAGGAAGTATTCAGATGTCTAGTTTTTATGCAATCGCAATAATTGTTGACAACTTCTCGGCTGAGTGCAAGTACTAATCGTTTCCGCAGCTTTACTTTTGAATCGCCTCCAGGCTAATTCCACTTGCTACATGATAGACCCACGTAAATCATTGCATGGGGTGAATATGCCTCTACGATGCGACGACACGTGTGTTGCGTGGCTGTAGCGTGGGAGCTCTTGCTTTTATGCTGGCGATGGAATTTCTTTTTCTACTTTAGACAAGTATTTTCTATATCAATGAATAAGAGAGTTTGTGGGCAAAACTCCCTTGGTATGATATAACTGTAGATCTAAGATTGTAAGTGATATGCAAAACTTTCAACCTTAGGCATGAGTTGAACGCGTTTCACCCATAGCGGGGCTTGCTGTGATTCAACTGCACCACCAAGCCCACTGCTTTGCTACCACTCTTTTTTCAATACCGCACTCTTTAGGTGGATAATTACATCATCATAGCAGTGACAGAAAGCACTAAAACAATCCAATACCTGTCAACTGACTGGGTCTAATGCCTAAATGTGCTTACCAGACCAAACCCATCAAAGCATGATTGCTGACAACTTCGATAGTTTCTATCGAAAGAGTAAATGAAGCGTTGGCTTGAGTGGTGTAATGGTAGCATGCGCACCCTGTAAAGGTTTACGTGTTCAACTCCCGCCTAATGTGGAATGTTTTGCCTAATACTCAACGCTCTTAATGAATAATTACAACGTCATAACTTGCTGAAAAAAGTAGTAAAACAAATATTTATTATAGATTACACATGGCATGTAATCTATCATTTAATATAGCTAATTTTCTTCTTTAAGATAAACACGAAGTGTTATATAATTTCTTTATTTATTCAACAGCTGACGTTCCGGCAGTTCGCCTTCATCAGAGCTTGGAAAGATCAAATTGTCTGCAGTCCAATCAGATTTAGTGATTTCTTCTAAAGAAGTAATGAAGGTATTTGACTGTGAAGACAATTTGATCTTTCCACGCTCTAAAGAAGGCGAACTGCCGAAACGTTAGCTATTGAATGAATAAAGGAATTATACAACACCTCGTGTTTGGCTTAAAGAAGAAAATTAGGATTTATTGAAGCATGCCTAAGTTGGACAGCAGTCCGTCTTGGGATTTATCATAGTTAACATAGTCTGACCTGCAACTACACTACTGCGAGCATTTGAAAATGTTTACAAATTATGTCGAATTAATTTTGATATTTCTATACCAGCCCATTCCATACCATCTGTGTAAGGGTTGGCGATAAAATAGTAACTGATAATTAGCCCATGGGCCACGGCTGAAGCGGACGGCACATATGTTTCAACGAAATCTGGATTGAGAAGTAGATTTTCGTTCCAACGTAACCGATGTGTGTCAGACAATCATGTAAATAAGCTAGCAAAAAGCAAAAAAATTTGATCCACAGTACAACTCCCTTACGTTTCTGAATAACCACTTTGCTTACAGAGTTTTTTGGCATAGAAACCAACAATTGATATCCTCTTTTCCCACACTTGATGACCATTTTTATTGATTACAATATAAATTAAACTCATCTCACTTGGAGACTTAAATGTGCTATAGTCAATCAAATTATATTCCGCAATTCACCAAAATTCAGTATTCTGCGAAGTCGCCATCAAAGTTACTCGGACGTGTTCTCGGCTTTCATCAACATTACTGAAGAGCCAATTTCTCAGAAGTTAATAGTGAGTTTATCTGCTGCTTGAAATACTTTGTAAATCTATAGAGCTTAGCAGAGCCTATTGATCCAGGTCAGAGACAGTCAGCTCGCTTAACTCTTGGGCTAGGTATTCTTATGTAGAACTTTTCTTCATACAGACTGTCTACAAGAATGATGTTCGAGTTACTTGCATTATTGCACAAAAACGCACCATCAACTGTGTGCACTCGCTCTAACGCTTGAAAAATTCAGGAAATTGAAAAAGAATGTGACGTTGAACTGCAGCGCAAAGGATTCAGTGCTATGCAACGCGCTCGCCTTGCTGACCTGTTCCATAGGGATGGGAGAGAGCATATACTGGTAAGGAAAACTACTCTTCAAGATAAAAACATAAACTTTCATGATCATTAGACTGGTCATAAGTCTCTCAGCGGACCTATGAATGCTGCAAAATTGACAAGATTTTTTCAAAAATTTTCAATCGCCGCTAGAGTGCGAACGAGAGAGAGTCGTAGGAGGAATTCTGCTTTATCATTTTATGCGTTCGTCAGATATGCCATTATTTAGTATACGTCATAGGAGTCCAAAACACAACACATTGTTCTCGTGCTTGAACACTTTGAGTGTAACGGGCTCACGGGGATAGCTCCGCCCTGCCGCCGCGAGCGGTGACGAGCAGTCTGTAGTGCCGAGTGGTTAGTGATGCCGACCGTCGGCAAGAAGCTTACTAGCTCGACTTCCTTCTATGATACTTCACAATGAAGAATCTTCGGTAGACGTGACTATAAGAAAGAACACTCAGTTGTCTCTCAAATCACTACATTCGAATACGTAAGGTCGATCCATGAGGTAACGTCCAAACCAAAGCACAGATCCCGCAAAATTGGCTGCAGTCATTTCTATATGAACTTGTTCTAAAGAATGCTACAGTTTAGAAGATATGTCTTCTGATTCGACTTCACAAAATCGTTCAAAAAAGGGGAAAATGTTAGATTCGCGCTGTTACCCCCATGGGATCTATGTGTTGCATCAAATAGTAGTAAAATGTTTGATAATAGATTAAAAGCGCTTCTATTTTTCTATAATGATTACGTTATAGAAGCTCGGACATCATTCGACTTTTTTCGACACCAAAAATGATGGCAGAAAATCTGCTGTGGTGCGTCGTGATTAGGTATCGAAATAGCAGTCACTTTTTGATGGCTGAAATCGCTAACCACTCAGCTTTACTGAGTGTTAGAATAAGAAGTTTTTCACTCATTCACTACATTGAACTTGCGTTCTCATTGATTGCTCTACTCTTACAACGCTTCATTTCATTACACTAAAATTCACAGAGGACACCACAGCATCTCAAACGTCCGAAAACAAAGGTTCATCATGAGAATACTGTTGATAAATGCCTTCTCAAAACGTGCAGCAAGTTTTGAACTTGAACAGCAGTGAGATAAGCAAAGTATTTCCGCCGGAGATGTTCTCCTCTAAATTAGGCTATCTATTGCAATTCGTGTTTTACATTCAAGGACTTTACCATCATACAATTTACTGACAAAAGATGTGGCTCATAAGTTTTTATTGTCATTAACTTTTCATTAATCATTGGCATAAAGCTAATTCGTCTCGTATGGGATTAGTATTCTTATATTCTTCTCGAAGTTTCTCCGACAAGCGAAGCAATACCATCTCAGTCACATCTCTTGCTTCCACGTTCTTTGACGGCCACTTGGAACCAACCGCATAATATCCGTTCCTTTTCGCCTCTTCTTTAGCCATATCTCCTAACTCTTGCAATAATTCCAGCACTACAGGGTACACAATTTGGTTCAGCAGCTGCCATGTTGATGTTCTAGTTGACGAATTCTGTGAGACACTGCCCTTTCAAATCAGTGTGATTAAGTGAAGAAGCTATCGAACCTACCATCACATATGCAGTAAGCCCATTTGGAGCATTTTTAAATATTGGCTTGGTCAGAGTAGGTATAGCTTCGAAAGCTCTCTGATGCTTGTCAAAGTTTTCCGACATGGTTTTCCTTGAACTTTTCTTCAACATACTAAGCTTCTCTGCAGTAAATAAAACAAAGCATCGAACGTGAAAAACAATATTAATCTGAACACACTTGGTTCTCCTGTACCAAAGAACAACTCTTCTGCTCCATCAAGTTTGTATAAGTTGAGGTCAGTAGGTGTGTTGTCAATGATGACCGTCATGATGGCTGTAGTGATTCCTGGTTCTGGGACTTTGACCTACAATGGTGTTAGTGATTTACTACAGCCCTATGCTTCTCTTGTTTACGCTCCAGTGAAGTTTTTTTGACAAGGTGATGTATTGTGCTCACTTCTAATATAAACATTGACTTATACATATATATCTATATTATATATATATATATGCATGTATATGTATATATGCATTTACATTCCCTAAAAATCCATGAATAAGCGGTCTGTGCTGGAAAACCATACTCAAAGTAATTTTGATAGATTTTAGTAATTTTATTAATTTAGTAATTTTGAGTAATTTATATTCATCTTATTCATGAGAAAATTTTTGAAAAGTTGAAAAAATGTATAATTACCGGAAAGCGCGCGCGTTTGTCCATTCTTTCTTGCAAAAATTAATTCGCTCTTATCTATGGAATTTTAGGATACTTTTTTGGCACTTTATTATGCGTCTTCATAGTGTTTTTTTTTCACTGTGTGGATCCCAATACTTTTACTAACTAGATCATTTTTTCGTTTTATTCTTGAACGTCGTAGCATACTGGTTGAACGTGTCCCGTTGCAATCTTTCGGTTAGTCTAGCTATGACATTTCATAAAGCGCTCGTTGTTGAGTGCCGGAGAATTTTATGGAGTGGGATCAAGGCCCCAAGCGCCTCGAGTAACATGACAACCTCCGTCGTCTTTTTTTTGCTGTAAGAACAGTGGAAAAAAACGACAAGCAAACTCTTTTTTTGTCTGAAAGTGTGCTAAATCGATACTTATTTATATGTTTCTATATACATCATATTTTATATGAAGGTCTTCATAGGACTTTGAAGACAATTTTTGTACCCAAAAAACGCCAATTTTTTGGAATTTGCTAATCTGTAATTTGAATCTGGTAGTTTCAAGTGATAATCTAACGGTGCAATATCGGAAGAATCAGGTGGGTAAGGTAAAATCTCCAAAAATCTCCCACTTCAACTCAGTTTATGGCGTTTTCGACTTACTATACAACATGGAATCGAGTGGTGTCATACAGCAAAATTGCAAAGTTTGTGCCGGTCTAGTTTTTCATATGATTTTTGCAATGAAACTGCATGGCTTCGATATCGTACGATTGCGAACTTTTGTGAACATTTTGGTACATAACTTGCCCGTACTTGCTTCAAGATGGAGCTCGCTCCAAGCTTCATTAATCTTGTGCGCCACTTCACTAGCATCGTTCCCCATGCGCCACTCGTGTATGAGCAGCAGGCGAATTTCTTTTCACGACAGCTCCATCTTAGAGCAAGTATAGGCAAGCTGTATAGCAAAATGCTTGCAGGGAAATGCACAATTGAATGATACCAAAATGAAGTAATTAGATTATCAGGCATATTGAAATTTGAGCTGTGCTCTTGAGAGAACATTCGAAACGAAAGATATGATATATTGAATATACTAGCCAAGAGCAATCGTGTATACAACACTCTGTGTTCGGTGAGAATTTCACTAGACATAGAGTGCAAAACGTTCGTCGTCGCTAACTCTTAGTGTGGGGACTGGAGCACCACACAGGATTGGCAAAAAACGAGAAAGGGTAACTGCCCGACTGACGAGATCGCAAGATCGAAACACGTGTATCGGGCTCTATAAGTCAGCCCTCTTTGAAGACCACTGATATGCGTGGCTCAAAAAATGATTATCGTGCATAATGAAGTATTTAGAGTTGCTTCTGGTCGATTAATCTTTAAAGTGAATTCCCTCAAATCGCGTTTTCGAGTAGAAAAAGTCGGTATCTTCAAAATCCTATAAGAACCATCGCATACAACATTTTGTATACAAAGAATATATAAAAAATAAATGGAGTTTTTAACAAACTTTCGAACAAAAAAGGAATTTGCATATGTTTATTTCTACTATTATTACATCAAAAAGAAACAACGGAGTCATATCTGTACACCAAATATAAATACGCGCATTATATATATATATATATATATATATATATATATATATATATATATATATACAATTCCGATAGCTGAAAAGTTTCCTAAGAAAGCCAAAAGTCAAACTGCCTGACTTCTAATAGCTGCGGTAAAACGACGTATAGATTTGATGGCGTTCATTACAAAGACATTTGAATGGGAACAAACTCACGCTCAAGTACTCCATCTCTCCCGCTTTCAGTTTACCAGTTCCATGAGTGCACCGGAAGAAAGGCATGTGATTTCTGTGGCAACTACACCGGACCTTATATGAGTGCTCGCCATCTGTAAGATTTTGCGTAGTAACGTTTGAGGAGGGTATAAAATTATTCAAACCAAGTTACACAGACTCTACACCTTGGACACATTTCTCTCTTGTAGCAAGGACATGACCTTTTTAGCCCGAACCTAGCTACTTATACATCTTTGAGAACCGCCACGCAGCCTTGTGATTAGTCGTCCGAAAAAATGTTTTAACACTCAAAAACATTTATGATCTTCATGATCCATCCAAGAATTTCACAGTAGTAAGCTTCTTATTATTTTTCAAAGCAACTCATATTCCTGAATTTCAGCGAAATTGGTTTACTTGATAGTTTTGCATCTGTGAATTCTCATTATAGTCGTTTATGGATTATTTACTTGAACTCTCATATAAACGTCCTCATGACAGGGCCAAAAACTCTTCTCATTCGGCTCTTTCTCACCTTAATAGTGGTCTGCTTAACCATTTGACTTCCATAGACCCAACCTGGGCATTTCTAACTGGCAAGGGCTCCCATTACCAGCGTGGGAACTGTTCCTTCTTTGCCACTGGGTGCGAACCGTTCCATCTCTCTTCTGCGACTCTGGCGGCGTGGGAATCACCGTCTGTCTCATTTCCCCCTGTCACCTGCCACTCGTCCAGCGGGAAGAAGGTTCAAAGAAGCTCAGGTGAGCCACGGTATAGTATGCGCTTTGAAACAATCGGCGTCCCGGGGTTGGTCGGTGTGCCGCGGAGGAATCCGCTTTACCTTGTATTCATCTCTTTCCTTCGTACGTTTGCTCTTTTGTCGGTCACTCTGGGAGACAGGGTGGAGGTGATATTTGTCGAAGAGTGCGTGGTCCATGGTGAAGGGAGAGATCGGAGAAGACAACGCGGTTAAGAAGGAACCGGCATGGTGCTGCTTGGTCTGAGTTGTGTCGGTTTTCTATTTCGGTCATTCTGGTGCGGGTAAGGGGGAGAAGAAGGGGAGAGTGAGAGAGGAGAGAGAGGGCGAAGGAAGGAGAGAGGAGGGGGGAGGGATGGGCGGAAGGGTTCGTAGTCTGCCCTGTCCTCGCTTCTTCTCACTTCCCCCGTTATACCCCCATATTGCTCTGTTTTGGCCGTTTCTTCCGGCGCTCGCGCCTTCTCCCCCCCCCCCTCCCCTCTTGCTTCTTTTCCTCTTTGAATGGGAAAAAATGGTCTACCATGATAACAAAATTGCGCGCTTTTTTTTGCGAGTTCTGTATTGTGTGGGTCGATCCAGGAATCCGATCCTTGACGTCCCCTAAAAAAGGTTTAATTCCCCAACTATTCTTCAATTTATTGCAATTTGTA